>CM051025.1:66386568-66854068 GCA_027627225.1 Congeria kusceri | reverse complement strand
TAAAGTACTTGCCCAGAGGAGGGACTTGTAGATTTCAAAAGAAAACATAAGACAAACATACGGGACAGCTTAATCAAAGTATGTACAATATGTACACTAATATATGCAACTGTGGAGAACAACAAATTATTGCAACTATTGTACAGTATTAATCATACCTTTTCGTCTGTTAAAAGCATGGTATGTATATTTACACAAATTCAATACTGTTTTATAATTGTTTGATTTAAATAGGCGAATAAATTTGACCACACTAGGTTTAGTATAGTAATATTTACTTATATATTTCTTCCGAATGTCACTATACTGAGGACAAATGCATATAAAATTATATTCGTCTTCCAAATCAATTTTATTGCAAAAAGTGCAATATCTGTTTCAATGTTCGATTCTGTTATTGCCGTGTCGGCCTGTTTCTAATTTTAATTGGTGATATGACACTCTCAGTTTAGATAATGCAATACGATATCTTAATGGTACTTTATCGAGATAATATTCAAAGTCAAAATCAGCTTTAAACAGCTTATAAGTGCACAAAGTTCGACTGTTATTAACAGCAGTATACCACGACTGTTTAAATTGATCTATCAGTCTTTGTTTAAAATCTAGATGGAAACTATTCGTATTAACTAAATAGGGGGTAACCCAAACATATAAGAAACCACTACTATCTAAAAGAGATTGAACATTGGTTAACCAGTTAGATTTACCTTTAATGCAATCATCTAACAATGCTCGGTATAACTTCTTAATAATAATATTGTCGCTATTTAATATTTTTAACCAATATTTAATAATGCGTGTGTGTCTAGTGATATACAGTGGATATCGGCCAAGTTCTCCGTAAACAGCCATTGAACATGTAGACTGTTTTAGTTTAAGAAGGTTTTTACAAAATTTGAGATAAATTCTCTTAACTTTTGCAGATTTGCCAAAACCCCATACTTCACAACCGGAGCTCAATACTGATCCTACAAATGCGTCAAATAATTGACATATGGTACTAGGTTTTAGAAGGGCTGTTTTGATATTGTTCGTAAGGGTATTTAGAGCCTTTAGTCCTTTACCAGAAATGGTTTCACAATTAAGTATGAAGCTACCTGTATAGTTAAAAACAGTTCCTAAATAGTTGAAATTGTCTACAGTTTCTAATGGGATGTTATCGTAAAACCACTTTTCATCAAGCTTTAAAGGACCGACTAACTTATCGCTAATTGCACCAATGCCCAGCGATTATGCCATTTGTGTGTAATTGTGTCACCAATTATCGGGTTCACACCTCTGCGGTAGCGCGAAGTGACACCAGACAGGATACACCGTTCGGTTTATTCAGGTTGAATGAGATCAAATTTGTAATATAATCGTTCGGTATTCGGTTTGGACAGGGTTCGGTTTATTAAGGGTTTTTGATATATAAACAAGAAGAAAAAAATTCGGGACCGACACAGCCGTTCGGTTTGGACAAGGATTCGGTTTTCACAGGGTTCGGTTTGGACAGGTTTCGCTGTACAAACCTCATATCTGATCTGATTTCAGTTTTTATTCGAAATGCGAGTACAGTTTTGTACAAAATTCAGATAAAAAATGAAGAACTTTTTTATCATGACATGATATGATATAATTTGAATAAGTATGATAATTAATGTTGAACTTGGTGTCTGAACTTGAGAAACCACCGCCCACCATCGACATCACCGCCACTACAAAACCACTAACATTTTCGTTATTGCCACCACCACAAACGACACAACAAAACTAATTTACTGGATCAAAAAAGTTACCGGTGAACCGATAGTCATGTGTACAGAGAAAAAAAAACATACACGTGTATTGTTTTTCACATCAACAATGTCATATTATGTTGAAACCAACAGATCAAAATGTAAGTAGCCACATTACATTTTGCAAGAATGGCTGTCAGTTTGAAATCTTTTCCCGAGACAACGTGTCTCATGCTCAACGAATTTTAGAAAGTATAGTAACCACTTGCTAGTTCGGCTACTGCAAAAACTGACAGTACTTCATGTACAGGTACTTACCAATTTTACTTGACATTTACAGGTGAAAATCAATTATACTATACCAACGTATTTTGTATCTAAGATTTTGGGTCATGGTATCCGCATGTGTCGGATTGCAGAAGGACCTAGAGATTTTAGCAGCAGCTAACAAAAATGACCGATTATCTCCGTATTTATCAAAATAAATGATCAACGTTTCCCTTTCTTGTTTCACAGAAAAAGCTGCTTGTAACAAAAGTATGACTCATAGAAATGTAACAGCAATATTATATACATTTTCAAACTCTACTGTCGTTTTCAAATTATTTGATTCAAGGAGTTTCAACTATAATTCTTTATTTCCCCTAGTTACCGTTATTCAAACATACTGTAATTATAGACTAAAGATTCAAGACCAAGGCCATATGGACAAAATATAATACATGTGTATATGATACACAATCAAATCATAATAGTTAAGTGCATAAATAAATAAATAAGCAAATGCACGTGCACAGATATTTGAAAAGATAATGACCGTTAGTAAATAAGGATGTAATTCAAACCGTAATATCTAAAATAAATGAATAAATAATTACACGTGTATAGATATTTTAAAAAGACAATTATACCATTATAGTAACTAACGATGTAATAGAAAGCGTAATATCTTTAATATCACTGTTGCACGAATTATCACATAACAGAAAGAATTCTGAATATAATTAACTGTTAAACTAGCTAGGGTACACATGCACGTAGTATGGTTTGTGCATGATCATGTTTGGTGATATCAAAGTAATAACTGAAAAATAGTTATTGTTGGAGAGGAACTGAAATGGTACACGGGGAAAAAAACACACATACAAATAAACAAGAAAAGGTCTGCTGCCCTGAGGGCGATGGATTCGTCACCTGCAGTAATATTACAAACACGTGCATATCAGTCAAGATATGCAAGATACAGATCAGTATTAGTGCTATATGATTCTGCGACACACTTGATCTTTCCCGCCACATACGTCTAGCCATTGATAACATCGGTTCCCCAGCTAGAAGCGTTTCCCCACCTCATTATGCGTCCATCAACCATTGAAATTAAATTACAACCAGTGATCATGATTGTTTACACAAATGCTTTCATTTCTTGACGTACGCTTCTTAGAAATGTGAGTTCACTGTGAATCACATGGGAAGCACTTAACTACAGGCTACTGAATGTAATATGGAAGGCCAAACGGGCTAAATTGAGTGTTTGCGCAGTTCTGCGTTTTTTTTAAAGAAGGAAATAATGCTTACATATTAAAAATGCAATACGAATGACAAAAAAATAAATATGTTATGGATGTTTCATGTTTGTAGTGGACGAACATATTGAAATAATCGTATTGGCTATATAGGAGGACACATCGCTTAAATCTGGTTTCATGTTTTTAGTGGATGAACATATTGAAATAATCACATTGGCTATATAGGAGGAGACATCACTTAAATCTGGTTTTATTGGACACAACATACGTTGCATCAAAATTATAAATGCATTCATACACCTGCAGTTATCACAAAACACAAAACTGGACATTTACAGAAGCACGGAGTCATGACAAACTATGTTCAGCCCGTTTAGCCGGCCGTCGTCATGTGCACACTGGCCCGCATTTAAATATTTCCGGAATCACACAGTTATCAATATCGGATCATAACGCTTTCTCAGACATCCGGTATTGTGTGTCACAACTTTAATAGAACTTTGCTCACCAGCCAATTCGTGGAAATACGTTGACAGTGTCTTGAGGAGAATTATATAGTGTTCCAGCACTGGCTTATACAAGTAACTAAATTCAATCCCTTGCTGAAACTACTGCATGAATATACCGTACATTTTAAACTCTTGCTCTAATTATAAATAAATGCAAAATGCATACCCTGCTATCACCAAATTCAGTCCCTTGCTGCGACTTTACATGACTACCAATTCACAAGTTTACACATGTAATATAAACTAAAATGATTACTAAATTCAAACTTTGTAGTAACAACTACCAAATGTAGTCTCTTGCTCACACTTAGGGACAATCAAATTCCAAACTTTACCGTAACCTAAACTTTATTAAGAGGTCAACTCTTTACCTAACTAAGTGATCACAAAACTGAGTTCCTTTCTCTAACTAAGGACTACAAATTTCAAACTATTCAGTTGACTAAATTATTTCCATGGAATTTCAACCCGTGCTCTATATCTAAAGTATTGTCAGTTTTATATAGTCTGGTTTAAAATAAATACCACTTCTAAGTTCTAACCATTGCTCTACCTATATAAAAGCATAACTCTTATTAAATGATTATCGAATTAAAACCTTTGCTCTAATTATTTCAATGTTGCCTGATTTTAATAACATTGTACAAAATATTGATAATTCGAGTAGAATTTCAATTAATGAAACCTTAAATAAGTTTACAGATACTATTCGCAGTGTTGCGGACCCGTTATTCTCTAGAACGTCTAATTTCAAAACAAACCCTGGTTTCAATATTGATAGTTGTATAAAAAATGCGGAATGGTTCGATAATGAGTGCATTACCGCTCGGAGTTTGTATCAAGATGCTTTGCGTGTTTTTAATTTGGACAAAACAAATGTAAATAGAGAAAACTTGTGTGTACAAAAGAAGTGCTATAAAGACCTACTTCGCAAGAAGAAAAATTGTTGCTACAGAAGAAAAATGACGGAAATAGAAAATTTAAGAAAACATAAGCCTAAGGAATTTTGGAAATTTTTCAAATTGAAGAAAAACGTTATAAAAAATAAAATATCACTTGAGGAATTTACAGAGTTTTTTGAAAAGTTGAGTAGCAACTCGGCAGGTAATTATAATGCGGAAGCAGAGGACTTCTGTTTTTATAACGATTTTAACTCAGAAAATTCTACTTTCCCTGAACTTGATAAACCTATATCTGTCGAGGAAGTTATTTTTGCAATAAAGCATTTGAAACGAAACAAATCACCGGGTAGCGACTGTATTTTAAACGAATATTTTTTAGAATGCAGCGATATTCTATCTAACCATTTGTGTGATTTATTTAACGGTATATTTTTATCTGGTTATTTTCCGGATAAATGGACAGAAGGAGTAATTATTCCCCTGCATAAGAAGGGCCCTGTTAACGATGTAAACAACTACAGAGGGATTACACTAGTCAGTTGTTTCTCAAAAGTATTTACCACTATTTTGAATAAGCGCATCGTAACATTTTGTAATGAAAATAACAGTATCTCGGATGCGCAGTTTGGTTTTAGGAAAGGTTGCTCCACAGTGGATACTATTTATATATTGATGTCAATTGTGCAAAATTATTTAAATCAAAATAAACGCTTATATGTAATATACGTGGACATGTTAAAATGCTATGATAGTATCTATCGTAATGCGCTATGGTTAAAATTATATAAGTCGGGTATACAGGGTAAATTGCTTAGAATAGTGAAAGATATGTATACACATGTTAAATCATGCGTTAAATCATGTACATCATACTCAGATTATTTTAATTATGCAGTAGGCTTAAGACAAGGGGAGGTAATGTCGCCGATGCTGTTTTCTTTGTTTGTTGAGGACTTGGAACTTTACCTTCAAGATAGCATTAACTCTGGTTTAAATCTTGATGAAATTGTGTTGATTTTACTATTATTTGCCGATGACATGGCTATTTTAGGCAAAACACCGGAAGAAATTAAATCGCATTTAGATAAATTATATGTATATTGTAATTCTTGGGGTCTAAATGTTAACACCACAAAAACAAAAATAATGGTTTTCAGAAAGAGAGGGGGGTTAAAACGAGGTGAGAAATGGACATACAATGGCAACGAAATTGAAGTAGTTGATAGTTTTAACTATCTAGGTACAGTAATAAGCTATACTGGGAGTTTTAAACTGAACCAGGAACATTTAGTTGGTAAAGCCCTTAAGGCAATGAATACTTTATTGTATAAATGCAAGGAATTTGACATAAAACCAAAAATATTTTGCCAGTTATTTGACTCTTTCGTAGGTTCTATATTGAATTATACATCTGAAATATGGGGTTTCATAAAATCAAACGATATAGAACGTATTCATTTGAAATTTTGTAAAAGATTGCTACATGTTAGGATAAACACATGCAATGTTGCTGTATATGGAGAATTAGGTAGATATCCTTTGTATATAAACAGGTTGGTGAAAATTATTAAGTATTGGTTTAAAATTCTTGGCAGTAAAAATATCATCATCCAGGTTATTTATAAACAAGCTCTGATTGATTGTTATAAAGGTTATACAAACTGGGTATCGAATGTTAGAAAGTTGTTAAATGATTATGGTTTTAGTTTTGTATTTGATAATCCCAATTCTGTACAAAGTAGCAGTTTTATTAATGAATTCAAATGTAGACTGGTTGACAATTTTAAACAAGACTGGTACGGTAAAATTAGCAACAGCTCTGTGTTATATATGTATAAACACGTTAAAACTACTTTAGAGTATGAAGCATACTTAGATTTACTTCCAAGACGTTTGCGCTTATTTTTTGTCCGACTAAGGGTTTCAGTACATCCTTTAAGAATACAAACTGGCAGATACTCTAGAAATAACATAACAAGGAATCAACGTAATTGTTTGTGTTGTAATGATATGGACATAGAAGATGAATATCATTTTATTTGCGTATGCAGTTGTTACACCGTACTAAGGAAGAAATACATTAACCGTATTTTCTATGTTAATCCATCTGTATATAAATTCCATCAGTTATTAGCTTCATGTGACAAACCCATCTTATTAAATGTATGTAAATACATCAAAGAAGCATTAGATATTAGAAATTCGATCATAAATGAAACTGTGTAGTTAATTGTCCTTACCACCTTTGCTTTCTTTGTTTGTTGTTTATTTTGTTGTTTTGTGTTGCTTGTTTTTTGTTGTAATATTGCATTACTTGACCGATTGTGTGTGTCTGACCTTGTTTGGTTATATACATTTTTGCTCGTTCTACCTAATAACGTGACAGAAAATAATATTTGTATTAATGTATGAAGACGATGTACTATTGTATAAGTCTGAATAAACTGTCTGTCTGTCTGTCTAACTAAATGATTACCAAATTCTAACCATTGCTCGAAGAACATTTTAACCAATTTCAAACCATTATTCTATCAATGACTACAATGTAGTGTTGTATGTTATTAAAGGGCCAGTACTTGGTTCCTTACATTTGTTAAATTTTAATTTTCTTGCGCTGGTGTGAACGAATATCCGTTGTTTTACAACCTTTTAAATATTATTCAGTTTAACTACATTCATTCTTGAATTATTTGATACAGGATTAAAAAAAAGGTTTGATATTGCTATATATATATTGAATGATTATCGAATTAAAACCTTTGCTCTAACTAAATGATTACAAAATTCTAACCATTGCTCGAAGAACATTTTAACCAATTTCAAACCATTATTCTATCAATGACTACAATGTAGTGTTGTATGTTATTAAAGGGCCAGTATTTGGTTCCTTACATTTGTTAAATTTTAATTTTCTTGCGCTGGTGTGAGCGAATATCCGTTGTTTTACAACCTTTTAAATATTATTCAGGTTAACTACATTCATTCTTGAATTATTTGATACAGGATTTAAAAAAAAAGGTTTGATATTGCTATATATATATATATATGAGGCGTGTCGTGGAAAAACCGGACTTAATGCATGTGCGTAAAGTGTCGTCCCGGATTAGCCTGGCTAATCCAGGACGGCCCTTTCTGCATGCAGTGGATTTATGTCTGTAAGAGACTTCATTGAAACAGAAAATACGATAATAACGAAACATATTCTGTTTAATTTGAATCATTCGCATGGAGTATGTGAATAGAGTGTATTAGGTCTAAATATAGTTATATTGGTATTTTCAAAGGTTGGTTGATCGAGTTGTCATTATAATTTCTTTGACATACTAAGTAAATAATGACATAATATAGCAATACATGTACGATCGTACACATGTAAATGGATTGGGCCTTGAGTTATACCAACATCATCGAAGGGTCATTTCCATATTGACAGTCTGTTGCAAAGGTTATAACAATAATTACATACCTACTTCTTTGTTTCGTTCGGGTCTATATTTGTTTGGAACGACCTGCGAGAACAATACAATCATCGTGCGCGGGTATATCTTTTTGCACGTGGTCGGGTCTTTCCAAATTGATATCAGACCCGTCCACGTGCAAAAAGATAGACCCGTGCACGAGGATTGTATTGTTTACAGAAAGACTTGATTTAAATTGCAGACAATTACAGCGTGTTTGTAAACAGAAAACCACGATTCCCCCTATTTATAATAAATGGTTGATCCCCTCATTATCAACAAAATTTAAACCGACTATACATTCATGATGTAGTTCTAAAATACATACATGTGCATATACACATTCATTTTTTTTACTTTCTGCATATATATGTTATTTCAACTGCATGTACAACATACAAAATGTATATTATATGTCAAGGATGAATATAATGACTCGTAACAGAATGGTTTTTTAATTGTACGACACAATATATGATTTTATATTTAAAAAAATTAATGCAACGTATATCATTTTATTATTGTATCCTAGAAAAAACATACACTAAACTATACCACGCATTAAAGCCATTCAGTTTCTTATTAGTGATACCTTTTTAACTAATTTTTTGTTTAAAAATGTACCAACTATTTATATACATGTTGTATATACATTCCACATCGAATATAAAAAATCCAAATAAATACAAATCAGTTTCATCGTTAATTGTTTAATTTATAAAGAAATGTCTTTTTGTTTATGGACAACTATGTTGTTTTTTTTGAATCAATAAACGATTAAATAAGACTTTATTTACAGATAAACAATGATAATACAAAAAATATACGATTCTACCCGAAAAAAATTCTGCCATTACAATGTTTATTATATTTAACAGTCTTGGAACATTTATTTCTGTGCGTGTTACGTTATAAATTTCATACCAATATTAAGGAGATAAACTGAGAGAAAGTACCTGCTAACATAGTAGAAAGAACCATCTGATAGACACCTACTTTATGTGACTCAACTATGCGGCATTTGTGTCGCCTTCGGATATTGACCTCGTAGTCGGCCTTTCCTACGCAGAAAGACCTCCTACTCGGTCAATATCCTATACATGTAAATGTTAGCCAATCTCATTTAAAGACAAATGTCACTCTAGTGTACTCTAAAACTCTGTGTAGATTTTCTCATGTTTTATGCTTTCCACGAATAACTGTACTTTAACGGTAATATTAACTGTCATCAAATGGACAAGTCATTTTAAGGGCCGTCTATGAAACATATTGAACACTATTAGAAGTTTACAATATATAATAAATTCAACAATTTACGAACTAAAAATCACTTGGTAAGTTTTTGTCCACCAATTAGTAAATTTGCATGGTAAACCCACGCCAATTTGTTTATAATTAGCTATTTTTTCTCCATTTGCTGTACCAATCTTTTTGTTCAATTTTGGATACTAGTATACATGTATGAGACGACCCTCAAACTTGAAACACTTCACTGACCACAATAACAGATTTCTCCGTGCAAAAATCATGCTTTCCATGAGCTACTGTACTTTTTTACAGAAACGTATGTGGACAAGTCATTTTGAGGGTCGTCTGTGAAACATGCTGTACAGTATTTGAAGTTTGAAATATTTACTACATTCAAAAATTTACGTTTTAAAAATCAGTTTGTAAGTTTCAGATCACTTATAAATAAAATTGCATTGAAAACCTATGCCGCTTTGTTTAAAATTAACTATTTTTTCTCAATTTATTGTATCAATATTTCTATTTAAATTTTTCAAACTAGTATTGGCTTTTTAGACGACCCTCAATCTTGAAACACTTCACTGACACTTTTGACCCAGATTTTCTTGCGATAATTATGCAGCGGGAAAATTGAATGCCAATAGAATTGGGCACATTTTCTAATTCTAAGGAATGCAAACTCCAAACAATGGTTTAACGTATACCAATAACTGTTGCATACTTTTGGGGATTAAAATTTACATAATTGTTTACATAAGCGGTTAAAATGAAGTCATACACATATCTTCAACATATACTCTACAACTGAGGCTAATTATGAACGTATTTTCTCATTCTATGCCATATACAGAATGCTATATTCATTGACGTAACGAAATAACTATTTTGTTTAGCCTACATTTATATAAGCTGTACAGTACGCTCTATCAATAGCAATTGTGCAATGTTCTCATTCATAAATCTCAGTCACAGTGTTGCCGTTCCATGTAGCCCATTGATTCTAGCGAGTTCATCACATTCCAGAAACAGAAGTGTCATTATAAAAATAGCGCGCGTAGCTAGCAACCGTTGTAAAGCTGTGTTAATATAATCGTACATGCATCAATAATAGCGTTCAGAGAATCATAAACCTAAAAATTTCAATAAATGGGGAATTTATATGTATAAAGTTACTGTTAATTTGAATTAAAATTGTGGTTACGATTTATTAACGATTATTTATAATTGCATCTTTCTATCAACTTCTCCAGTAGATGTTATTTAATCTATAAAAAAATGCTACATTTTCTATAGATAAAATGTTATGAAAGAAGATTCGAAATACGTCGAATTGTTATTCGCGTAGCATGAATACACAATTTGCAATACTAATTATACACAGGAACCCCATATATATCATATTTCTACTTATATAATTTAAAATCGTCATAGTCTAATGAACTTTTATGTTGCGTTATCAAATATAAAGTCTTAACATTTCAAAAATCGCTGAATGTTCCCTTACTATTGATTTTTATTGTGATACACATTATAAATGCTCATTTGACTTCAAATCGTTATTATATTAGATAACTAACACGAATGATATATTACCGGTACTATAAATAACTATATAGACTCGTCTGATACATAATAATTTTAATCATTCCCGAAATTATTAAATTGTCTTGACAAATTCAGATAAAAAAAAAAAAAATATGTTAACCTAAATTATTTTGGTTATTCACTGGTGGAAACATGGAGCTGTATAATTGGTTTATTCACAGCATAGATATTAATTATAATTTTATTTAATTTTTTAATTAATAAATTTATCGCAAATTAACTTTTGGGTCCGAGAAGTTTTCTTATAGTGTCCGAAAAATCTGGGGTCCAATAAGTCCCCTAATATTGGTGGGGACCAAAAAATCTGGGATCTGAGAAGTTACGTAACCGATCATCTTGGCAGTCTGTTTATGTAATCTTTAGATGACATCTCAATATTAATTTCAACGCCGATTGTCTTTTTTAAAGACATTTCTTGTTAAAACAGTGATGCCTTTCCAACTGATTCTCGGGAATTATTCATTTACAGTTAATTTTCGTGCGGATAACAATACATATAGTGGTACCTTAGGCGACTAGACACTAGAAGTTCACGTTACTTTCGGGCATAGTTTTTGTCATTTATGTATAAGTTATACCTCAACATTTTGAAGGCAACAGTTTGATTGGCTCCAGAAAATGTCATCTGAACGTGACCCCTAATGCGATGTCATCAGATCCAGTCAGCGAATAATATAGTAGCGTCAGAATAGGGATGATTTTAATGAGATTGCGATATTAGCATACGCGTCTACAGAGAAAGTTGATAATTATAGTTGTTTTGCTCACGTTGTTATTGATAAATAAAACAAACACTGAGCAAGATGTGATATCCCTGAAAAAGATAATATCCATTCGATAGTTTGATAGACTTGGGGTAGATTATTAAATGGCTGTTTACTTTTCAAGTCGAGTAACTGTTGAAAAAGTCGAGTAACTGTTGAAAAGTTGTCCATAAACAGAACAACGCCCCTGCCATACGATATTTACGTATTGAAGTTTGAAATTCTGTATATAATTATTACAAGTTGTTTTACTGCACGCATGTCTAAGTTATATCATTGTATTATTTTGACTTCATAATGTATATATTCAATCATAACAGTTTAAACAATATTTTGATTATCATTTTAAATTCGTGTCATATTTACAATATGATATTGAATGGTATTGAATTGCGTGGGGTTTTCGTATCCAATTTGGTGTCATAGATAGCTTTGTAGCAGATTCGCCTCGAGTCTTTGACGCAAGTTATAAACACCATCACATATTATGAACCCCATACTGTGTGCACAGTCTATCATGATATGTAACTATAATGTAGGAATTATGTTGACACATGTTTTACGGATTATGTTGATAAACAGTGAGCGCGCATAACAGACGACAAAGATATACCCATAGTTCAAGACGTATTAAAGATAACAGACGCTAGTATATAAGCACTACAGACGACCAGAACATCTTTATTATTTTGTCTTAAAATGACACCGTGATGTGGCGTTTTAAACAAAAATATACGAGTATTTAAAACCCCTGCCAAACTAGGGCCGCGTTGTTATATATACTCAAAGAAAATCGAAACTGGACATATTTCCAATGCGTATTTTTGGCGTAGCTGTCTAAGATCACTTTTGACCTAGATTTCTTGCGATAATTATGCAGCGGGAAAATTGAATGCCAATAGAATTGGGCAAATTGTCTATTTGTAGGTGATGCAAATTTACAACAATGGTTTAATGTATACCACAACTGCTGCATACTCTTGGGGATTAAAATGTAGATGATTGTTTACATAAGCGGTTAAAATAAAGTTATAATAATTTCTTCGACATACAGTCTAGAACTGAACATAATTATGAACATATTTTCGCATTGTATGTCAAGAACAGAATATTATATTCGTTCTCAGAATTAATCCACTGTTTTGTTTAGCCTTGCGGTACGCTCTGGGTACACTTGTTTCTGACCGATTTATTCAGGCTCGGTGTAACCGTCGGCTAACCGGCTAACGTTTACAAACAAGTACATCGGGCCGTCAAATAGGATGAACAAGAAATGTCTTTAACAAGAAATGTCTTTAAAAAAGACAATCGGCGTTGAAATTAATATTGAGATGTCATTTAAAGATTACATAAACAGACTGCCAAGATGATCGGTTACGTGACTTCTCAGATCTAAGATTTTTTGGTCCCCACCAATATTAGGGGACTTATTGGACCCCAGATTTTTCGGACACTATAAGAAAACTTCTCGGACCCCAAAGTTAATTTGAGATAAATTTATAAATTTAAAAATTAAATAGAATTATAATTAATATCTATGCCATGAATAAACCAATCATACAACTCCATGTTTCCACCAGTGATATATGAATAACCAAAATAATTTAGGTTAACATAATTGTTATCTGAATTTGTCAAGCCAATTTAACAAATTAACAATGTAAGAAAATAATTTCGGGAAAATTATTATGTATCAGACGAGTCTATATAGTTATTTATAGTACCGGTAATATACCATTCATGTTAGTTATCTAATATAATAACGATTTGAAGTCAAATAAGCATATACCCTGTGTATCGCAATAAAAAGCAATAGTCAGGGAACATTCAGCGATTTTGAAATGTCAAGACTTTATATTTTGATGATGCAAGCATAAAAATTCATTAGACTATGACGATTTTAAATTATATCAGTAGAAATATGATATATCAAGGGTTCCTGTGTATAATTAGTATTGCAAATTGTGTATTCATGCTCCGCGAATAACAATTCGACGTATTCCGAATCTTCTTTCATAACATTTTATCTATAGAAAATGTAGCATCTTTTTACATATTAAATAACATCTACTGGAGAAGTTGATAGAAAGATGCAATTATAAATAATCGTTAATAAATCGTAACCACAATTTTAAATCAAATTAACTGTAAATTTATAATATAAATTCCACATTTATTGAAATTTTTAGGTTTACGATTCTCTGAACGCTATTATTTATGCATGTACAAGTATATTAACACAGCTATACAGCCGTTGCTAGCTACGCGCGCTATTTTTAGAATGCCACTACTTTTTGTGGAATGCGATGAACTCGCTAGAATCAATGGCTACATGGAACGGCAACCCTGTGAGTGAGATTTATGCATGGGAAAATGGCACAATTGCTATTTATAGAGCGTAACGCTTATATAAATGTAGGCTAAACAAAATAATTATTTCGTTACGTGAATGAATATATCATTCTGTTTATGGCATAGAATGAGAAAATACGTTCATAATTAGCCTCAGTTCTAGAGTATACGCGGGCATATGTTTATAACTTCATTTTAACCGCTTATGTAAACAATTATGTAAATTTGTATTCCCCAAAAGTATGCAACAGTTATTGGTATACGTTAAACCATTGTTTGAAGTTTGCATTCCCTAGAATTAGAAAATGTGCCCAATTCTATTGGCATTCAATTTTCCCGCTGCATAATTATCGCAAGAAAATCTGGGTCAAAAGTGATCTTAGACAGCTACGCCGAAAAAAGATAATCGGCGTTGAAATTAATATTGAGATGTCATTTAAAAATTCACTAAACAGACGGCCAAGATGATCGGTAACGTGACTTCTCCGACCCCAGATTGTTTGGTCCCCACCAATATTAGACTTATTGGACCTCAGAATTTTTTGACACTATAAGAAAACTTCTCGGACCCAAAAGTTAATTTGAGATAAATTTCTTAATTTAATAATTATATAAAATTATCATTAATATCTATGCCGTGAATAAACCAATCATACAACTCCATGTTTCCACCAGTGATATATGAATAACCAAAATAATTTCGGTTACCGTAATTGTTATCTGAATTTGTCAAGCGTATTTAACAAATTAACAATGTAAGAAAATAATTTCGGGAATAAATTAAAATTATTATGTATCAGACGAGTCTATATAGTTATTTATAGTACCGGTAATATACCATTCATGTTAGTTATCTAGTATAATAACGATTTGAAGTCAAATAAGCATTTATACCACAGGTACTTGTAACAATGATATTTAATGTTCCATACGTATATATACTATAATCTTATTATAGTGTATATACGCATGGAGCATTAAAAAGTCATTGCTACCAGTACCTGTGATGTATACTGTGTATCGCAACAAAAAGCAATAGTCAGGGAACATTCTGCGATTTTTGAAATGTTAAGACTTTATTTTTGATAACGCAAACATAAAAATTCATAAGACTATGACGATTTTAAATTATCAATAGAAATACGATATATCAAGGGCTCCTGTGTATAATTAGTATTGCAAATTGTGTATTCATGCTACGCGAATAACAATTCGACGTATTCCGAATCTTCTTTCATAACATTTTATCTATAGAAAATGTAGCATCTTTTTACATATTAAATAACATCTACTGGAGAAGTTGATAGAAAGATGCAATTATAAATAATCGTTAATAAATCGTAACCACAGTTTAAAATCAACTTAACAGTAAGTTTATAAATATAATTCCCCATGTATTGAAATGTTTAGTTTATGATTCTCTGAACACTATGATCGATGCATTTACGAGTATATTAACACAGCTATATAACGGTTGCTAGCTACGCGCGCTATTTTTAGAATGACACTACTGTTCCTGGAATGTGATGAACTCGCTAGAATCTATGGGCTACATGTACATGGAACGGCAACTCTGTGAATGAGATTTATGAATGGGAACATTGCACAATTGCTATTTATAGCGAGTACAGCGTATATAAATGTAGGCTAAACAAAATAGTTATTTCGTTACGTGAATGAATATAGCATTCTGTTTATGGCATACAATGAGAAAATACGTTCATAATTAGCCTCAGTTCTAGAGTATATGTCGAGGATATGTTTATAACTTAATTTTACCGCTTATGTAAAAAAATACGTAAATTTTTAATCCCCAAAAGTATGCTACAGTTATTGGTATACGTTAAACCATTGTTTAAAGTTTGCATTCCCTCAAATTAGAAAATTTACCCAATTCTATTGGCATTCAATTTTCCCGCTGCATAATTATCGCAAGAAAATCTAGGTGAAAAGTGATCTTAGACAGCTACGCCGAAAAAACACGGCTTCCTTGGTACAGATGACGCTATTTGCTTTGCTAGCCGACGAAGTTCTGCAAAGCAGTGACGAGTATGAACTGTTTATGGATGTTAACACACTCACATTGTGTTTCCTATCATCGTAAGCCGCGTTCAATCAAACAGAAATAACTTAGTTTTAACAAATCGTAAATGGAATGCCAAGTACAGTACTCACTGTACTGTTTGTATATTCGGACAAATATATTTTGGATATCCTTGTGTTTTGTAACAGTTATTTGGTCAGTATTTCGTTAATTGCATTAGGTTCTGAACCGAGATGACATAATGAGTGTGGAGTTACCGTTAATTAGAGTGTTGAAAACCAGAAGGTACTAACTGCCGTTAAAAGCAATAGCTGTTAGTACCTTCTGGCTTTTCAACCCTCGAATTATTATAAAATAGTAAAATTGTTGATATTTTTTTATGCTCTACTGTTCACACTCCTTTCAATGTATGATTTATTGTTCATTCAATCTTTTACCAGCATTTCTTGTAAAATACGTTCATCTTAGGGGCTATATCATGCCTATTATAGACAGTACTGCAGTACAAGGGATCAGTTTCGTTTCGATCAGTAACGTTTCTTGGAAAGTACCTTGAGTAAATGCATTGTGTAATTTCAGTTGCTGTGAAATGCAACTTTGTCTTGTGTTTATAGCATAGTTTTAAATTATATATTCATTGTTGCAGGGATAGGCAGGTCAAGTACAAATCCGTCCGTTTTTTCGAGTCCGTGGTGCCCCGTCAGACATTAGACCAGTTTCGCAGGTTCTTCAGGGTGTCTCGGGTGACATTTGAAACTGTATGCCAGAATCTAGGACAATGTCGGGAGCTTAGAAAACGAGAGTATCAAGGTGGAAGGGATGAAGTGCTGCTTGATATAAAAATTCTTATGACATTACGATACCTAGCTTCCCAAGAAACGGTGTATGAAATTAGTGACAGGTTTGGAGTGACAGAGTGGGCATTCTTAAAGCACAAAGAGACTGAGATTAGTGCAATAAATAAATATCTTTTGAGGAAGTTTATAAATTGGCCTAGTGACGATCAAATGGACAACATTGCATGTCAGTTTAATGACATGGGACTCCATTGCTTTCCCAATGTTATAGGTGCCATTGATGGTACGCACATTCGGATTGACCTAATGTAGAAAATCCAGTCTTTCTATAACAGGAAGAAGTTCTGCTCCATTATCCTACAAGCTGTCTGTAGAGAGAACAGGCAGTTCACCAGCATAAATGTCGGGTGGCCTGGACCAGTGCATGAAGCAAAGGTGTTACGTAACTCACAGTTATGGGAAAATGGTTATGAAAAATGTCAGTCTGGACGATTTCATATCTTAGGTGATGGTGCATACCCACTGAAGGGATGGCTGCTTACTCCTTATCGGGATACCGGCAATCTTTCAAGAGAACAAATAAAATACAACACATTTTTTTCTTCAAAGAGGCAAATAGTGGAGAGAGCATTTGGCCTCCTTAAGGGTAGATTTCGACGTCTGCGATACATAAATCTAACAAGTATTGAAGCGGTTTGCAAAACTGTTGCTGCTTCTTGCATATTACACAATGTTTACTTATTATCAGAAGAGGATGTTGAGGACTTCATGCTTGCAGAAGATGACAATGATGTAAACTTGGAACAAGTTGTTTTTCTAGAAAGTTATGAAGATGGAGCGCAGAAGAGAATACACATAACTAATCAATTAGCTCGATAAAAATTACTTGTTGAACCATATTAACAATTTTGTTTTATAAAATAATGCATTATAAAAAGGACTTTGTATTCCTTGTGTATGAAATCTGCAAATGTCAAGGAATATAGATGTAATAATGTCTAAACAAATGTAGCTTTGGCCGACTTTTTAAATAAATGTAAAAACATGGAAATATCTGTTGAACAATTTGTTGTTTTAAGACGACGTTTCAACTGAAATTAATTCAAATTGTTTACTGGTTGGCAGTTAACTAAACATCTAAAGTAAATCTTATGCTTAGCCTTAAAATTGTCATTTTGCTCAGTGTTCACCAATTATCAACCTAATAATAACCACTATTTACATTACTGTAATTGGGAGTTACTAAGGTGTAAAAAAAATTTTTGTTTCAGGTTACATGACCAAAAATCAGGGTAGATAGGTAGGGATTTATTTTTTTTGTTTGTAGTAAATGGTCCACTTGAAGATTCTAAAACTGAATTAATATTCAAAACATATCTGTAAAATATTTAAACATTGTTTTAATTCTATCAAAACTAAACACTTATTTAACCAAAAAACATTTAATTATTGATAAACATAAATAAAACAAAAAAATATCTGACAAACCCAATAAAATGTTCTAGGGTCGGGGCATTTTTTAGGGTTGGTCGGGTAACATGAAACACATTTTTGTACGCCTAATTCGTACTTTTACATGCGTTACTATAATCTTTGTGCGTCCTGGCTGGAATCCGTGGGACAGATTGTAAAGGGTAACGGACTCCCCACATTAATATAAGGCTATACAATTTCAATAACTTTTTTTCCCAATAGTTTTAATAAGAACTCAAAACAAGTGAACAGTAAACAATTGGGAACAAATGAAAATCACCATACAAACTTCATAAATTATTTTGACTAGAACAACTTGAAATGTTGACAAAATAAGGACCGTGTCATGGACGCAGATGCACCCACCGGGAATAGCTAATGTTGCACATGTATGAATCCGAACACAGTTTTTGAACAGTTTCGACAATAAAAGCACTGCACACTACAGTAAATTCTAACAATATTTACTATATTGTGCCTTAAACATCAACAGTACTTTGTATGATCTAGAAACTCTGTAGTAGTTACAGAGATATGGACTGGTTGCACGCAAACCATAACGGCGACGAACGGGCGAGTAGTATAGCTCAAGCTATTCAGTGAAAAGTCGAGCTAACAATTTGGAAAATTAATTTATTAAGATGCACAACACAATTTGATAATAGCCCATTCTTACTAACTAAAGTTTCTTGACTCTTATATGAATAAGTTCTGGTTTTATGTTGCACAATTTTAAGGATACACATACAAGGGCAAATTTATATGGCCCCTCTGATGTACCAACAATCTGTCAATGTTTACTTGTAACAATGTAAACAATTATCACCTGAACATACATTGTATTAGACAATCACAAGTTCTTACCAGGGCATAATTCCATACTGAAGAGGTACCTATAAACTAACTTTGAAATAATTTCCGTCATGAAATAGAATTGTCACATGAGTGACGGATATACCCCCACAATATGACCTTGTCACCAAACTATGGCATTCATTTGAAAGAAATGGACAGAGAGAGAATGCTTTAATTTGCGAATGGTCAACAGTGTATTTGGAAAAATTTAATTTCAATAGGAGCCATAACTCTGTCAACATTTAGTGGTTTGTAACCAAAGTTGAACTTGATCTGTTTTATTTTATGATGTTACACCTATGTACCAAAAACTATTTAAATATGTGAAGCCTTTCATGAGTTATTGTCCATGTTTAGAAGGAATTTAAGTCAAAAAGGGGCCATAACTGTGTCAAAACTTAGTGGTTTGTAACCAAAGTCAAATTTGACCTGTTTTTTATGATGCTTCACATGTGTACCAACAATTATTTGAATATGTCAAGCCATTCTTGAGTTATCTTCCGGAAATCATGTTTTTAGGGAATTTTAAGTCGAAAACGGGACATAACTCTGTCAAAATTTAGTGGTTTGTAACCAACATCGAACCTGACCTGTATTCTATGATGTTACACATGTGTACCAAAAATTATTTGAATATGTCAAGCCATTCCTGAGTTATCATCCGGAAACCATGTTTTTAGGGAATTTTAAGTCAAAAACGAGCCATAACTCAAAGTCAAAATTTAGTGGTTTGTAACCAACATCGAACTTGACCTGTATTTTATGATGTTACACGTGTACCAAAAATTATTTGAATATGTCAAGCCTTCCTTGAGTTGTCATCCAGAAACCAGAAACCAACAGACCGACAAGCTCACTCCTATATACCCCCTAAACTTTGTTTGTGGGGGTATAATTAACAAACTGGCTTTAATGTTAAACGTCTTGTTAGTACTTTTCCTCATGAATTTCAAACTACCGAATTTAAATGACACATCGATATTAATATCTAGAGTTATAAAATCAAATGTGAATTCCCCCTCCCCCCCAAATAAAATATCCTGCATATCCTGCTGCATTGCATCAGTCCTCAACTGAAAACAAGTCAATCAAATTATCAAATTCTGGAAACCAATTATAAAAATGTATAAAACTGTTGCCTCAATCAAAACAAACATGAAGTGACATACTTCCTGAATTTCAGATATGCTAATATAAATACAAAACATACAAAAGTCTACAGTTGATTTTTAAACTGTGAAAACCTTACATTCCTTTATGATCTAATGCAGTAGCCAGTATATATATCTCAAAAACAACTTAATAGATTTTGTTCAAAACAAAAGTACATTTCAATTGTTTTTTTTTTATTTTCTAGTAGGGCTTAACTTAAGACTGAGAAAAAAGAAAAGTATTAACCAAATATTAACATTTGTTATGAATAATATAAGAAAAATATCTTCTTAAGTTACACAAGGGTGGACTCGCTAATTAAAAAATATATAGAATTTGAATAAGGCTTCCTAGCCAAAAGACAACTTAAAAGAACAACAGCTCAATATCTAGTCAGGTTTAAACTTCAGTCACTCAACTAAATCATTACTGTTTGAAAAGTTGTTTAATTATTGTGTGTTTTGTCAATAGATGATTTCAGAACATCAATTAAGCTGTTGAAACACTGCATCCTTTCATTATGCCTTCTTTCTGCTGCTTCCTCAGCTCTCCAGATATTATCAGACAAAAATTCTCTCATTTCAGTAAAGTTTCCAGCTGTCTGCGTCTTTTTCTCTCTTTTTTGTCTGCAAAACAGAATAAGTTTTCTGCTCTTGGTTACTTATACATAAGTGTTAACACCCATTTCTACATCCTGGGTGAAAACGAAATTTCCAGGAGCCATAACACAATATCTGGGTTTATATGTTTTCTCAAACATATCCGTCAGTATATCTTCTATGGGATCTTCAACGGGGCATTCTCCTGATTTATTATTTTGTTTCTTGTTCCTTATGTGACGATCTTTCAGTTACTTAATTTTCAATCTGCACTGTTCGGCTGTGTAATTATAACCTTTTGTTTCCATTTTCATTTGTATCATTCTCCACTTCTATTTCACAGGTCTTTTCGGCTGTTCCATCTCAATTCAGATGACTATTTTTCAGTATTTTTGTCCCATGATGCTGTCTGCTGTTCTAAAAAACAAATACAATTATGTTTGAAAATTGTTGTTATTACAACTAGGCCTGTGATGCAACCCGTTATAGTACATACCTCAATCACAATATAATAAGTGATGATACATGTAGCATATAGTTGACTTACTATATAGTGTTTAAGAAAACTTGTTTGCATTATTGTTGTTTATTGGCTAATAAACAATGATTTGGAGTTCTAATGCGTATAAATTAAGCCACCAAGTGGTTTAATAACCGCATCAGAATGACAAAGCGGTGTTTATTAGCTGATAAACAACGATAATGCGAAAATTATTTCGATTCTAACATGACCTGACAACATTTTCTGGAATTACAATGCGAAAAATATTTGCCAGTTTGGGAAAAAACTTACAGGTTGTTTATTGGTAGTTTAACAACGGTGAAGTTTGTTCTTTGTTAATAGAAAACTCTGAACATGTCATGTTAGAATGTTTGTCTTATAATTGGTCTTAAGTTGACTGTCAATCAATTTACAAACTGACTAATCAGATTATTGCTATGTATCTGTCAAATAAAACCACATGGATTGGTACACAACAAATGCAGTGGACTACTGATACAAAAAGGCAACCAAAATTAAAGCACTAACTACATTACTCCATATTCACACCTTAAATTCTTCAACTTCAGTATCATGAACATACATTCAAATACGAATAAAATATAACCTTTTCCTGCTTGTTCAAGTGCCGGAGAGTCCATACTAGGCTCCGGGGATGACGAATGTCTAAGTAGATGATCCTGGGCTATTCTGGACATCCAAGACTGGAGATAACTGGGTGTTCTTCGGCACGTTGTTGTTGTTATTGCGAGAAACATTTGGAAGGCGTTTGTACAACAATTCATACGCATGATGTCGAACTGCTGGATCTGCAAAACACGTGATGGCTTTTTGCAATATATTTTACTAATGTATTTCTTTAGAAAATCTAAATTATGGAAATAAAGCCAATGCTTCTGAACTGAGATTAAGTGTTTTAGCCAGTTTTCATTTAATTTTAAATGTTTATATCATATAACAACAGTTATATTTTGTACTGCCGCTTTTTGTATTTACCATACGTTTTAAATGGGCAATATACGCCTGCAGCGCATAATCCGGGAAAGACCATTTCTGTGGTGGAAAGTTTTCCTTCGATGTCTATATTGTTCTGATAGGATTTTGATAACAACTTTCACGTCCTAAAATTAGATAGTTATTGTGAACGAATTGTAATAAAAGTTACATACCTGGACAGATAAACCATTCCTAATTAATGTTCCATGAATATTTGTATGATAACACTTTGATTTTGGATGCCTGAGCAATTTAAAACTACACACCTATGCATTTTTAAATAACTCTAGGTAATCGCCGCTGTGTATCTCTGTGTTCAATTTTATCGATACATCTGCTAACTCAGGGAATTGTGTAATTTCTATTGGTCAGTTGATTCTATTAATAAAGTGTAGGTGTACACAAGGCAAAAGGATGAATACACAGGTTTAAATCGGAATTTATGCATTTCCTAGGTAAATTTTGCCATATGTTTCCGCAGTTAAGGTGTTGTCTATGTAAACTACATCGATGGATAACTTTATTGTTGCAAATAACAGGAATTGATGAAAATTTAAACTTTCAGTTTTCCACCACATAAAAGGTCCTTCGCCGATAACACGTTCCAACAAATTTAGCTCTAAATAAAAATTAACACTAAATGCGTTGCACGTCTTATAAATAAGACTCGATTATCTAAGAAAATCTTTGTCATAAAGTCACAGTGCTTCCCGACACTTGCATGCACTCTTACAACTCAAAAAATAATGTATAAACTATATAAAAAGTGTGTTACCTTCTGAATTAAGTGCTGCAACCATACCTGGTGTTACTGCCACCACATACTGGTCGTTGGCAATGGTGAGCTGAATATTAAATTCATTGAAAGAGTAATCTAGAACTAGATATTCTGTTTATCTAATCACAGTATTTAATTGTCCAATTTATACAGATCTAATAGAACTTTAAACATTTTATTATTGTTACATTTTCTTAGATATTTCTTTGTTGAATCTCAGGCAGAAGAAAAATTACAGGCTCCAACCTTTGGCTTTGCACAAGTGAGAATTGCACTGTTTGTCAGGACAAAACGTATTTATCTTATCAGCATACATTCATCAGATAGTTAGCAAGAAAGAAAAGTTCAAAGTTCACGAATGGTGGTATAAGTCTTACATGTGTAGCAGGGTATTCAATTGTGCTATACTGATTGTAATCCTTTAATATTGGTTTTTAGCAATTGTCCAATTAGTGTAGTGAGAGATGGTCAGCGTGAAAGAATTTGTATGAGTGAACTGTTTTTACATGCATTCCATGCTTTTTATTTTGAACACAAATTGATTGATTGTCCAGTGGCCTGATTCATTGGTTATTTTGTATCAGAACACTCATGGCTTTTGGAAGATAAAGTCGTAATATAACTTTATCAGAGTTATATAGGAATATTTGAATATATAGTTTATGCTCTATGCAATTATTAAATTAACATCTTTATAGAAGAACATACTGGGTTCCTTGCCATCTATAATATATATACAATAAAATTGTAAAGAACCTGACTGGCTCGATTCTTCGGTAACCAGACCCCGCTACACATGTAACACTTTTGTTATGACTATTAACTCAATTTCAAATTTATTCGCACCTGGATTCACCCAAATATGTCTTTCCCATCTTAATCGCGATTGACAGACGCTTATCAAACGTCCAGCCCGTTGTGTACACACCGGTCTTTACTGACCTGTGTAAACCCACGCTAAGGATGATGGGAACGCACTACTTTAAACATGGCGTGAAGAAGATGAGGATCACATGAGTGAAAAAGGTAAAAAAGGAAAACATATGAATTTATCTATCACGTGTGATCTGCACTCCAGATATTGTTTATTTATTCGTTAATTGTAGCTTGTTTTCAAATATTTATATGTAATTCTGAAGAATATTTGGAGAAACGCCTCTAGGTGAGGTATCAGGTTGTTTCGCTCCCAACCAGTTTCGACCTTGGGCTTGGTTAGTAGTAGTTCTCCCTTGGTAGTTTCGCCCCCTGAACGTTATATTGAGTAATGTTTGTATTATGTTACTATTATTATTAATAAAAGATCATCCGCCCGCCATACCTCAATCTATCAATGAGTCACTGATTTAGTTAAAATGTTTAACAATAAATTACATTAATTAGATAAGATAATAAAAACTATGTTATTTAGAGAATTTTTTTATTCGTCTCCTTGGCTTATTTAGATGTATTTTTTTCAGAAATACAATTGCAAATGTATATCTGTTGTAACATATCTCATATCATGTTTGAATGTTAACATTGAATAAATGATAGTGATAATAAATATACAAAATGCCTTGTCTACTCTAAATATTATAAATATCAAATAAAATACTTGTCTTATCAACTTGACATTTTGCACTAAAATAATTTCAAAGTGCAAAAGTCATGAAACTTAACAAAATAAAATATTTTACCATTATTTGGTAATTATAGATAAACTGTAAAAAACAAAAATTGCTCATATCTTTTTTTCATGTACAAGGAAATAAAAAATGGATTGATAACTAAAACATTCCTGTGTGTTTTTTCTTTTACAGTAAATTTTAATTTGTAAATGTCAGTTTACAGTGTTTAATGTGCCAGACAAATGAAACTGAGTGTGTTATATGTTCGATGCGCATATATTACCATGTTGTGTTCATGTATATATGTTATCATGTTGATTCGCCAATACATTCGCATAAACCCGACAGCTTCGATTACTGGATACATAGGACCTTTCATGACTATTCAGCACTTGATTATCCTGTAATATAACATACAACGTTTCTTATCCGGCAGGTGCCAAAGTTTGAGATCTACGACCTCCAGTACCAGTGCAATTTTCTGATCCGTGTGAGTGGTGTGACACGGAAGGGCGTACAGAGCAAGCCGACGGAGGTGAGGCTCCGCACCCCAGTCTGTGAGATGATACCGGTGCAAGGGAACAGTGTGCCACCAGAGTGCCCCCAACAGTCAGGTGAGCTGGCGAATTTGATATTTGGCAGGTGCCAAAGTTTGAGATCTACGACCTCCAGTACCAGTGCAATTTTCTGATCCGTGTGAGTGGTGTGACACGGAAGGGCGTACAGAGCAAGCCGACGGAGGTGAGGCTCCGCACCCCAGTCTGTGAGATGATACCGGTGCAAGGGAACAGTGTGCCACCAGAGTGCCCCCAACAGTCAGGTGAGCTGGCGAATTTGATATTCTATCATGAATATGTCAGTGTAATTCGTACGTGTTTCATGACTATTCAGCACTTGATTATCCTGTAATATAACATACAACGTTTCTTATCCGGCAGGTGCCAAAGTTTGAGATCTACGACCTCCAGTTCCAGTGCCATTTTCTGATCCGTGTGAGCGGTGTGATGCAGAAGGGCGTGCAGAGCAAGCCGGCTTAGGTGAGGCTCAGCACCCTGGTCTGTGGAAAAACTGACAATAGTTCTGCCAAAATTTTTTTTGTCGCAGCAAATAATACACTTATCATGTTTATATCAAAATTGTGTCCATTACGATCATCTACATATTTAGTTTATTCAGCTGTGAAAGTTTGAACCAAATCCACCCAGCCTTTAAAGAGGAATTGAGTACATAAGCTTCGGGACATAAGGACAAGTGCAATTCCTATAATTCATGGGGGCATAAAAATTAAGTACCATACTTAAATCCACTAAGAGAGTACAGTTACTTGAAATAACTATCAATTTATTTATATGTCCATAGGACCAATTTTCATTAAAACAAATGCAGTGATGTTTTTTTTTATTTACTTAAGAAAGTCTTGACCACTGACAAATAATCAACTTATTTGTTATTATTGTTTCTTTTCATTTTTTACTGAATTTGCCTTAATACAAACATTGTGGCATTCATTCATACTTGTTATTCCAAGAAATAACTGATACTTGGTTAAAGTTATAACACACCAAGGTAAGAAAAGTGCAGTAACAACTTATTTCTCCTGTGTTATGGCATTTTTTCCACTATTTTTGTATAAAATGCTGATATTACAAGCTATAATTCTTATAAATCATTAAAAGACAAAAATTTCTTTTTGGTGTGTTGTCTATAACAAAAATACAGGAATTTCCAATTCAACTGATGCTGTAATAACTTTTGTTGAGTGTTTATTATGGAATAATTAGAAATAGATGTCTTAAAACTTAACTATTAAATTACAGGTTTTTAGCTAATCTGATGATCATTTTCAGAATTTACAATCTTGAGACATTGTGAATGGGTCATTGTTATTTGTGCTTTACATTTACCTTAATTGTGGGTGACATTTTAAAATTGTGAATAATAATACTAATAGTGTCAAAATATTCCTTCTATTTAACAGAGTATTCATGTTTTAGTATGTTCTCTTAGTTTTTCATTTATTTTCCAATTAGGCACTGATGCAGACCCTCAACTTGTTTCATCCAACCTTTATTTACATTATTGATGTTGTGAATCTTGTATTTTTATTATTGTATTAAGTTAACTTATATTATTATATTATGATGTTATTAGGTATTCGTTTTGCTGCTCTGTATTTTTGTTTAGAATATATTAGAAAAATTAAATGTGTTTCAAATGCTATTGTTGTGTTCTTGCTTTTTTACCAATAATGTTGAAAAATGATAAGAATTACTTTTGGAATTTTATACAGTTAACAAAATAAATCACAATGAAGATGGTGGAGGTGGAAGTTGTGCTGGTAGTGGTGGTGGTGCTGGTGATGATCTGAGGATGATGTTAATGGTTCTGAAAACTGTGATATTGCCAAAAACTTAACTTCTGTGCACTTGGAGACAAGCTGAGAAAAGGTGTTTAATGGTCCGTCGTCTAAGATTCTTGTTCCTGCACAATTATGGAAAAATATCAAACCTTACAGCCATCCATTTTAAAGTCTGTTTCATGGGTAAGAATCAGTACTGATGTCTATTTTGAGTGGTAATGAGATCTTGCCTTTTGTGGTTCGAACACTAGAACTCAAGCTTACAAAAAAACAACACTGGGAACACCCCTGATTGTAATTGTGAGGAGCTATTTAGAATGTAAACAATTAGTGCACGTGCACTTACCATTCAAGGATCATGTGTGCTTCATCTATTGCAATGCATGAAATAATTTCATCTCTTTCTAATGCACTTAATAGAGAGGTTCCACTTGAAGTGCTCAGAAGTGCTTCTGGATGGGCAAATACCAATGTTTATTTTTCTTTGATAATGTCATCCAGAGGCACATCAACAATACTTTGAGCATCCGCGTCTTCCTCGTCAAACTGTCTTCAACTTCGGCTGGGGTCTGACCACTTCGACAGTTATAGTCCAACAGCACGCGCTTATTTCTGTTTCCTCATAGAGTTTATTTGATCCATCATTATACTATTTAACGGAGTCAATATTAGACACACAGATGATTTTCTGTTGTATTTTGCTTTCAATGCAAATGGGGCCACTTGAAAGATTAAACTCTTTACATACCCAGTGGGCAAAATAGCCATTATATCACGTTTGTCCAAAACATACCTCAGACATTCCGTCTGACACTCGTTAAGTGGATCTACAAACCCAATTTCCTTTGACACACGTTCTATCAATTCGTCCATGCTGCTCGATTAAAACCGAAAGTGAAAGTACATACTACAGTCAGTCATAATATTAATTTGATTCATTGGATTCTCAAGGTTAATACCAATATTAATCAGATGAAGTATTTACAATTACTTTATAATGATATAGTATGATTATAATATGGATTTATACAAAATCGCCATTCCTCCGCGGACTTCTTTACGTCGGACTCATAATGCCTCCAAATGGAGGTGAGTAAAGTGTCGTAGTATAGTGGTAATAACGGTAATAACGCAGTCACGTTACCATCTATTTATAGTATGACGTCCAGCCTATCAATTCAGTCGGCTCAAAATGCGGCGAACAGAGGCTTTCCGATTGCAGACCCGGCTACAAACAAGTAGCAAAGCCGCTCAGCCATCTCTGCCCGGCTGATAAAACCCGGCTAGAAACAAGTCCACCCTCTATAAATAACAATTGATTATTGCGAGTTCAACACACTCACGATCATTCTAAAATTAGCGCGCGTTTACCTGCCGGTGTATAGCTGTTATAATATACTTAATAGGCGCCCTGAGCGATCATCAGCAAAATCCATAATTTGAAAGAATTCGGATTTCAGGCATTTGAGAAACTTTTTAAAAGTTGTGTTACACCGATACTGGACTATAGTGCTGTAGTTTGGGGACTAAAGCAGTTTCAGTGCATTGACAACATACAGAACAAAGCACTCCGCTACTTCCTGGGCGTCCACAGGTTCGCCCCTACGCTAGCGATCCACGGTAACACGGGCTGGATACCAAGTGTCTACAGGCGGTGGCAGTGTGCCCTGAGGTTCTGGAATAGGCTTATCGACATGGACGACAAAGACTCACGAAGAAAGTATTCCTGCATGATATTGAGTGTGACAATAATTGGCCAAGTATGGTTAAAACTATAATGTGCACGTTGGGACTCAACGATCATTTCACAAACAAAGTAACGTTAACCTCAAAGACACCAAAGCGCGCATACGTAGTTACTACGCAGCAATATGGTCCCGTGTAATACAAGCGGCACCAAAGCTCAGGACATATAGAACATTTAAGAGCGAATTTAAATACGAAGAGTATGTCAAATTGAATCTATCTAAATACGAAAGATCTGTTCTATGCCAGTTCCGAGTGGGAATACTTCCGTTTCGCATTGAAACAGGACGATACATAGGTGAATCCCCCGAAGACAGGCTATGTCGATTTTGTGACTCTGAAACAGTTGAAAGTGAATCACACTTCTTGCTAGAGTGCTCTCTGTACGATGACATTAGGACCAGCACTATAAGTAACACTATAGCGTTACTGTCAACAGATAACTGTGAGGAAACACTAAAAATGTTATTAACATTGCACCCCAGGATAACAGCCAAATTCATTGTGAAAGCGTATTTACATAGGCGAAATACCATTTACTTATAAATCATACTTGTTATTATCCCATTATTTCATAGTGATACATGAATATTTGTTTGTATCAATATCCATTTCTATATTCATTATTGCCCATATCATGCTTATGATAAAGTATTTTGTAAATATTTATATGGAACGAAGTGTAATCACATATTTATTGATGGTGACATATAGGTCCACTGGGCCGGGTGCTCAATTTACATTTTTGCTTTGTATATGCTTGTTTACTCAGTTGTATGCACATGTCACGGTAATAAAAAGAATTACTTACTCACTTACTTACTTACTTATATATGCATCAATTAGCGCCCAGAGAATAATAAGAGCGAATATTTTAATAAATGGGGAATTTTCGTTAAACTTATTGTGCATGTTATTTGAAATTGAATGGCGGTTGCGTTCTATTAAGAATTAAATATAATTGCACATTTTTCTATCAACTTCTCCAGTAGATGTTAATCAACCAATAAAAATATATCTTTCAATAAATAAAATGTGGTGAAATAAGTAACGGAATACGTCGAAATGTTTTACTTCATTTTCGTAGCATTAATACATTATTTGCAATACCAATTATACACAGAAACTCTTGATACATCATATTCCTACCGAATATAATTTTAAATCGCCACAGTCAAATGAAATTTTATGTTTGTGTTATCAAAAATGGAAGTCATCATTATTTCAAATGCGCTGAATTTTCCCTGAAGATTGCTTTTCATAAGGATACACAGTATAAATGATTAACTGACTTCGTATGTATTATGCATAGATAACTTCCAAGATGAAGGTAGGGTATATTACTTCAGAAAAACTATACACGACTGATACAGAATAATTTTCATTCATTCCCGCAATTATTTTCGTACATTGTTAATTTGTTAAATTTGGCTGACAAATTTAGATAATAATGATGTTCACGTAAATTATTTAGGTTATTCATGTATCACTGGTGAAAACATGGGGCGGTATGATCCGTTTATTCAGGGTACAAATATGAATAATTATTGAATTAATCACACATTAATTTGGGGATATGAGAAGTTTTCGTATGGTGCTAAAAAAATCTGGGGTCCGAGAAGTCGCCTTTCTAGGTGAGGACCGAAAAATCTGGGGTCCGAGAAGCCATTGGCCCTCTTATATTATGTTTAGGGTAAAATGATATCTCATTATTAATGCCAACGCCGATTGTCTTTTTAAAAAGACAAATCTTGTCTATATGTCGTTAGATATTAATATAGATGATTTTGGTATCAAAATGTAGGTTAAACATTGAACTAATCAAGACTTATAATGCCCCTAAAATAGATCAATCATTAAAAAGTAAACGATGGTGTTTAATCTTTTTAAACATCAAACACAAGTATAATGGTCGTCTTTGCAACTTTTAAAATCACTAATGTTTCGATTGGATGACGTTAACATTTTAATGTTGGTCAATTTGTTAGGGTATTATAATTATTTATTAGTTCAATGTACATCCTAATTTTTTTTATACCAAATTCATCCATATATTTAAATCTAACAACATATTAAACTTCTCAATGAAAACATGTCCAGTTTCTTTTTTCTATTAGTATATATGAGGCGCGTCGTGGAAAAACCGGACTTAATGCATGTGCGTAAAGTGCCGTCCCGGATTAGCCTGTGTAGTCCGCACAGGCTAATCTGGGACGGCACTTTCCGCCTACAGTGGATTTAAGTTTAGAAGAGACTTCCTTGAAACAGAAAATACCATAAAAGCGGAAAGTGTCGTCCCGGATTAGCCTGGACGACACTTTACGCATATGCATTAAGCCCGGTTTTCACACGACACGCCACATATATAGTCTTGCGTGCTGGAAATGTTAAGTTTGGTTGGCTTTTGACTGGGTACTTTGGTTTCCCCCGCCCCACAGCACGAGACCACACCAAAATAAAAAAACAACAACATATATTAGTAAAAGAAAATAGCAGGAAATTGCAGCTTTGGTGAAAAATTCGTCCCAACTTTCCACATTGTCTATAAAGGTAAACTTAGGTCGGGGCGATGGAACGCATGCCGGGTCTTACATAATGCAGCTTAGGTGTGAAAGGACCTCATAAACTTCGAAATACACAAACGCAGGACACAATTTAAATAATAATTACAGATCTATTACAAAATGTATTAATTACTCTAAGTTATCAGTTACATAAAAATATCGTTTTCATCATGGAATTTTCTGCATTGTTCCAAAAAATATTTCCTTATGATAAAACGATTTACCATATATCATTCATGCAGGTATAAACGGTAAAAAGTAAATATCATTCATATCAATTACAACTGTAAATCTGCGTACGTAAATTTGGCCTGCTCTTTGTATTTATCTGAAATCATGTTATGTCGAGAATACATAAACTAAGAGAATATATATTGAATTCAATTCATAGTTTAACTCGACTTCATAATAAAAACATATCATCCTTGTATTAACGCAGATAATGATTTTTATAATGTCATCTTTAAAACGCCATTTTCATGCAAGTTCTCTAAGCGGTTTAACCATGTTTCGCACAATTGTATCTGTATGTGGATCCCATAAGTAGTTCTTTATGATGAATTTGAATGCAAAAACGTGCTAAAGTACAACAATTTGAGATCTTTGAAGATTGTTTTCAAGTGTATTTTGACGCAGTATTTTTCTAATCGGTTTAAACGTGTAACCGTACAATGACATTCGTATTTGGATCTCGGAAGAATTTGTTTGTATGAATTTCCATGCAAACAAGATGGAATAGTCGTAGAGTTGGTACTTTGTGTGGTGATTTATCGCTTTGCACCAGGCAGCTGTGCTGTCAATAAGCAAGCGAGCGCGGTTGTTCTTCTAGCGTGGTCATTAACACCCTCGTGAGAAATCCATCGACTGGGTTTATGAATCACTTTACACCCAAGGAACTCTTTCTTTCCGTCATTTGCGACAAACGATTTGCGTTGATAGTTTAGGAATGCCTTTGTAATAAGGATATATAATTAGCAGTCAGTTAATAACAGGAAATGCCCGCGAATACGTGCTTCTCAGACTCTTAATGAGTTTCTGATATAATTTATAATGTATTTTTTAGTTTCGATATTATGATGTTGTTCAGTCATATCCTTGAAATTTAAGTCAGGCAGTTTGGGTACAGCGATCTAACGACATTTCATTAAGACGAACCAATACGTGTATACAAGTAAACATATTTGGCGGTTGACAGTGAAAACTTGATAAGAATTCCAATTGTGTGTCTCTTTATTCTACATTCTCGTTTTTTCCGTTCGATATCAAATGCCTGAAGAAAACACGTTTTAGGCGGGACGGAAGAAAATATTTCAAGTTGTTAGTTGTTTCTTGTAGAATGTACTGAATCAGTTTTGTCCATGTCTTGTACTGTTTTTGGTGGCAAAATACAGCCGGGCATTGGTTCTTTAGATCTCTATAATTGACTAGCATGTAAACGCCTACTCGGCAATACAAAATATTATCAAAAGCATGACTAACATTTTCAGGTTCGTTTATCTCTTGGTCATTATAATAGTGTAATATCTCATACGACCTAGCTCGATCAATGATCAATTCTCGTTATTCATATATTAAATTTTAAGAATTCTGCAACGCTCGGATCTCTCATGCATAAACACAGTTATGTAATAAACAGGCGCAAATACGCGGTTTAGAGTTAGAGGGGCGGAAAAATTCAGTACAGATATACAAACCTATACATAATGATATATATTATATATTTTATGACTGAAATATTGATAAAAACGTCGAAAAATCCAAACAAAAAACAACAACAAACAAACATATATTATATATATTGCAAACCAATATGCCAATTACATTGCGCGACATAAATTGAGGCGTGTCGTGAGAAACCGGGCTTAATGCATGTGCGTATAGTGTCGTCCCGGATCAGCCTGTGCAGTCCGCACACGCTAATCCGCGACGACACTTTCCGCATACAGTGGATTTACTCGTATGTTTAAAGAGACTGCCTTAAAACAGAAAATACCATAAAAGCTGAAAATGTCGTCCCGGATCAGCCTGTGCGGACTGCACAGGCTAATCCGGGACGACAATTTACTCACGTGCATTTAGCCCGGTTTTCCCATGACACGCCTCAATTAAATATTGTTTAGCTTTTTGAAGAGATTGTACCGTATGCGTCTACTAGGCATACGGGCAACATAACATGATACGACAGATAACAAAGCAAAAATTTTGAGGTTTAAAAAATGAATTTAAGCAGAAATCTATTAACATAGATAGATCTTTAATTTAAGACACTGATTTTAGGGGGGGGGGGCAGGGGCGTTCGTTTTAAGAACTATCCAAATCATATTGGCCAGTAAAACTCCGCCAAGGACGGTCCCAATCCCGGCTGAAAAAGGAGGAGGGTTGGGCGTGGGGTTAGCACCCCCACCTCGTAGAAAGCAAAACCGCTACAGAAACGTCAACAACAGAAGAAACAGAGAAACTTATTCTGGGAGAGGAAGGATCTTCCCCAGGAAGATGCATGACGCTTGGTAGTGAAAGTCGAAAGGAAGCCATGAAGCCGACTACCCTTCTGTCGACCAGGAGAATCAACATCGGTACATGGAGGCAGGAAAGACGGCGCAAGTAGCAGCCGAGATGAAGGGTAACAAGCTGATACTGTTAAACATCAGTGAGACACGGTGGATCCAAGCTGGACAGACACGACTGACGTCGCGAGAGCTGCTGCTGTACTCTGGACATGAATAGAGTGATGCCCCACACACAGGGAGTAGGCTTCATGCTGTCTAAGCAGGCACAGAAGGCACTGATTGGATGGGAGGCGCATTGGCTCCAGGACCATTGTAATATATGGACCACGTGCATGTTTATCTCTATGCGCATGCGTGAACACTACCCGGCGCTAGCCACAGGTCTTATCAGCAGTCTTAGAATAAACTTCGTAGAAAGAACACGCTTGTGTTATGTTGACTTGATTGTCTTCAATCTAGAATATAGTACATTTGTACAAATCACAGACACAATGTAACAACCATCACAACATCTTTCCGCACCAAGTAAAAGAAGATCAAAATGAATGTCGTCCAGTGATACCCCCCACGAATGACAGTGAAGAAGAGGTCAAAGATCAGTTCTACAGCAGACTGCAGATGATCCTAGAGACCTATCCGGTCAAAGACGTCACCATCCTCATGGGAGATGTAAATGCCAAGATTGGGCCTGACAATACCGGATATGAACAAGTCATGGGTACCCACGCACTGGGAAAGATGAACGAGAATGGAGAGAGATTTGCGGACCTGTGTGCACTCAATAACATGGTCATTGGAGGCAGCATCTTTCCCACAAGAGGATCCACAAGAACACCTGGTTATCGCCAGACAATGTGACAGAAAACCAAATCGACCACGTATGCATTTGCAAGAAATTCAGAAGATCCATGCAAGATGTCAGAGTGAGAAGAGGAGCAGACGTGGCATCGGACCATCACCTGGTGGTAGCCAGGCTGAAGCTGAAGCTGAAGAGAAACCGCACAGACACGTCAGACAGAAGAGCCAAGTACAACGTCAGCCTTCTGAAACACCCCAAGACCACAGAAGAATTCTGTCTGACACTAAAGAACAAGTATGAAGTACTTCAGGAACTTTACGAAGAAGAAGAGGAAGGAGTAACCAACAGGTGGCATAAAGTGAAAGAAGCACTGAGATCATCATGCCAAGAAGTAGCTGGGCTAAAGAAACATCAGAGTGGATAACAGTAGAGACTTTGAATAAGATAGAACACAGGAAGCAGAAAAAGGCAGCGGTCAATAACAGCAGGACAAGAGCAGCAAAGGCCAAGGCTCAACAAGAATTCGCTGAAGCCCATAAAGTAGTAAAGAAAAGGATAAAGCAGGACAAACAAGAATATGTGGACGGGCTGGCAGCTGAAGCAGAGAAGGCAGCGTACAGAGGCAACATGAAACAGCTGTACGACACCACCAAGAAACTCTCTGGGAAGTTCAGCAGGCCGGAAAGACCCGTGAAGGACCAGCAGGGGAAACCCATTAACAGCTTAGAAAAACAAATGAGCAGATGGGTTGAGCATTTTGAGGAACTCCTTAACAGGCCAGTACCCATAAACCCTCCAGACATAGAACCAGCCAACGTGGATCTCCCGATAAACTGCCAGAAGCCAACCAGATACGAGATCAGGAAGGCCATCACACGGATGAAGAACGGGAAGGCGTTGGGACCCGACGACATTCCAGCAGAGGCCCTCAAAGCAGACCTGGATGCGCCAGTGGAGATGCTGTATCCACTCTTCGAGAGGATCTGGGAGGAAGAAGACATACCGGCAGCCTGGAAAGAGGCTTACCTCATCCAGCTACCCAAGAAAGGTGACCTCAGCAACTGCAATAACTACAGAGGAATCACGCTCCTTTCCGTGCCAGGGAAGGCCTTCAACCGGGTCCTCCTAGAGAGGATGAAGGACATCGTAGACCCACAGCTGCGAGGTGAGCAGGCAGGCTTCCGCCAGAACAGATTCTGTACGGACCAGATTGCCACGCTCCGCATCATAGTAGAGCAGTCCCTGTAGTGGAACTCTCCTCTGTACATCAACTTCGTCGACTATGAGAAGGCGTTCTATAGCGTGGATCGAGAAACTCTCTGGAAGCTCCTTCGACACTACGGCATCCCGGCCAAAGTTGTCAACCTGATCAAAAACTCCTATGATGGCATGCCATGCAGAGTTATCCATGGGGGACAGCTCACAAACAGCTTCCAGGTGCGAACCGGAGCCCGACAAGGGTGCTCGTTGTCGCCGTTCCTATTCCTCCTCGCCATCGACTGGATTATGAAGACGTCCACCAGCGATCGCAGGAACGGAATTCAGTGGACATTGTGCACGGTGACTGTACCACGTGATCTATTTTGTTCTGTGTGGGTCATTCCACCGGAAACAATCCCTCGCTTCAGGTAACGTTTTTATAATTTCTGTGTTAATTCTGAACCGCTTTTCACGAAATAAAGACGAGTGCCCTGTCATAACAGAATTACACCATACCATTAGAGTTTCTGGCAGATTAATTTAGTATGTTTTTCAAAAACTGCAACCGCGCATCTTTTTAAACATAAATTGATATGCTATGTGTGGAATATTTTTTGTTTAATCGTCAATAAATTTCACAATATTGCTGCTGAAGATGCCAAACGTAGGGCGGACACTGTACCAGAGAAACAGCATAAAAAGTATGTTTGCTCACATACGCCTGATGCCGATTTTTTTAGTAGAAAATAAAATATAGCTATGTGTGGGTCACACATCTGTTATGCTATGTGTGGAATACAAAAGTTTAAGACATTGCAAACTTCCACTTAAAGCCATTTAATATACTTTTTTTTTACTTACACTACAACACTGACTGTTGAGGGTCAATAACATGAAAATACTTCTGTTGCGGCAAGCCTTTTCTAGTGAGTTTCTATGTCTATTTACACGTTAATTTTGGACTTGTACTTTTCCTTCAAATTCATCTTGAGGGGTCAACAATTCTATTGTAACTACCTACATATAAAATATATAAGGCTACGCTATAGTTTTTCATTTAGCCCTTGGCCTGGTCTTTGCCCATTTAAATGTTTAGCACATAATGCGTATTAATAAACTACGACAAATCGTTTGGATTTCATTTCTAGTTAAAATCATTAACAGCACACATATTTTGCCGGTATTAATGCAAATTTAATACATGTTTTTCCTTTCCATTTTCCTTAATGTTACTGCGTGATCTAAAACATTCATTAGAACGTAACTTTTCTAGTCGTAGTCCTACCTCTAAATCACGTCCACCTAACGATAATTATGGATTATATATTATGTTTTCTTTAGACATACATACTGTTTTTGGCAGGATTTAAATGTACGCTCGTATTTGTCTATAGGATTCCTACCATCTGCGCCAGCATAGAGCTAGCGCGCACGACGGACCGCAGTCATATGTGTGCACCCAGTGCGGGAAGTCCTTCACCGACCGGTACCTTCTCAGAGGCCCACGAAAGGACAGAAAGAAAGGAAGAGTATACAGTGTTCGTCAGATAAGATGTAGGGAACACACGCACACTGAAGAAAAGAGCCACGATTGCTGCAAAACATAAACAGATCAGCAGTATATATAGACATCAACGTACATGTATACACAGTGATACAAACTGAATTATTGTTATGTGTGAATAAGAATTAAAATGTTAATAATGAACAATTATCTAATAGGAATATAAGTTTTGTGCTGTTTCCTTAAGGACACTGTTCGATTGGCTAACATTCTACCAATACTAACCAATCAAATCTCTAATTGCAGATGTGCACTAAAAGGGACTACGCTATAGACAATTGTCACCATATCGATATCCTACACTTATCCGATTACAAGACGACTTTTTTCTGTAACGTATAGAAATGTTATTAGTGCAAATAAATTAAAGACATTTTGCAGGGTAATTTTAATTAATGAATGGGACATTGTGCGTCATCGTTTTCAAATTTGATAATGTACAGAGGTAACTGATGCGTCAATTTGTTCGGACAATACGTAATCTGAAAGTCACTGTATCACAGATGGAAGAACGTTCATTATATATTATAATATGTTGGTAATATAATATACAAATCTTAGAATCGATATTTTCTATTCTATAAACGAAGATAATACACGATATTTGAACTGATCTTTTTGGTTTATAAGAACTTGATTTTTTGTTTTTTATCTCAGTAAAATTATTTTGTAATATTGAGTGCAATATCATACAAATGTGTGAAAAGCCTGGTGTTGAAATACATTTTAATATACATGTATTTTATTAATCTAACATTAGTTTTTCTCAAAGTTTAAAGATTGGTGCAAACTATGTTTATGTATATTCACACTAATATTTGTCCTATTCTTCTGCGATAGAGCAGCTTTAAAAAATACGGCTGGATGTTTTGTATCAATTCCGGTGAAATTTCGTATGAATTTATAATCGTTTTAAATCAAACATTACTCAATCAGTATTTTACTTGGTGATGCTGTGATTTTGTGATTGTACCTGTATTTAACTGTGATTATATATCTCTGATTTTATGTGATTAAATTGATTTCGAATTGATAAATAATTATATTCATCTTTTCTTTATGCTAAAAATAGAACTGGTAATAGAGAAATAAGGAAACAGACATAATAAAAACATATTGCATTGTATGCTGCACACTAAAACTATTTTGATTAAAAGATCAAGTCCTTGTCTTGTAGTGGGCAAGAGTTTGCTGTCGTTTCGTCTTGACTTCACCCAGCAGACTGGACAGCATTGATGTTCAAATAAAGATTTTCCTCTTTGTTCCGCCCTTTTACTCTCTTGCGAGCTGTCGTGTCAAAGAAATGGGTCCTGAAATGTAATCGGGAAATATACAAGCTTTTCATTATTATGTGGCTTAGCAAACTACAAATAACTAATCAGTAGCATTAATTTCAATTATGCATGGATTCATGCTTATATGTTTGAAATAACGATCTTCAAATTTGCCCAAACTACTTATATATACGAAAATTGCATAATCATTGAAGTGAGAGAACCATTATGCATATAATTTTACATAATAATATAACATGATTTGAATACCTCACTTGAAATTCATCTGGGGTAGATTAATTGTCAACTTAACTGAAGTCCGTAGCAGTAGTAGTAGTAGTAGTAGTTGTAGTAGTAGTAGTAGTAGTAGTAGTCTGAAAAAAGAACATATTGGATAATAATATCACATATCATATGGAAGCGGACATAAAACAACTTTGCGACATACTATGAAAATTAAACACTTCAAATCTTTATTCTTATTTTCAGTAACAATACAAATGCATGAAAGCAACATATTAATGTAAATTAATAAGCAGGTATGCTCTAACCATTTCCGTATTCCACACATAGCATAACAGATTTGTGACCCACATATAGCTATATTTTATTTTATACCAAAAAGCGGCATCAGACGTATTTGGGCAAACATACTTTTTGTGCTGTTTCTCTGATAAGAATTACAGTGTCCGCCCTACGTTTGGCATCTTCAGCAGCAATATTATGAAATTTATTGACGATTAAACAAAACATATTCCACACATAGCATGTCAATTTATGTTTAAAAAGATGCGCGGTTGCAGTTTTTGAAAAAAATGCTAAATCAATCTGCCAGAAACTCGAATGGAATGGCGTATTTCTCTTATGTCAGGGCACTCGTCTTTATTTCGTAAAAATCGGTTCAGATTTAATAGAGAAATTATAAAAAAAAACGTTACCTGAAGCGAGGGATTGTTTTCGGTGGAATGACCCACACAGAACAAAATAGATCACGTGGTACAGGCACCGTGTTGTGGAGCCAGCTCGACGACTTGGATTTTACAGACGACCTGGCACTGCTTTCCCACAGCCAGCAACAGATGCAAGAGAAAACAAAAGTAGTGGCAGCCACGTCGTCGCAAGTTGGCCTCAATATATCCACAAAGACAAGACCAAGATCCTGAAGACAAACTCGATCCACCAGTACCGAACCAGTGGTTCTGAACGGAAGTCCCCTAGAAGAAGTGCAGTCCTCCACTTACCTGGGTAGTATCATCGACCAGCAGGGTGGTACAGATGCAGACGTCAAAGCAAGGATCGGCAAAGCAAGAACTGCCTTCATCCAGCTCAAGAACATCTGGACCTCCAGAGAACGGTCCCCCCCCCCCCCACACACACACCAAAACCCGACTGTTCAATTCCAATGTGAAATCAGTCCTACTGTATGGAGCAGAGACCTGGAGGACGACCAAGACCACCATCAGGAAAGTACAGACCTTCATCAACAGCTGCCTCAGAAGGATTCTCCAGATCCGATGGCCTGAAGCCATCAGCAACGCCAACCTCTGGGCAAGGACCTGCCATCTTCCTATCGAGGAAGAAATCAGGAAGAGGAGATGGGCGTGGATAGGGCACACCCTACGGAAACTGCCAGCCAACATCACCAGGCAGGCGCTGCGGTGGAACCCCCAGGGAAAGCGGAAAAGAGGCCGTCCAAGAAACACCTGTCGACGCGACCTCCAGGCCGATACCACCAAGATGAGCTACACCTGGAACCTGCTGGAGAGAATGGCCCAGGACAGGGGACTCTGAAGATCCGTGGTTGGCGTCCCATACCCTGGTGACGGGCAGTAAGTAAGTAAGTAAGTAATCGGCCAGTAAATGAGGGCATGCATACACGTTATCCAAGTGTCCATAACAAATATATGTTATACATGTAATAATTTATAACTTTAAACTTATTTGTAAATAACCCATTTGATGTTCGTGTCGGAAGACGACGGGTATTAGCAAAGTAAGCAGCCATTTTTGCGGGAACTGTGTGTTTACATTACAAGCGACAAGGTCTCAATGATTGCTAGTTAACACGTGTTATTTATTTGAAATCCCCGTAACCATATTTATTGTTTTGTGATAGTTGTGCGGCCATGCACTTTGGACTATGCCTATTAATTTTTTTCCCCCCAAACTGCCAAAGACATTACGTTTACTCCCCAAGTAGGACCGAGACTCCGTTGCAAATCATTTCGTACCTTGATCATTCAATCCTGGTCGATTCGAACCGTTTTGAAATTGTGTGGATTGGAAATAAATTGACATATGATTTTTTCTGATTAAGATAACATAAGTTTTACTCGTATAAGTTTTAGTGATATTTTACTAAGTAGATAACAAATATTTGAGTAATTTATGAAAATCGATAGTAACAAATCGCCTGACCTGGTCACTGGTGAAATTGAATGGAAGCATAATTTTTTCGTCATCCAGTTCATGTATTTAGCTTTTGTTTTAAATCTCACATTTATTGAATATAGAATTTGCGATATGATGTGAAACAAAAGTTACCTTATGATTATATCTTCTAAAACATTTATGTTATTATCATTAGACTGGGTATACCAATTACCGGGAATTTAATTTTCTTCCTGGCTTGCAACATATAACAAAAATGAAATAAATAACGAATGCTGGCTTATTATAACAATACAACCTTCTATCAAATTAATTCAAATGTATAAGAAGAAATCACAAGTTTAAACAACTGTTATGTCAACAAATTGTGCATGTCATTAGCTAGCTATGTTTTGGCAATACACCTATTACTGTGAATCTGAATATCAGCCAATCGAAATTAAGAAAAAATTCATGTTCACGGCTAAACAAATGATACTATACAAAACTTCAGTCATATATCATTATATTTGCTTAAATTTTAAATCTATTTTCTGTACATATTTTGAGTAACTGATAATGTATGTTAACAATGCTGTTGAAAACAAACTTTTACAAGACTTAGACCTGTACTTGAGTTTATTTACCTTTAACAACTACATAATTGAATGGAAACCAAAGTTGACTGCAGCCCGAAACAAAATTTTAATGAAGGGATGGAATTTGACAAAAATTGTTAGCGCATGTTAGCGATATTTATGTCTTTTGGAAATTCCCGGTAATAGGGATATCCCGGTAATCGGTGTATGGAGTATGCAAATTTCATACGAATAATAATGCCTATATAACACCATTTTGTAGTTTTGCCATTTGGTTGCTGATGTTGAAAGAGTTCATTTTCAGACATCTTCATCACAGCTGAGAGATTTACAGAGGAATTATCCAGGCATTTCTCCTGTATATTTTGGGAAGAAAACAGTTGAAATAGGAATTTATTTATTAATGTAAAATTCACATATATTAAATCACATATTTATTTAAAATTATGTAATGTTCATCATATTTTGCTGAAAGATGGTGTAATTAATGCATCATACGTACCAGATAATTATTTAATAATGCATTTATTAACTTAAAATACCTGTACAATATGGATGTTATTCATTTATATTTTAGTATTGTCAAATTTAAATTTCAGGACAAAATGGTAATCCAGCGATACTATAAAAGGCCTGGGCTAACTAGTGGAGCTGAAGGAGCCACAATCCACAAGATCTGTGCAGTTGTGGATAACTTCGATTATTTAAAAACTGAAGCATGCTTCTATGTTGAGAGTAAGGAAGGTACGGTGCATCTTGCTCTTATTTATAATTCATGTAACAAATCAAAAGTAATATGGTACTATGCTCTTTTATGGGGTCGATTTTTAGCTCGACTTTTTGAAGAAAAGGCAAGCTATTCTACTCACCCCGGCGTTGGCGTGGGCGTCAAAGCTAGGTTGAAGTTTTTTGGTAAGCTGGTTTCTCAGGAATGGCTTGAGGGATTTCATTCAAACTTAGAACACTTATTCCCTATTGTAAAATGAACTCATAGGCCAATTTTGATAACTCTAGTTTGAAATTTGTCAAATTTTTTGTGGTGGGTTCGGTGGGTTTAAGGTCGAAGTCATTGTTACTAAAAATCGAAAAAAAAAAAACCTGCTTTATAACTAGAGGGCGAATTGGAATGTTTTAATAACATTCAATTTATAGATACTGTATAACGAACGATACATTGCATGAGATTGCATATGGTGTTAGTTGGGTCAAAGTGAAGGTCACTATTTTGAAATTTAGAAAAACGCTTCCATTCTGCACCTCGAGAAAGAAATATATTTTGTTTAATTGGCCCCTACTGTACAGTGATAAACACATGAAAAGTCCTCCGACAGCTCTTGTTAAGAAACGTTTCGATGGTCGATCTGCTTGCCTTTTGGGATTGTAATACACAACACTTGTGGAATTTGGTCAGTTAGCAAGCAGTTTTAGATGTTGTTTTGGAGAGAGCCACTTCCACGTAATAAGTGAACTAAATACTGGTAATATAATGCTGTTTTGCAAGAAAGGATTAAGGAAAATAAATTTTCAGGTATTAAGTCATGCTTGGGAAAACAATGAACAATTTGAAGAAAATAGCTCATTTGCAAATGATGTGTCTTACATATCTTTGCAAAACACCTGTCTACACTAAAATTTGTTCACACGCAACAGTCTCTATGTGAGAAATATTTAATGTAAAGACTTTCCTATATTTGTTTTTGCATTAAATTCCAGGTCTGAATACTGATGATGTAGAGAGATTGAGGTGGATCTTTTCAACGCCATTCGCCTCTGTGGGTAGCCTGACAACAGAGTCCTCCCTAATATCTGACGACACCACCAACATTCTTGTTGAGATAGGACCCAGGTATCAAAAGCTATTTCCTAGTAATTTTCACCACTGGTACATGTTGAACATGGAAGAAAACTTTATATGGTGACTTTTTATCTCCAAAAAGCAAAACAATGCATCACAGAAAAGACGATGTGTGAATTACTGGTAAACGTACACATTTAGTGTGACATTGCCTCAAACATATTTTCAGTGAAACAACTAAAATCAAATACCATTAACAAACAGTGTCTCCATATTCCAGGTTTTCATGATCCATAGTAAATTTCAACATACTTTATGATACTTGATGAGTAGCGCACATGGCAGAGTATATTGGTTTGCAAATGTTGGTAGTTTAGTTGGTAGACTACATTTTTTTCCACTCAGGAAGTCAAACAGTTTTCATCCGATCTTCACCAATCACCAAACTTCTTGAAAAAGTTTGTGGGCTTAATATCTCAGCCGAGTTGAATAATCAGCAAAATAATTCCAGGAACCGCCGAGTATGGGCCCATGATTATCTAAAGTTGGCCTTTTTAGCTATTTTAGCTCCCTTAAGTCCAACAGTTTTCATCCAATTTTCACCAAACTTGATACTTTAAAGATTGCTTTGAACCTAGGGGTGGCATATCTCGTAATCTGTTTTACGACCATCTCTTCTTCTATTGGTAATTGTATCAATAAATCATTGCATCTGTTGTTAGGTTAAACTTCTCAACGCCATTCTCTACAAATGCTGTGTCCATCTGCCAAGCCACTGGTCTCGATAAGATAACCAGAATTGAGGTATCCACCCGCTACCTCATTAGTTTCCATGGCAACCGAACTTCCCAGGAGCTAGAACAGAGACTGGTTCAATGCCTGCACGACAAGATGACGCAGTGTCGCTACCTCAAACCAGTCAAGATGTTTGACCTTGAGCATGAACCTGACCCAGTCTATGATGTCGACGTGATAGGACGCGGCAGAAAGGCGTTAGAAGAAGCAAATACTGCTTTAGGTATGAGAACTGTACCAATATCCGCACTCATCACTGCATATTTGTGATCATGATTATTTGTCTGTGCACATATTTGAATGTTAGTCAGTCCGCACAGGCTAATCCGGGATGGCACTTTCCGCCTACAGTGGATTTATGTTTAGAAGAGACTTCCTTGAAACAGAAAATACCAGGGCAAGCATAGCCGATCTCACGGTTTACCAGTACAAAGTGCTCATACTTATGCCAGTAACTGACAACTGCCCTACTTGAATTAGAGGTGGGGGAGAATGGCCGTAGAAAGTTTTTATGACCAATCCCCACATAAGTTATGCAGCGTTTTTCCTCATTACTTTGGGAATTGTACCGGTACCAGTCAAATTGGGAAAATTAGCCACGTTTTCAACCAAATTGGGAATTTTATCAATTTCTGCAAAAAATGCCAAAAAGAATTAGAAAACAATATAAAAACTCTTAAACTGCTTTTTCATTAATTATTTCACTTGTACTTGTGTTTCCAGAATGTAAAATTAAAGTTAATATATATCGTGAATCTTTTTAGGATCGATATTTGGGATTTTTTTTCTTCAAATTGGGAAAATCTGTAGGTAAATTGTTTTGGGAAGGTACCTTTTTAGGGTACTAAGTTTATATAGAGGAAAAACGCTGGTTTTGTGGCCGGGCTGGGGCTTGGACTCACGATCTTCTGATTGACAGTCCAGCGCTCTACTAACTGAGCCAGCCGGGCCCGGCTTGTAAGAGATTAAAAAAAGTAAGTAAATGGAAGAAGAATATTGGTTAGCATATATGAGGCTTGCATTTCATTTAACAGTTAGTCAGTTATATGAGATGTATGCAGTAAATGCACTACGCTTGTATCCGTCCAGGCCTGGCCTTTGATGAGTGGGACCTGGACTTCTATACCGGCTTGTTTCAAGAGAAGGTCAAGAGGAACCCAACAAACGTGGAATGCTTTGACCTTGCGCAGTCAAACAGGCAGGTTTTCTCAAAGTTTAGTTTAAACCAGTTTATTTAAGCATGATTTTGTTGAAAGCCGTAGGTTTACTGAGACACTTTCGAGTCCCTTTACTGGGAAGAATCAGTACTAATGTTTTGTTGAAAGCCGTAGGCTTACTGAGACACTTTCGAGTCCCTTTACTGGGAAGAATCAGTACTAATGTTTTTTGTGAAACATTCCCCGAGTACGGATGAAACTCACGACTTTCTGTTTGCAAAGCGGACATTATATCCAGTTCACCACTATTTTCCCATACATAGCTACAGGTTAAATTTATAAGACATTTCTTCATATAAATTACTGTAGTGCTCTCGTTTTGTATAATATTGCTGTTATCACTATCTAAAAAAAGAACAAAAAAACTTGAGCAGCTCATCTGTTGGTTAATTCTATAAAGCGAAAATATCGTTTATGTATAGAATTACATTTAATGAGAATGAAAGGTCAATTTACATCTAATTGAAAACTTAAAAAGTAGGGCTTATTTTGGAATTTTTCGAACACAGTCAAATGTTAACTCATGATATTACTCCCATGATTAATTATATGTGAAAATTGTGATGTTATCGTAGTATTGCTAAATCATGTTTTTAAGCAACCTGGCCCTATGACCATGGAAGTTCTATCTCAAAATTAGCTTCAGCTTAAAATATCTACCAATAAAAACGCTTGTTACATTTGGGCTTTGATTTCCAATTTGGATCATTGCTAATATTTACGTTCAGACTTAGATTGATAGCTTGTGTAGTCCTGGGGCATGTTTGATGAATCGATTTGAAGCCATGTGTATTTGTGTGAATACCCGGCCGTGTTTCAGTGAGCACAGCCGCCATTGGTTCTTCCGCGGCAAGATGGTGATAGACGGAACAGAAGTGAAAGGCTCACTGTTCAAGATGGTCATGTCCACTCAGGAGCACAGTAACAACAACAACATCATCAAGTTTAATGACAATAGCAGGTGTTAATACTGTTTCAGTCAGAGAAATTAAGATTTTAAATTTACTGGAGCGATTTATTATTTTCAAATATTTACCTTGTGAAATTTTATAAAATTGTAACTTGAAAAATTGCCCGCGGTCTATCAGGCCAACGCTTTTGTGTATATGTCTGTGTGTTGTTATTTTAAATTGACTGTAAATCTGGCCATTTGTAGCTTGACTTTTCTGAGAAAAGGCAAGCTATTCTACTCACCCTAGCATCTGTGTTGGTGTCCGCGTCTGGGTTAGGTTAAAGATTTACGGTAAGCTAGTTTCTTAGGAATAGCTTGAAGGATTTCATTCAAATTTAAACATTTATTCCCCATATTGAAATGAACTTATAGGCCAAGTTTGGTAACTCTACGTTTAAATTTGTCAAAATTATGGGCCTTTTACACTTTGAAATTTTACATGTAAGTTATTTGGATAGGTTAAAGTTTTTTGGTAAGCTATTTTCTCAGGAATGGCTTGACGGATTTCATTCAAACTTTAATCACTTATTCCCTATATTAAATTGAACCCATAGGCAAAGTTTGATTACTCTATTTCGAAATTTGTCTAAATTATGGGCATTTTTACATATGTGCTATTTGGGTACGTTTTCTGGTAAGCTAGTTTCTCAGGAATAAGGGATTTCATTCAAACTTTAAACAATTACTTCCTTTATTAAAATGAACACATAGGCAAATTTTGATAACTCTAGTTTTAAATTTGTCAATATTATAGGCTTTTTTACGCTTGGAAATTTTACATTCACGTAGGTGGGGTGGCGGCTTCAACTTTTGATTTCCACTCACAAACTCGAGAATGAATCTTCAAACATAGATACCTTAAAGCAATACGTAACTTGGGATTGCATTTGTCAAGGTCAATGTAACTGTTACTAAAAATAGAGAAAAAAAAACCCTACAGTTTTTGCTCAATAAAGAACAAATTGAAATATTTTAATGAAACTCAATTTGTACATACCATATAGCGAGTTGGGTGGGGTCCAGGTCACTGTTTTGAAAATTATAAAAATGCTGACAACTCAGTAAATTCGAGAACGAAATTAACTTTGTTTAATTGGCTCATAATATCCAAACAGTTTTTTTTAGAAACAATGCCAGTAGTTCTGACCATTACAAGAAAAGTGAAGCGCACTGTCCACCGGTAGCTCTTTTTGTTATAATTATAGACAGCTATTTTGATACAAAGGTCTTTTGCTGAAGACTCTTTCTTAATTCACAAAAAAACATTGGAAGCTTGTCGTAGGAATATCAGGCTTACTGCATGTGTGTAAAGTGTCATCCCGGATTAGCCTGTGCAGTCCTTTTTGCCTACAGTGAATTTATGTTTAGAAGAGACTTCCGTGAAACAGAAAATACCATAAAAGCGGAAAGTAAAGTCCTGGATTAGCTTCTGCGGAATGCACAGGCTGATCCGTGACGACACTTTACGCACATGCATTAGGCCGGTTTTCCCACGACAAGACTCATTTTATGTTATTATTACTAAATACAAGCAAAGATGGCAAAATGTCCATATCTCCCAGCTTGTCCCAGGTTATGTACGGACAAAGTAAAATACTTTCAAAATTTACTACATATTTCATTTACGGACAAGCAGCAGCAGTTGACCTTACAACGAGATTTGATTGACAATTTGTTTAGCCATTCAGAAAGCTTGGACTTCACTGTTTGACGGACATGTCTTGTGAAAACTTTAGTTTATTGTCAACAGTGCTTGATGGACTTTATCCTAGGTAGGCCTGCTTATAAACCCCATAGCGTATCGTTCACTGTCAACGGTGCTTGACGGTCTTGATCCTAGGTAGGCCTGCTTATAAACCCCATAGCGTATCGTTCACTGTCAGAAAGGTACAGCATTATGCACTTGCTTGACATGCAGATGGGAACAGTTTTTCCCTAGGATTTTGTTACATTTTCATACAGTACCGGTATATGAAACATCGGCCTTCATTCCAGCGGTATTCAAGGCTACGATGTTGAGATATTTCGTCCCAGCAACCCAGCTGAGCCAAGCCAAATGTGGATGAAACGAGAGATTAGACACATTATCTTCACAGCTGAAACACACAACTTTCCTACAGGTCATGCTCGTAATACTTGTTCACAAAGTGTGGTTATTTAGTCTGTGTAATTTGCATTTGAGAATTTCATATGATGTAGCTGTAATTATAAAACGTATATGGACTTACAATATAAAAAACCTTACAGAATTATTAAAATAATTTGACATATACCATTGATGTTTGGAAGTAGTTCTGTATTAACTAGCCCAAAACAACCACCGTGTGGCTATTGTAGCTATGCTGCAAGGTATTGTAAAGAATAAATGTATGCCATAAGTGTTCTGTGTATATTTGTAGGAGTGGCCCCATTCCCAGGGGCTACTACAGGTACGGGTGGCCGTATCAGGGACGTGCACTGTACGGGACGAGGGGCCCTAGTGATGGCAGGGACCGCCGGATACTGCTTCGGCAATCTCAACATACCAGGTATGCTACATCGCTTGAAAAATTGGTAGGTAGAGCTATTTGTTACATTGACATTAAATTATTTTATTTTTAGCTCGACTATTGGAAGAATAGGTGAGCTATCCTACTACCCCCCGGCGTCGGCGTCTGAATTGGTTAAAGTTTTTATTCAAAAGTCTTGTAACTTCAAAACGACATAAAACTACATAAGTTATTAACTTGAAACTTGGAATTTACCTTTCTCATCAACTCCAGTTTCAGTGGCATCATTCCCCATAACTCTGTTTTTTATTTTGATAGAGTTTTGCCCCTTTTTCACTTAGATTTTCTGGTTAAATTTTATATTCAAAAGTTTTGTAACTTAAAAACTACATAAGTTATTCACTTCAAACTTGGAACTAACCTTTGTCATCAATTCTAGTAGCAGGGGAAACCTTACCCATAACTGTGTTATATAGTTATGCGCACTTTTCACATAGATTTTGTAGTTAAAGTTTTTGTTCCAAAAATGTATAAACTATACAACGCTTCACTTAAAAGTTTTGTATTTTAACAAATGTATGCCCCTTCAACTATCCAAAATATGTACCAACTGAAATACTTCGAATAGTCGAGCGCCCTGTCCTCTAACAGCTCTTGTTGCTGAGTATAATTAACAAAATAATTATCTGTCTTGAACTAGATTTGTGCAAGTGCAACTTTCCCATAAATATTTTTATGCTCCCAGCATCTTGATGCAGAGGCATATAGTAATTGTCCTGTCCTTCTGTCCGTCCATCCGTCCTACAGACCGTGACAAGGTTAAGTAGATTTTACCATTACCTCTAGCACCAACACAACACTCACTACAACACTTGGATACTTACACAGTTGTTGCTTATGACCATTCCCTATCAACCCATATCACCAACCTCACTTTGACCTTCACCGTGACCTAATTTGCACTAATTCAAATGGGCTGTTTCTTGGTTAACTAGATTGTACTGTTCGTCTAGCGCCAACACTTGCTTGCAACAACACTTGGATATTTACACAGTTGCCACTTATGACTGTTCCCAATCCACCCATATCACCCAACCTCATTTTGACCTTGACCTAATTTGCACTTAAAATAATTCAAATTGGCTGTTTCTTCGTTAACTAGATTTTACCGTTTCATCTAGCACCAACACCACTCGCTAAAACTTTTGGATACTTGCACAGTTGTTACTTATGACTGTTCCCAATCCACCCAACACTTGGATATTTACAGTTTTTATAATGTTTTGCTGTAAATTTTTGATTACCTGCTAGGTACTGTAAATTTTTACCATTTTATCATTGTGCTTTTATGTGAAATAAATTGTGGTAGCAAAACACTTGATATTAATGCATAATTTCTAACGATACATATTATGCTACATGTTGATTGAAACATAAATTGCTTTTATTGTGACAATGTAGGTTACAGTCTACCATGGGAAGATGAAACCTTCTCTTATCCCCCTAGTTTCGCCTCCCCACTTGATATCGCTATCGAGGCAAGCAATGGAGCCTCAGACTATGGAAACAAGTTTGGGGAACCGGTTTTAACTGGCTTTGCAAGGTCATTCGGGCTTGAGGTGACCCCTGGCGACAGGCGAGAATACATCAAACCAATCATGTTCAGTGGAGGTGTAGGTCAACTGGTTGGGTCGCACATCAAGAAGGAAATGCCAGTTAAGGGTAAACCAGACATTTCATTATTAATGGTATGTCTTTTCAGTGTAAATATTTTGCTTAACCTTTAAGAATCTATGTAGGCGGTGCTGTACACGTATGTTCGCCTGTCCTGGGTTGAATTTTATCAGACTATTTTGCAGTATAACCTTACATGGGTGATCTTTTCACTTTGCTGCATGTCTGTGATGTGACTATAATAATAATAATTAGGGATGTCAACGAATATCCGGATAAACGGTTATCCGGTTACTATGTTAATATCCGGTGACCAAGTTAGTAACCGAATATTCGTATAAAAATTGAAATCCGATTTTTCTCGTTTTTTAGGCATACAAATGCCCTTCTTGCTTCTTGCATGTATATTATTGATTAACACAGCACAGCTATAGGCCTCTACAGAAGGTCTCCACCTCGTACAGCGGACATGTCATAAACACTCCCCTCTGTCAGTATACGATTATCATAAAACAATAGGTGGTGCTTTCACACTACACTAACTTTGACAAGACTTTAAACAAACAAGATGTCACAATCGATTATGCCAATTAGATGCGTCCCTCTTGGTAAGAGATGGTTCTGTACCAGTTAACAATGCCAATTAAAATAAAATATATTGTAACATTGATCTATCCTTGTTTTTGTGTTTATGTGCATTTGATTAGCACATTGCGTGTTTTACTCAAGCATCGCAAACTTACGGTTTTACCTTACACCAGTAAGCCTTAACACCTACTTACCTTTATGCAAATCAAATGTTTAATTGGGGTACTTTTATTGAAGGGCATAAGCTACACAAAACAAACAAAACGCACAATTTACGAACAGAAATCAACGTAGTTTGTTACATGTACTTTATTCAATAATTAAATAGTATTGTGTTTTCAAAATAGAAGTATCGTAAGATATTGTTCGTCTAGATGTGAACTTAATTTTGCAACTTTAACATGTGCCAGATTCCGGCCGCCAATGCCGATCTATACTGTTATCCGGATAGTATCCGGATATTACATACGAATAACCGGATACCAATTTTGGTAGCCGTTGACATCCCTAATAATAATAATAATGATCAATACAATAATGTTAACAGGTCTAATAGAGCAAGTAAAATATTCAAAAAGAATATCTGGAATTCGCTAAAGGAAGAAATTTTTTGTAAGAAATGAAGATTTCTCAGTAGCTTAGGTCATTACAGGAATGGAGGTTGCCAAAGTGGGCGGTCCAGTGTATCGTATAGGGGTGGGGGGAGGAGCAGCGTCCTCTGTGCAGATCCAGGGGGACAACAAGTGCGAGCTGGATTTCGGTGCCGTGCAGAGGGGAGACGCAGAAATGGAGCAGAAACTGAATAGAGTCATCAGGGCGTGTGTGGAACTCGGAGATGGAAATCCTATCGCTAGCATACACGACCAAGGGGCTGGGGGAAATGGTATGTTAATGTGTAATCCAGTTGTGTAAATTTAAAAAAATGTGCACGCTAAAATTCAGAATTGTTAAATTTGCTAACTTTTTGACACACAGAAATATCCAGTACACATATATTTCTTGCAGGGAATGTGTTGAAGGAGATAGTTGAGCCAGCGGGCGCTGTTATTCGAGCCAAAGACTTCCAGCTGGGCGACCCCACCATCAGCATTCTCGAGCTTTGGGCTGCGGAATATCAGGAGACCAACGCCATCTTGTTATCGCGGGAGAACATGGCACTGCTGGCTAAAATAGGTCGCCGGGAGCGATGCCCGGTTTTGTTTGTTGGGACTGTCACAGGAGATGGGCGGGTAATGCTGTATTATTGTCGTCTGTGAGTTTTTTCCTTATAAGGTGAAACACTGGTAGGGGACTATATTTTTGCCCTCCGTCCGTCCGTCCGCAAAATATTGTTCCTGCGATAACTCAAAAAGTACTGAAGATACTTCGATGAAACTTGGTATACATATAAACGGCCATGTGAGTATTATGCACGACCTTTTATTTTTTATCAGAGGTTAAAGGTCATGTGACTGTTACTAAAAATAGAAATAAACAAACTGGATCCAACGATAACTCAAAAAGTACTGAAGATATTTCGATGAAACTTGGTATACATATAAACGGCAATGTGAGGATTATGCAGGACCTTTATTTTTCAACAGAGGTCAAAGGTCACGTGACTGTTACTAAAAATAGAAATAAACTAAATACTGTTATAATTCGAAAAGTACATGAGATATGACCATGAAACTTGGTACAAAGATTGAACTATAGGTATACCATCCGTCGGTGTGTCTCTCTATCTGTTCGTCCGTATGTTTGTCCGTCCGTCTGTCCGTCCCCAAAACCTGGTTCCTGCAATAACTGAAAAAGTACTGAACTTATTTCGATGAAACTGGGTATACATATAAACAGCAATGTGGCAATGTGAGGATTATGCACGGCCTTTTATTTTTCACCAGAGGTCAAAGGTCACGTGATTTTTACTAAAAATAGAAATAAACTTAATACTGTAATATTTTGAAAAGTGCATAAGATATGATCATGAAACTTCATGAAACTTGGTACACAGATTGGATTATGGGTTTGCCCTCCGTCTGTGTGCATCTGTCTGTCTGTTTGTCTGTCGGTCTCACTCTGTCTGTCTGTCCCATCCCCAAAAACCTGGATCCTGCGATAACTCAAAAAGTACTGAAGATACTTTGATGAAACTTTGTATACGTAGAAAGAGCAAGGTGAGGATTGTACACGACCCTTTATTTTTGTGACTGTTACTTAAAGTAGAAATAAACTTAATACTGTAATAATTCGAAAAGAACATAACATGTGATCATGAAACTTGGTACACAGAATGGACTATATGATTGCTGCAATAACTCAAAAAGTAACTCGAATGTCTGGTCAATATTACTAAAATAGAAAAAACAACAACTTAATACTGCAGTGACAAATGGGATTTGAATATGAAACTTTGTACATCTACAGATAAAGGGCGATGTGACGGTATTGCACAATGTTTAATCAGTAGGGGTTTTCACCGGTAGGGGACTCCTGTATTGCTTGCAATACTATCAAAGCCTTGTATGTAAAAGGATCCATTTTCCAATCCCACAAATAGTTTATTTTTTCCAACTGGTATGAAAATGTTCTCAACATCAGAAGGGACAAAATCATCTTTATTTAGAAAATGTGAATTGAAGTTATAAATCATGAAATGACTTGTATATTAAAGGATAATCAGTTAATCACCGTTTAAAATACTGAGTTCAAACATTTTACTAAATAGTTTAAATAATGAATTTGCTAAATTACCTTCTTTAATTATACCCCCCGCACAACAATGTTGTAAGCGGGTATACTGGATTCAGCTTGGCTGTCTGTCCGTCCATCCGTCTGTGTGTGTGTTTTTTTGTCCAGAGCATAATTTTCAAACCCTTTTAGATATAAACTTCAAACTTCATGCATGGATAGATGGTTGTTGGGCTGTATGCAGTGCACAAGATTTATAACTCTAGTTGCATTATTAATGAAGTTATTCCCCTTTGTCAGTTTTCCTTGTTTGGCCATTTTCACAAAAACTACTGAAGGGAATGACCTCAAACTGCATACATGGATAGATGTATACTTTTTAACACCTCAAAACTACAAGTTGCTTGTATCAATATCTTTGTGATAAAGCGACATGCATGGGGTATTGGCGCCATGACAGTGACAGTTCTAGTTTTTCCCAATTAGCAAGATTTTAAAATTCACATTTCCCAACCTTTTAGGTACCAAACCCATTCCCAAAGGTTTGAAAAAAATCGCTGGACTCATAAAATATTTCACTGGTGAAATTGGATTCCACACTCATTTGGAAAAATTACTAAAAAATAAACTGTAACAGAACAAAAATAAAAAGCTTATTTTCTGTAAGCATGACATGTAACTATTTACTTTGCAGAAAGCAGCTTGATACTGATTTGAGAATGCGACCAAAAGCTGGGGTTTAGATTTAATACAACTGATATCGTTCACAGCTTATAAGGAAATAATTACTTGCTAAATAAATTCTGAAATAAATGAGCATGATTATAACTGAAAAACCACAACAACAACGAAACAAATACCGATGTTATTAAAAAATCCGAACTCCCCTTAATGGGCCAGTACCACAATGTTTAATAATGTTGTATTGAGAATGAGCTTATTTTGAACACAGATGATGTCAAAAGTTTATGTTTACTTACAGATACGTTTAGAAGATTTCCCGAAGAGCTCAGAAAGAAAAAGCATACAGCATGGTCAAAGTCCAGAGAGAAAACTACAAAAAATCTGTAACGGAACCATGGCCGGAAAGGGTACTGAATCTGGGAAATTGGACAAAATAATCATTGGTGGTGGCGACAGCAAGATGAGTGATAAAGAAAACAATTTGAATGGCAAATGTCAACTATCTGAAGGAGAAAATGGGCAGTTATCTAATGAGCCTGCAGCAGTTGCTAGTGATGGAAAGATGTCTGAAGAAAATGGAAGTCATGGTGAAGAAAACCAGACAAGAGTTACGGATACAAATGGTGATGATGCGACTCAACCTCTTGAGCTTGAGAAGGAATCCGCGCCTAGAAAGTTGTACCCAGTGGATCTGCAGTTGGAACACGTGCTGGGGAAAATGCCTCAAAAGGTGGGTGCTGTATAGCAGTGCTCCAGATACGTTTTTGTGGAGAATTTGTAGGAGTAAAATTTAAACTATTGTATCTGATACAGAAATGTTAAGCAGACACAACAGTTTCAAACTCAACCCTCGAAATGTACACTCAGTCCAAAATGTATGGGGGGGTTAAATGTTCATTAATTCCAAAATTCATTGGTTTGCTTAAAAGTGGAAAAGAATACAATTGGCCTTATCTGGTCCTCTGCTTCTGAAAATTTAAGGTGTACTAGAAGCAAATCATTTTGTCCAAGACTAAGACAAATTATAAAAAATATTTTAGAGGTAAGATCTGTGTTGGCTATTTATTAGTGTATTTCTGGAAACATAAATCCATAAATGTTGTAATAGCTATTAAAGTTATTCAATTTGTTACCTACAGCTCATTGTGCTGCTAAAACCAAAAACATTTCATTGGTACATTGTTAGACTGACTTGCATTGAAAGCAAATAAGGGGTATTAATATGGTAAACTATAATAATATAATAGTATCATATTAATATACTTGCACTGAAAGCAAGTAAAGGGTAAAATAACTGAAATATATTCATATATTTTTATTCCATAGGTTTTCAACTTGACAAGATGCAAGCCCGTTTTGAGATCGCTGTGTCTGCCAGATGGGTTGACCGTACGCCTTGCGGTTGAGCGTATCCTACGACTACCGTCTGTTGCCAGCAAAAGATACCTAACAAATAAGGTACTGGTTTATATACAGATCTGTTGACAATACAAAGGTCTTTGTAGTGAACAATATGGTGCGCAATATTACATACTTCAAATATTAAAAACAACGCTTGTCACAGGATGTGACGTATGCCCCCGAAGCATATGCTTGTCAGAGGAAGGCAACACGTCAGTTGCATGTTGGCAAAAATGATGCTTCCTACAAAAAGAGTTATTGTCCTTGTACTCTGCACTTCCTCTCTACATCCTCTATCAATATATGTGGTTTTATTTTAAATCACTTCAATACTAATGGAGTTATCCACTGCACAAGAAAATTATCCTAAGGGCAATAACTCCATAACTATTGAAAAAATAGTTATGATCCTTGTACTCTGCACTTACTTTCAATGCCCTCTATCATTATATATTTGGTTTTATTTAAGATCCCCTCAATACTAATAGAGTTATGCTCTGCACAAAAAATAAACAAACTCCGTAAATATTGAAGAAATAGTTGTGGTCCTTGTACTCTGCACTTCCTCTCATTGTCGTCTATCATTACATGAAGTTTCATTTGAATCCCTTCAATACTAATGGAGATATTATCTGTAAATATTGAAGAAATAGTTATGGTCCTTGTGCTCTGCACTTCCTATCATTGTCCTCTGTCATATGAAATTTAATTTGAATCCCTTCAATACTAATGGAGTTATGCTCCGCACAAGAAAATTGAACAAAAGGCAATAACTTTGTAAATATGGAAGAAAGAGTTGTGGTTCTTGTGCTCTTCACTTCCTCTCATTGTCCTCTATCTATATATGAAGTTTTATTTGAATCCCTTCAATACTAATGGAGTTATGCTCCACACAAGAAAATTAACCAAAGGGCAAGAACAACCCATAAATATTGAAGAAAGAGTTGTGGTCCTTTTACTCTGCATTTCCTCTCATTGTCAACTATTATAATATGAAGTTTAATTTGAATCCCTTCAATACTAATGGAGTTATGCTCCGCACAAGAAGCGTGACGGATCTACAGACAGACAGACAGTGGAACAAACGGACGGACATTTTGATTACTATATGCCCACAGGGACATAAAAATTTAATACATTTTTTTAAACAAATAAATGTTATTAAAGGATTTAACATACACACACATAATTACCCTAATCATAAATCCATTTTGTGAAAGTTGACTTTAAAAGCGTTTTCCTTCGTAAAACACAGTCCATTATAATTCCAAGATGACCAAGATAACCCCCAATTTATCCAGACATAAAACTGTTATCTAAATTGTTAACGACATAAAACTGTTATCGCAAATTGTTAATTACTGCTATGATATTACAGTAAGAGTTAGACTGTCCGATTTTTGGACACGCTTGACATTTCCCTTATAACACTTATAAAAAAATGCTATTTTGGAAGCGCTTGTGTTCAGGTACAGTAGCATCACAATAAATGGTTGTTAACACTATTCACGTGCCAAGCGTGTAACACAAAGTCATATTAAAAACATTTAAAGTAGAACAAATACTGTTATTATATGGGTGTTGATTATGGTTTGTAGTGCAGGATACTCATGATGACATACAGTTGAACACCGCTATTTCAAACACCGTTAATTTGAATTAATCGCTATTTTGAAAAAAAAATTCAGTCCCAATTTTTTTCGTTCTTTATTTAACTAAAATAACATTCATTAGTTCGAAGTTGCCTATTTCGAAGTCATCTTTGTTTCGAACTAAAATTCCGGTTCCAACTACGTTTTTCACACGTAATTATATTTTCAAAGTCGCACCTAACCCCAAGCTGTCTTTCAATGGTGTGATGACTTGGCATTCGTCATTGTTCTTTGATTTCTGTTAATTTGTTGAATATGTAAATAAAAACAACCAAATAAATAAAATCAGTGTTTATTAATTTTTACAATCTTTATGATGATATTACGCACCTTCATTATACATGTACACATCATATATACACATGGTGTAATTAAACTGCATGCGCAGTTTTCACAACTATAAAATTTATAAGTATAATATAGAGAAATTTGCTATTTCGAACTGTCCTATTTCGAACTAGTTTCGTCTGTCCCAACGACTTAGAAATAGCAGTGTTCAACTGTAACACTGTTACACTTTTTAGTTTTAACATGTCTCATTATTAACTCATTTATTTAACTTTTTATTATGATCAAGAATTATATTGCAAGGTAGTAATAAAATTTAATTACAAACAAAATATAATCATACAGTAATCACCAAAATTTTCGAAAAGAAAAAAGATAAAAAAATGGCTGAAATTGACTGTTGTGTGTAACTCACATGCATTTTCAGAGCCAAATTTTTAGGGTAAAAAACTGTGTGTTATACACAGTGTTTTGGGGAAATTAAAAACTTCATGTGTGCTCATGATCTTCAAGCTAACAACTTATTGTGTGTAGAGTTCCCATTAAAAACTAGCAATCTTGATATAAGATAGAAATTAAGAACATAATTGTTCTACAGAAGTCTCCTATCTATGGTTAAACTTGCCTTTTGTATTAATTCTTGAATTAGATGCAATCCTTGACTATCGAAGCTTTCCAGCAAGTGACCTTCAAATTCGTATGCAAGACGTGTTAAGAAAAGGGCATCATTGTAACTAATATTTTGCTCTCTTGTACCTGAGCACTTCGTGCTCAAGTGTGAGCTATTGTGGTCAGTAGTTGTCCATCGTTGTCGTCAACAATTTACTCCAAAATCTTCTCTGAAACCACTTGGTGGAAATTAACCAGACTTGGTATGAATATTCTTTGGGTGGTTCTCTACCAAAATACTTCAAATTATTTTGATTGGTTAAAGACATATCAGGGGTCAGGGCCATTTTCCGTTAGGCTATATTGAAACCTTTTTGATTATATTGAAACCTTTTTGATTTTCTTGTTAGAAACCACTGGTTGGATTTTGCAATAATCCCACAAAAATGTTTTTTGGTTGGTCCTATACCAAACTTCTTCAACTTATTCTGATTCATAAGAAAACATGGCCACCAGGGGTTCGGTCCTAATGTTATCTTGACTTTTCGAACAAAAGGCAAGCTATTCTCCTCGCCCCGACTTCGGCGTCGGCGTCCGAGCTAGGTTAAAGTTTTTCGGTAAGCTAGTTTCTCAGGAATGGCCTGAGGGATTTCATTCAAACTTAGAAGATTTATTCCCCACATTAAAATGAACCTATAGGCCAAGTTTGGTAACTCTAGTTTGAAATTTGACAAAATTATGGGCCTTTTTACACTTAGAACTTTTACATAAGCTATATGGACAGGTTCAAGTTTTTCGGTAAGCTGGTTTCTCAGGAATGGCTTAAGGGATTTCATTCAAACTTAGAACACTTTGTCCCTATATTAAAATGAACTCATGGGCCAATCTTGATAACTCTAGTTTGAAAATTTTCAAAATTATGGGCCTTTTTACACTTTTACATATAAGGCGTGTGGACAGGTTAAAGTTTTTCGGTAAGCTAGTTTCTCAACTTTTGGTTTCCACTCTTTAACTTGGGAACGGATTAAGCTATTGTAATAAAACTGCAAACATAGATACCTTATAGCAAGACCTCGATTGGGATTGCGTTTGGGATGGGTGGGGTCAAGTTCACTGTTCTTAAAATAGAAAACGGTTTCCGCTCAGTAACTTGAGAACGAATTGAGATATTTTAATAAAACGTAATACATAGATACCTTATATCAAGACCTCACTTGGGATTGCATATGGGGTGGTGGGGTCAAGGTCACTGTTACTATAAATAGAAAAACGGTTTCCGCTCAATAACATGAGAACGCATTGAGATACTTTAATGAAACTTAATACATAGATACCATATATCGAGACCTCGCTTGGAATTGCATATGGGGTGGGTGGGGTCAAGGTCACTGTTACTAAAAATAGAAAAACGGTTTCTGCTCAATAACTGGAGAACGCATTGAGATATTTGAATGAAACTTAATACAAAGATACCATATATCGAGACCTCGCTTGGCATTGCATATGGGGTGGGTGGGGTCAAGCTCACTGTTACTAAAAATAGAAAAACGGTTTCCACTCAATAACTTGAGAACTCATTGAGGTATTTTAATGAAACTTTATACATACATACCTTATATCAAGACCTCGCTTGGGATTGCATATGGGGTCACGGTCAAGGTCACTGTTACTAAAATAGAAAAACGTTTTCTGTGCAATAACTTGAGAATGCATTGAGATATTTTAATGAAAATTTATACATAGATACATTATATCAAGACCTCGCTTGGGATGGCATATGCGATCGGTGGGGTCAAGGTCAAGGTCACTTTTACAAAAAATTGTATTGATGTGCTGACTTTAATGCATTTCGTTAGAAAAATTAGGTTTTCCTGGAATTTCCATATTTCTTGTTGTAGAAAAAAAAAGCACAAGAAAAGTCAAGGGCGCTGTCCTCCAACAGATCTTGTTCTTATTTACCATAGCTATTTTGAAAACTGAAAACCTTGTCAAAAAACACTGGTTGGATTCCAAATAATTTAAATAAACTGATTGTGAAGGTGCTTATTTTGCTAGTTTTAAAAAGGTGTTTGGAAATAATATAATAAGCTGTAATCAAGTTAAAAATAGTCACTTATGCACTTGGTAGGTGGTGTGTTAGTACAAACATAATGCCTCAAAATTGTTTTGTCATGTTTTAGCATAAGGCATGGCACCGAAGAATTATTTGTCCTGTGACAAGAGTTATTGGACTTTGATTGAGACCCATTATTTTCTCCCTTTAGTGATAAATCTAGTATGCTGAGTAAGTAATAAGCTATGTGTCAGGACTGGTTAGTCATTGGATATAAGAGTTATCTGCCTTTGATCCAGGTTCATTATTATCTCCTAGGGGCGTGCCTGTAATTGAATATAGGCCGCACAGGCTAATCCAGGACAACACTTTCTGCTTTTATGATATTTTCTGTTTCAAGGAAATCTCTTTTAAACATATATCCACTGCAGGCGGAAAGTGTCGTCCCGGATTAGCCTGTGCAGTCTGTGAGGACACTTTACGCACATGCATTAAGCCTGGGTTGCCCACAACATGCCTCATTTGCTCTTAATGCTTGACAGGGAGACAGCAACACCATGAACAGTTTTGTTTGAGTAAAAAAGGATGAATTAAGTGAAGAATTGTCGCTTTCGATAATCCAAATATCTTTTAGTAAAAAAGCTCATCTACAAGACGACATTTTACATTTGGAGCACATCTTAGAGATTTTTTTATGTGACCTAAACCCTGTGAGGTTACAGTTTACTGACATTTTTTGCCAATCACAGGTTTTTGATTTCTTCACTCTAAGTGTGTCCACATGCGATGCCTGGGCATGCCCCTGTCTCCTTGTAGTGATAGTCTATACGGTGCTCTATAGGAGGACCAGTGTGTGGCAGGACTTTTGTTGTGACAGGACTAATTAGGCAAGGCATTGATGAGTTATTTGCCTTTGATCTGGGACCAGTATTATTCCACTTTAGTGATCTATCTAGTCAATGCTCTATAGGTAGACAGGTGTGTGTCTTTACTGATTAAGACAGTCTTTAATTAAAGCCCATGATTATCCCCCTTTAGCGATCTATCTAGTATGCTCTTTATAGGTGGACAGATGTGTGACGGGACTGGTTGCCCAGCAACAGTGTGTTGGACCACTGCATACTCCTTTGGCTGATGTAGCGGTCACGGCCCTGTCGTATACTGAGAAAGTGGGATCTGCAACCGCAATTGGGGAGCAGCCGATTAAGGGGCTCATTGACCCTGCTTGCGGGGCCCGAATGTCTGTGGGGGAAGCCCTCACTAATTTGGTGTTCGCAAAAGTAACTAATATTAAGGTACGATGGAAATTTGCACTGGTTTAATGATAACTTATTCACAGGATGAGATATGTAGTTTTCCAGGACATTATTTTTGAGTCATTATTGAATTAAATGAAAACATTATGAACTTTTTACACTGAAATGTTTAAAAAGTAATACAAACAATGAATAAATGTATCTTCTATATTTTGACATATTTTGGATACAAATTAGTTCCAACATTATAGGATCTCATATTACTGAAATTGGTATACGTAAATCACTGTAAAAAGCTGATTTATTTTGTTCAGGACATAAAGTGCAGTGGAAACTGGATGTGGCCAGCTAAGCTTCCAGGGGAGGGGGCTGGGCTGGTGGATGCGTGTCAGGCCATGTGTGACGTGATGAGATCCCTGGGGATTGCCGTGGATGGGGGTAAGGACTCCCTGAGCATGGCTGCCAGGATGGGGGACACTACTGTAAAAGCACCAGGTTAGAAAAGTTTAAATGCTGTTTAAACATTTTAGTTTTAGTTATACTCCCACAAACAAAGTTTGGGGGGGGTATATAGGAGTGAGCTTGTCGGTCTGCTGGTCTGTTGGTGTTTTGGTTTCCTGATGATAACTCAAGAAGGGCTTGACATATTCAAATAATTTTTGGTACACATGAGTAACATCATAAAATACAGGTCAAGTTCGACTTTGTTTACAAACCTCTAAATTTTGACAGAGTTATGTCCCCTTTTCGACTTAAATCCCCTAAAAACATGGTTTCCGGATGATAACTAAAGAATGGCTTGACCTATTCAGATAATTTTTGGTATACATGTGTAGCATCATAAAATATGGGTCAAGTTCAACTTTGGTTACAAACCACTAAATTTTGACAGAGTTATGGCCCCTTTTCGACTTAATTTCTTCAAATTATGGTTTCCTGACGATAACTCAACAATGGCTTGAAATATTCAAATAATTCTTGGTATACATGTGAAGCATCATAAAATACAGGTTAAGTTTGACTTTGGTTACAATCACTAAATTTTGACAGAGGGGTGGCGGCGTCAACTTTTTGTTTCCGCCCTCTAACTCGAGAACGAATTGAGCTATTGTATTGAAACTTCATACATAGATACGTTATATCGAGACCTCGCTTGGGATGTATATGGGGTCATGGTCAAGGTCACCGTTACTAAAAATAGAAAAACAGTTTCCACTCAATAACTTGAGAATGCATTGAGATATTTAATGAAACTTCATACATAGATACGTTATATCGAGACCTCGCTTGGGATTGCATATGGGGTGGGTGGGGTCAATGTCACCATTACTAAAAATAGAAAACAGGTTCCACTCAATAACTTGAGAATGCATCGAGATATTTTAATGAAACTTCATACATAGATACCTTATATTGAGACCTTACTTTGGATTGCATATGGGGTGGGTGGTTCAGGGTCAAGATCACCATTACTAAAAATAGAAAAACAGGTTCTGCTCAATAACTTGAGAACGCATTGAGATATTTTAATGAAACTTCATACCTAGATACCTTATATTGAGACCTTGCTTGGGATTGCATATGGGGTGGGTGGTGTCAGGGTCAAGATCATCATTACTAAAAATAGAAAAACAGGTTCCGCTCAATAAATTGAGAACGCATTGAGATATTTTAATGAAACTTCATATGTAGATACCTCATATTAAGACCTTGCTTGGGATTGCATATGAGTGGGTGGGGTCAAGGTCACCTTTACTAAACATAAAAAAGCGGTTTGCACTGAATAACTTAAGAACGTATTTAGATATTTTAATGAAACTTCATATGTAGATACCTTATATTGAGACCTCGCTTTGGATTGCAAGGTCAAGGTCACCATTTCCTAGCCATAGGTGTATGACCTTCACCCTGCACCCAGAATTTTCTTTCATAGAAATTTAGAAAAATTTGGTTTTTGTGGAATTTCCACATTTCTTGTTAAATTACGCTTGGTACACAGGTGTAACATCATAAAATACAGATCAAGTTCAACTTAGTTACAAACTACTAAATGTTGACAGAGTTATGGCTCCTATTGATATTAAATTTTTCCAAATACACTGTTAAACATTCAAAAATTAAAGCATTCTCTCTGTGTCTGTTTCTTTCAAATGGATGCCATAGTTTTGTGACAAGGCCATATTGTGGGCGGTATATCCATCACTCATGTGACAATTCTAGTTTTATCCTGTTTATTTTAGCTAGATTGTGTTAACAGCCTGAGCTTATAGAGGCAGGTTCTAGTATATTTCCTAGGTAGAACCAGTTCTTGGTGCCTTTGGAGAACAATTGTTCGAACACCCCCACTCCAACTCAAGACCTTATGATCGCAGGGCAGACACCATATCAGTTACACAACTGCAACTCTGTTATAACATTATGCTTACTCGGGTCTATTGCTCTTAACAAATCACATTATAGGATATACATGATGACAATGATAAAATTATGTCTGTGGTGAATATTCATTTTCGTTCTGTTGATTAAATGAGGAAACTTGTTAATGATAGTGATAGTTGTGATGGTGATTATGATAAAGGTTAATGAATGTGATAGTTATACCCCCACAAACGAAGTTTAGGTGGGGTATATAGGAGTGAGCTTGTCGGTCCGTTGGTCTGTCGGTCTGTTGGTTTTTCTTTTCCGGATGATAACTCAAGAAAGGCTTGACATATTCAAATAATTTTTGGTACACTTGTGTAACATCATAGAATATAGGTCAAGTTCGAAGTTGGTTACAAACCACTAAATTTTGACAGAGTTATGGCCCCTTTTCGACTTAAAATTCCCTAAACACTTGGTTTCCGGATGATAACTCAAGAAAGGCTGGACATATTCAAATAATTTTTGGTACACATGTGTAACATCATAGAATACAGATCAAGCTCGATTTTGGTTACAAACCACTAAATTTTGACAGAGTTATGGCCCCTTTCGACTTAAAATTCCCTAAAAACATGATTTCCGGACGATAACTCAAGAATGGCTTGACATATTCAAATAATTCTTGGTATACATGTGTAGCATCATAAAATACGGGTAAAGTTCGACTTTTGTTACTAACCACTAAATTTTGACAGAGTTATGGCCCTTTATTTCACTTAAATTCCCTAAAAACATAGTTTTCTGACAATAACTCAACTATGGCTTGACATATTTAAATAATTATTGGTACACATGTCGAGGGTTGAGAGTGAAACTATTGTATCTGATAGAGAAATGTTAAGCAGATACAACAGTTTCATGCTCAACCCTCGATGTGTAGCATCATAAAATACAGGTCAAGTTCGACTTTGGTTACAAACCACTAAATTTTGACACAGTTATGGCCCCTTTTGGACTTAAATTCCCCAAAAACATGGACAATAACTCATGAAAGGCTTCACATATTTAAATTACTTTTGGTACATAGGTGTATCATCATAAAATACAGATCAAGTTCAACTTTTGTTACAAACCACAAAATGTTGACAGATTTATGGCTTGTATTGAAATTAAAGTTTTCTAAATACACTGTTGACCATTCACAAATTAAAGCATTCTCTCTCTGTCCATTTGTTTCGAATGGATGCCATAGTTTTGTGACAAGGCCATATTGTGGGGGTATATCCGTCACTCATGTAACAATTCTAGTTGTGATGGTGATTATGAAAAAGGTTAATGATTGTGATGGTGATTATGATAAAGGTTAATGGTTGTGATGGTGATTATGATGAAGGTTAATGATTGTGATAGTTGGGGTGGTGATTATGATGCAGTTTAATGATTGTGATAGTTGTGATGGTGATTATGATAAATGTTAATGATAGTGATAGCTGTGATGGTGATTATGATAAAGGTTAATGATTGTGATAGTTGTGATGGTGATTATGATAAAAGTTAATGATTATGATAGTTGTGATGGTGATTATGATAAAGTTTAGTGATTGTGATAGTTGTGATGGTGATTTGGATAAAGGTTAATGATTGTGATAGTTGTGATGGTGATTATGATAAAGGTTAATGATAGTGATAGTTGTGATAGTGATTATGATAAAGGTTAATGATTGTGATAGTTGTAATAGTGATTATAATAAAGGTTAATGATTGTGATAGTTTTGATGGTGATTATGATAAAGGTTAATGATTGTGATAGTTGTGATTGTGATTATGATAAAGGTTGATGATTTTGGTAGTTGTAATAGTGATTATGATAAAAGTTAATGATTGTGATAGTTGTGATGGTGATTATGATAAAGGTTAATGATAGTGATAGTTGTGATGGTGATTATGATAAAGGTGATGATGGTGATGATGATGATGATGATTATTGCAAGTGCTAAATTCAAGCCCTGGAAAATGAAATCAGTTACGTTTATTGACCCACAAAACACACTCAAGATTCTAGGTGTTGCAGGTACCTTGGTGATATCTGCCTATGTCGGATGCCCTGATGTCACCCTGACAGTGACACCTGACCTCAAGTGTCCCAACAGTACAGGTACTAGTTCTTAATTCAGTACCTGTATGTGACAGCTTGGGTAATAACTTATTTGTCAATTAACCCAGTTCCTCAAACTTCATTTAACATACAAAAATTTGTGTTCTTTCCTATTGAAAAAATTATTTTTAAGCAATTTGATTTCTTTCAATCCTGACCACTTGGGACCTGTTCACAGATTTGCAACTTGACAATTTTTAAATGTTTGTCATAGATCTCCCCCCCCCCCTCAAAAAAAATAAATATATAAAAGCGAAATAACACTCCTGAGCAAGAAATATATTGCAAATGTTGTATCGTTTAAGAATAATCAGCATTTGAAACAGATACAATTATAAAGCATTTGTGACGCTTGTCCTCTGTATTTTGGAAAACTGGTGTATCTTTTACATAGCGTTAACATTCTATCCAATCTTTGTTAGTCTTGATAGCCAAGTGCATAAGGCACTAGTCTGTTTTGATTCAGACGGTTGCAGATTTAAGTCCCGGCGAGGGAAAATGTTTTAATTTACTTTTTTCTTCGTATGTGTTTTGTTTTTGTTAGCCAAAATGCTTTGCTTTTTGAAGTTACGATATTAAAGAGCACTTCTGGCGTGTCGTGAGAAAACCGGTCTTAATGCATGTGCGTAAAGTGTCGTCCCGGATTAGCCTGTGCAGTCCGCACAGGCTAATCCAGGACGGCACTTTCTGCCTACAATGAATTTATGTTTAGGAGAGACTTCCTTGAAACAGAAAATACCACAAAAGCGGAAAGTGCCGTCCCGGATTAGCCTGTGCGGACTGCACAGGCTGATCCGGTGCGACACTTTACGCACATGCAATAAGTCTGGTTTTCCCACGACGCACCTCAAATATCCTTTTTATAACAGAACACGTTCAAGACCATTCTTAAGTCTTAAGTCTAAGAAGGGTTTGGTGAATACAGGCCAAGAATAAAAGTTGCCATTTTATTTCCTACTTTGTCTGACAGTACTTATGCATGTGTCCTATGTTTCTCTCGTGTTTTGGTTTCTTAAACAATATATAGGTCACCTTTAAAAGCTTTCTTTGCAGGTTGTGATTATTATGAGTTCTGAATTTTGTAACTTTGCTTTTAGTCTGATATTAATGATCAAATGATTTGTTATAAAGTTCCTAAATAAATTTGGTCTCCGTGTTTATTATTGTTCTAAATATTTGGTTGATATTTGTTTGTGACTCATTCATCAGAAACCATATCATGTTAATCATTGCTTTTACTATCATTCATAAGTACATGAAGATTTTGACATCTTGTTTCACTGTATTGTCATATATGAAATACAATGTATTTCAATAAATCAGCTGACCAATTTTTGATCAATTTAACCAACCTTATCAGGTAAATATTCAATTGATCTTTGCATGTTTCAAAAATTCTTTGTTACCGTAAGTGGCCGAGTTTTAGGAGAACATATAACGCCATTAAGTTCTCACTGATTTCAATGGACAAAGGAACTGTTTTTGCCTCATGTTACCTGCACATGATTCTTGTCCATCCTTCCCGAAGGTCACTGTGGTATTATACCTTTCACTTTTCTCTTATGCCTTGACCTCAAACTGGTCAACTTTTTGTGCTATAATGTATTGGCATATACCTAGGCAGTGGGATGGTAACAGTTGGTGATTATTGTTTCTTTACATAGGATTTTTCCAACATGATAATTATGATTCCAAAAAATTCAAATTTTACTTCAACATGTATGTAAAAACATCTGGCTTGAAAAAAAATAATTCTGGCTTCAATTTATATACAGTGTACAGTGTTACCACTACTGTTGTACTAATAGTACCACTAACAACAAATTACTGAAATTTTCTTAACAGCTCTTACTATAAGGGACCTGTCCTGTGTTGTTTGTTGTCATTTCATCCAGTCTTGACCCACTGCTTTCCCTCGTGTTCTTAACGCAGCTGTGTAGAAATATTTTAATAAAAACTAAAACTAAGGATCAAAATGCAAAAACCCGCATTGAAATCTGTAAAATAATAATGTTTCAGTAACTTTTTATTGTTTAGTTATCAGCATGCTATAGCTGGTGATGTATCTGGAGTAAATCAGCATGTACATTAGTGTATATTCTGTTTGTACCAAGTGTTTTCGAACATAGACGTTATAAAATGCCTTTCGTAAATCAGCAACAGTTTTCAGTTAAATATACGTCATTCTCATAATTCAGAACTAATTCTAATTTTAAATGTATTGAATTATATTCAGTGAACTGCGGCTTTTATTAAATTGTATAAATCATATTTGCTTCCAGGTCATCTTCTGCATGTAGACCTCGGGTCAGGGCATTGTAGACTTGGGGGAACTGCACTAGCCCAGTGCTGGAAGCAGCTTGGAAATGAGGCACCTGATCTGGATCATCCAGAGGCTCTTGTGTCAGCATTCCGAGTCGCTCAAAAGCTCATTGAAGGTTGAACGATTTTTATCTTAGTAAATCAGATTATAAATCAAGGTGTAATGATTAAATAGTTTCAAATTTTGAAATTTTTCTAGATAGCAGAAAGTTTAGTTGACGATACATTATTTCAGAATGTGAAGATGTATAGAAATTTAATGAATCAGTTTCCAAAACTTACAAGGCATAATTATTATGCCCCCAATCAAATATGGCTGGGTATATTGGTTTGCTAATGTCGGTCGGTCGTCTGACAGTAGACCACTTTCTTAAAGTCCATCTGCTCTTCACCATACTTCATGAAAATGTTTGTGGGAATAATATCTCAGCCAAGTTTGATAATCAGCCAAATGGCTCCTAGAATTGTGGAGTTATGGCCCTTGAATTATCTCAAATTGGCCTTTTTAGCCATTTCCGCTCTGTTCGTCCAACAGTTTTCATCTGGTCTTCACCAAACTTCATGAAAATCTTTGTGGGCATAATATCTTGGTCAAGTGCTTTGATCAGCCAAATCGCCCGAGGAACTGTGGAGTTATTGCCCTTGAATTATCTAAAATTTGCCTTTTTTGCAGTTTGCGTTCTCTATGTCCAACAGATTTCATCCGATCTTCACCAAACTTGATATTTTAAAGATTGCTTTTAAACTAGAGTGGGGCATACCTGTTTTACAAACAGCTCTTGTTCACATTTAATAAAAAAACTTTAAAAATATTTCATAAAGTGAGGTTGGCTGGAAAAGATAACTGCGAAGGGTAAATTCATCTGATACATATCTGTTTCATGCGAAGCTCATATTTTAAGATTTCTTTTTGCAGAGCGGAAGATTTCATCCGGACATGACGTCAGTGATGGGGGACTTTTATCTGCCTGCTTAGAAATGGCATTTGCTGGAAATTGTGGAATCCGTCTGGATATTGAAGAACAAGGTTTGCCATATTTGCACCCATGTGACATATTTCAATTGTCTCTCACATTACAGTAATATAATTATACCCCCACAAACGAAGTTTAGGGGGGTATATAGGAGTGAGCTTGTCGGTCTGTTGGTTTTTGGTTCTGGATGATTACTCAAGAAAGGCTTGACATATTTAAATACTTTTTGGTATACATGCGTATTATCATAGAATACAGGTCAAGTTCAATGTTGGTTACAAACCACTAAATTTTAACAGAGTTATGGCCCCTTTTCGACTTAAAATTCCCTAAAAACATGATTTCCTGACGAAAACTCAAGAATGGCTTGACATATTCAAATAGTTTTTGGTATACATGTATAGCATCATAAAATACTGGTCAGGTTCGACTTAGGTTACAAACCACTAAATTTTGACAGTGTTATGGCCCTTTGTTTGACTTAAATTCCCGAAAAACATGGTTTCCTGACGATGACTCAACTATGGCTTGACATATTTAAATAATTATTGGTACACATGTGTAGCATCATCAAATACAGGTCAAGTTGGACTTTGGTTCAAACCACTAAATTTTGACACAGTTATGGCCCCTTTTGGACTTAAATTCCCGAAAAACATGGACAATAACTCATGAAAGGCTTCACATATTTAAATAATTTTTGGTACACAGGTGTAACATCATAAAATACAGATCAAGTTCAACTTTGGTTACAAACCACTAAATGTTGACTCCTATTGAGTTACGGCTCCTATTGAAATTAAATTTTTCCAAATACACTGTTGACCATTCACAAATTAAAGCATTCTCTGTCCATTTCTTTCGAATGGATGCCATAGTTTTGTGACAAGGCCATATTGTGGGGGTATATCCGTCACTCAAGTGACAAATAGTTTCAGTTTGTAAAAAAAAAAAAATGGCTCTGTGAGGTTACAATCATGCCACACATTTAGCACTGTTAGTTATTCGATTTCTTATATTTCTGAGCTCTTTTATGTAATTGTATAATGTACATGTATATATTTATTGTGGTATGGAGGCTTTTCAGTATGCCTTTTATGTTCTGTTGGAATAACATATGTTAGCTCCAATGCATATAAGAATATTATGTACCTTCACATGTAGGGTATTTACTTGTTACTTTTTACCCAAAATTTGGCCTAGTTCCTCCCCTGAAAAGTATCTGGGCCTTCCCAAAGAAGGAAATCAATTAGAGGCATGTCGTGGGAAAACCAGGCTTAATGCCTGTGCAGTCCAGCCTAATTCAGAACGGCACTTTCCGCCTACAGTGGATTTTTTTTTAGAACAGCCAGATGACATTATGATTGAACTTTTTCTAAAGAAATGTCAATCCTGTAGCTATACAGAAATACTTGTTCTGTAGTAAGGAAGGTTTCCATATGCTTATAACCCCTGTTGTGTGGCGAGTTACTCATGTTTTTAACCTAGTGTCTACAAATTAAATGCCCGTAGTTATTTGTTAATTTAAAAATCGACACCCTGAGTGTAAGGAGTTTTATGTCAGACTTTTTTCTATCGTATCTACATGTGGGGTAAGCCTTCAAAGAGGAAAAATATGGGTCAATTAAACATGTCACATTCTTTTGCACTTTTTTTGTCACAACTATTGGTGGGGGTAAAAAGGTCCATTCATATGTTGGGCCCCGCAATTTTTTTGCGGGTGCCCTATAATAATCACCCTGTCTGTCCGTCCGTCTTTCATTCCGTCCGTCCACATTTTTAATGTTTTTCTTTCATAACTTCAAAACCGTTTCAGCTATTAATTTGAAACTTCATGGGTGGATAGATTACATTAAGGAGAAGTGCAGTGCACAAGAACCATTACTCTGCACTTCATGGTTTTGGAGTTATTGCCCTTTGTTTATTTTCAATACTTCGTTTTTGCCTGGAGCATAACTCTTAGACTATAAGAGGTATTAACTTGAAACTTCATAGGTGGATAGATCTCATTGAGGAGAAGTGCAGTGCACAAGAACCGTTACTCTGCACTTCATAATTCTGGAGTTATTGCCCTTTGTTAATTTTTCAATTTCAGGCGGAGTCAACTTTTGGTTTCAGCTCTCTAACTTGAGAATGAATTGAAATATTTTAATGAAACTTCATCCATAGATACCTTATATCGAGACCTGGCTTGGGATTTCATAGGGGGTGGATGGGGTCACTGTCAGGGTCACTGTTACTAAAAATAGAAAAATGGTTCCTCACCTTCAAACATGCTATCATTCGGGGCCCGCTGCCACTCCTGTGACAAAGCTATAGTTTAATTTAAACTCGCTGCCCATCTCATTGTATTCTCATTACGTGACAAAGCGCATTTGGGAGCATCCAACAGTTTCACTGATATCCTTGTTTAACTTCTGATGGTTCACCAGATTGGTTAAACCATCAATGCTCACTTTTTTGTTAAACTGGAATGGTTCACATGTTTCTTGAACTTCAGGTGGTTTTGGTTAAACGTCAAATGGTTCACCTGTTTGGTTAAACTTTAGATGGTGTTTCAACCTTGGCCAGACTGTTCAATGAGGAGCTAGGTCTGATACTGGAGGTGAATGAAGCAGACGTACAGTATGTGATTGACAAGTTCTCTGCAGTGAATGTACCCTGCTCTCTGATTGGTCAAAGCATTAAAGATGGATCAAATTCTGTAGTATGTGTTTTATTTGTTAATTTACCAAATTTTATATTAATTAGGATCAAATGCAGCAGTTACTGATTATTTTTCTTTTATTTTGCATTGTATATGTAGTTTGTAATTTTATGAAATGCAGCTGAGTCCATTATTAAATTAAGTTGAAAATGTGTCCTACATGGGACAGATAGTGTTAAATAGTATTTAGTGTAAAGTGTGAACTAACATACTGAGAGTTGAGCGTGAAACTGTTGTATCTGCTTGCATTTCTATATCAGATACAACAGTTTCATGCTCAACCCTCGATACATGTCTTATTTAGGTCAGTGTCAAACTGTCGGGTAACGTCATGCTAGAAGAGAAGATGGTAGTGTTGCGAGACATATGGGAGGAGACAAGTTTTCAGCTCGAGATGCGCCAATCGAACCCGGACACAGTCAGGCAGGAACGAGACGGGCTGCGGTCAAGGACAGAGCCGCCATATCATTTGACCTTTGACCCAGATATTGTACACATCATTCCCACAGGTAAGTCCAATTTTTGAAAATACCAGTTTGGTCAAGCAAGTCAGAATTCTTATATTTATCACTTGGGAGCAAGAAAATGTTACAAGCCCACGTATATAATACTGAGAATGTGAGTAAGACCGGTTCAAAATGTGAGTCTTAATTCAGGGGTGTCGAAATCAAATGTCCATATTGCCCAGACTGTCTCCGAGCACTGAATGACACAAGTTATTTTCACATAATTTGCGATAATTAATTACTGTATTGACAAAGAGCAATCTCATTAAAATAATTTCTAGTCTGACGCTACTATATTATCCGCGGACTGGATCTGATGACTTCGCATAAGGGGTCACGTTCAGATGACCTTTTCAGGAGCCAATCAAACTAATGCCTTCAAAATGTTGTGGTATAACTTCATATGTAAACCACAAATACTATGCACAATATTAACGTGAACTTTGGATATTTAATTGCCTAAGGTACCACTTTATCCGTTGTTATCCGCGTGAATATTAACTGTAAATGATTTCTTCCAGAGGATCAGCTGGAAATGCATCACTTTTCAAAAACCATGGCCAAACATTGCTGTGCAAAATGCATTGGGCGCAGCAGGGCAGATACTTTATTGTTCTGAAGGTCATTTGAACGCGACCTGTTATACGATTTTAATGAGATTGGACAGAGCATTAAAAAAAAAAACAGCAGACAATTAAGGCAATATCAGTATGTTATGTAAACATCACTGGATGAACTAAGTCCCATGAGGGATGAAGTTATGTAGCGGTCTGGTTAGATCAGTCGGGAGAGCACCCTCATTATTAGGGAGATGTCCCCAGGTCGAGTCTCAGTTGCAAAATTTTGTCACCTTGTGAAAAAATGTACTTTATACATTATATGTGGCGCGTCTTGGGAAAACCTGACTTAATGCATGTGCGTAAAGTGTCATCCCTGATTAGCCTGTGCAGTCCGCACAGGCTTATCCGGGACGGCACTTTCCCCTTTTATGGTATTTTCTGTTTCAATGAAGTGTCTTCTTACCATAAATCCACTTTTGGCGGAAAGTGTCGTCCCGGTTTAGCCGGGATGACACTTTACGCACATGCATTAAGTCCGGTTTTCCCACGACGTGCCACATATGTTGCCAATGTTCTTTCATAACAACTGTGAAATGTAATGTTTGCTCTTCAGAGAGGAGGAGGTTTATGTTCTTGTCTCTTGTTTGCAAGTTAGATTAAATAATCTAAACTCTAAATTGCATAAATGAAGTAGAGGATATTTGTTTAATGCAGTGTAAGATGGTATTTTATTTCACGAGTGGTCATAGAAACAATATTTTCATGAGTGGCGCAGCCACGGGTGAAAATATCTAGTTTCTATGACCACGCATGAAATAAAATACGATTTTACATTGTATTAAATAAATTTTCTTTTTATTTCATGCTTTTGAACAATAAATGATACAAAAATGTGCGAGATATACTGAAGCGTCACAAGTTTTGTGTATTATGACGTCATTATGATTCCAAAATTGTCGATCACTGTTGTGTTGGGAAAATAGTGCCACTCTTACTGCGTTGTTGTCGCTTAATTATATGTGTATTGAGTTTTATTATGTGTTTTCTGTTTTCTGTTGTTTAAAAAGACCTATGTTTTACACTGACGATTTGGGTATTCACAAACTTAAAAAACATACACATAAAAACAAAGTTTAAAGTAGTTCCAAATAACCAAGAGTGAAATGATCAAACGTTATCATTTCACTCAACCTAGAGTGAAATGATCGGGTTTTCATTCACTGGTATATTCCACTCATTCACCGCATAGCATGAAATAAATAGAAATACCCATATCGTCACCTTAGTTCAAGAACCGCATAGCATGAAATAAATAGAAATACCCATATCGTCACCTTAGTTCAAGAACCGCATAGCATGAAATAAATAGAAATACCCATATCGTCACCTTAGTTCAAGAACCGCATAGCATGAAATAAATAGAAATACCCATATCGTCACCTTAGTTCAAGAACCGCATAGCATGAAATAAATAGAAATACCCATATCGTCACCTTAGTTCAAGAACCGCATAGCATGAAATAAATAGAAATACCCATATCGTCACCTTAGTTCAAGAACCGCATAGCATGAAATAAATAGAAATACCCATATCGTCACCTTAGTTCAAGAACCGCATAGCATGAAATAAATAGAAATACCCATATCGTCACCTTAGTTCAAGAACCGCATAGCATGAAATAAATAGAAATACCCATATCGTCACCTTAGTTCAAGAACCGCATAGCATGAAATAAATAGAAATACCCATATCGTCACCTTAGTTCAAGAACCGCATAGCATGAAATAAATAGAAATACCCATATCGTCACCTTAGTTCAAGAACCGCATAGCATGAAATAAATAGAAATACCCATATCGTCACCTTAGTTCAAGAACCGCATAGCATGAAATAAATAGAAATACCCATATCGTCACCTTAGTTCAAGAACCGCATAGCATGAAATAAATAGAAATACCCATATCGTCACCTTAGTTCAAGAACCGCATAGCATGAAATAAATAGAAATACCCATATCGTCACCTTAGTTCAAGAACCGCATAGCATGAAATAAATAGAAATACCCATATCGTCACCTTAGTTCAAGAACCGCATAGCATGAAATAAATAGAAATACCCATATCGTCACCTTAGTTCAAGAACCGCATAGCATGAAATAAATAGAAATACCCATATCGTCACCTTAGTTCAAGAACCGCATAGCATGAAATAAATAGAAATACCCATATCGTCACCTTAGTTCAAGAACCGCATAGCATGAAATAAATAGAAATACCCATATCGTCACCTTAGTTCAAGAACCGCATAGCATGAAATAAATAGAAATACCCATATCGTCACCTTAGTTCAAGAACCGCATAGCATGAAATAAATAGAAATACCCATATCGTCACCTTAGTTCAAGAACTGATTCAGTGCTTGTGTTTTGCACTGCAGATATTCAGTTATTGAACTAAGGTGACGATATGTTCCTTAATAAATAATGCCCCTAAAAGGGGGCGTTTATTTCGAGTCCAGTTGTTAGTGTTCTATCATATACAGGGATCATATGTGGCACGTCATGAGAAAACCGGTCTTAATGCATGTGCGTAAAGTGTCATCCCGGATTAGCCTGTGCAGTCCGCACAGGCTAATCCGGGACGACACTTTCCGCCTAAAGTAGATTTATGGTTAGAAGACACTTCATTGAAACAGAAAATAGCATAAAAGCGGAAAGTGCCGTCCCGGATTAGCCTGTCCGGACTGCTTTTAAGTCTGGTTTTCCAACGACGCGCCACATATTTTTCTAGAAAGTCAGTCGGTCTTTAGGTCCCCCAATCATGCACATTTTGTATCAAAATTTTGTGTATCCGAAAATGGTGTGTATTTTAAAGTATAACTATTATCTTCACAGTTTCCACACCTCAGACTTCAAGAAATTTTCATTTCTATGTCGTTTTTGAGTTTTAACTTAACAAAAAATTAAAGATAATGCAATTCAAAAAGTACAATAAAAATGCCCATTCTGTATCCGAATTATGTGTATCTGAAAAATAAGGCATGTCTGAAGTTGTGTACTTTAATTATAAACAACGAAGTTTCCATACTTTAAATCTTCAATAAACTTTTAATTTCTATGTCTGTTACATGAGTTTTGCTGAACTTAAATTAAAATATAATGTAATACAATATGGTCACTTTATGATTACTTTAAAATTAACTATGTGATGTCATGAATGTCAATTAAGCCAACTAACAAATATACTTTAATTGTATTGAACTATGTTTTTACTCTGATGTTTAGTTAGATTTCATATTACTATGAATATTTTATATTATTATGAATGCAGCACAGTATATAAAATCATTATGCAGCAAATGCACGTTTTCCACGAGGATTACGTGCGGCTGCTATTATCAGTCTTTATAGTAACCGGACACGATTTCATTGCCGAGAAGTGCACTCTGAGATTGACATCAGAGACTGATCGGTGTCAGTAATATAACAGAGTCAACAAGCTACAGCAAAAGCACTTCAATTTTTCAAACCAAGTCGGTCTTATACCGGCAAAACCAGTCGGTCTTAGACCGGCAAAACCAGTCGGTCTTAGAACCGCAAAACCGAAAATAATATGAGCCCTGATTATATATATATTAGTTAATGGAAAACATTGTTCTATGACTCTGTAGCGTATTGTGAAAACAATTCTTTCGAAGATTTATAAAAACGTGTTGCATGCTTGTTCATTGAATGTTTAAAGCAAAATGAGGGAATTTATTAGGCATGGTGGTTAAGATGTAATGAAAATTCGGCTGGGGAGTGGGGGGGGGCGGTTATAGGGGAATATATAGTAATTATACCATTTAGTTCTCTGAGGCTGAACTCACATCCCTGAAATTTCTTAACAATTTATGTAAAATTCTATTTTATTATGTTTACTACTGGTGCAGTACAATAACATGGCCAATAGTCAGTGTTTAACTTGCAACAGTGTTAATAGAAGGAACATCCAGAGGATTGTTCTGTGAAACATGGAGGTCTTCTTTGTTAGTACTAGGATAGGCCTAATCGTCAGAATGGCATGTGCTCTTGCTATTAAAACAATCCCGTTTGTGTGTCCTTGAATAAAAAAGAGCTTGTTCCCCCTTCGACTAGCCATGCTAATGAAGCGTAGGAAGGAAGGTCAGAATATTCTCTGGGCAAAGGTCAAGGCCAAACTAACTTATAGTTGGGAACCTTTTCGGATCCCAGCAATAACTATGGAACCCCAAGCCTAGGTTGGTAAAATTTGGTAGGTATGTTGGTTATGACTACGAACGGATTGATTATTAGGTCATGGGGTTCAAGGTCAAGCTGTTGTGAACAAGTTATAAGTTGTTATTTTTGCTTGTTAGCTCACCTGAGCACAAAGTGCTCATGGTGAGCTTTTGTGATCGCCCGTTGTCCGTCGTGCGTGTGTCGTCAACTTTTCATTCAAACAACATCTCCTCCTAAACTGCTTGGCAGATTTTCACCAAACTTCACATGAATGATTCTTGGGTGGGCCTCTTTGAAAGTTGTTCAAATCTTTACGGTCCGCTGCATATGTAGGTCACCAGAGCTAAAAATATATTTAAAAAGTGAAAACTTTAAAAATCTTTTATGAAACTGTAAGGCTCAGGGCTTTCATATTTGAGGTGTGACATCCTCTAGTGGTCCTCTACTAAGATTGTTCAAATGATGCCCCTGGGGTCAAAACTGGCCACGCCCCAGGGGTCAAATGGTTTATATAGACTTGTATAGCAAAATGACTTTTAAAATCTTATCCTCTGAAACCGCAACGCCTAGAGGTTCATATTTGGAATGTAACATTGTATAGTGGTCCTCTACAAGATTGTTCAAATGATGGCCCTGGGGTCAAAACTGGCCGCACCCCAGGGGTCACATAGTTTCTATAGACTTAAATAGCAAAATGACTTTTAAAATCTTCTCTGAATCCGCAAGGCCCAGTGGTTTCATGTTTGATATGTAGCATTGCATAGTGGTCCTCTACAAAGAGTGTTGAAATGATGCCCCTGGGGTCAAAACGGCCACAATCCGGGGGTCACATGGTTTATACAGACTTAAATAGCCAAATGACTTTAAAAATCTTCTCCTCTGAAACTGCAAGGCCTAGAGGTTTCATATTCGGTTGGTAACATTGTATAATGGTCCTCTACAAAGAATGTTCAAATTATGCCCCTGGGGTCAAAATTGGCCACACCCCGGGGGTGACATGGTTTATATAGTCTTAAATAGCAAAATGACTTTTAAAATCTTCTCCTCTGAATCCGCAAGGCCTAGAGGTTTTATATTTGGTATGTAACATTGTATAGTGGTCCTCTACAAAGATTGTTCAAATTATGCTCCTGGGGTCAAAACTGACTACACCCCGGGGGGTCACATTGTTTATAATGCAGCACTATAATTTCAATAAGCCTCCAACACTCAAAAATCAGTACAGCAGATGACATTCCAGCCTGGTGTATACAGTGTGCTAGTTTTAGATCTTATCAAACCAGCTAGCCAGTTACACAGTGTTGTGAGGGTGCTTTAGAGAATCGTTGAAGATGACCATTGAAATGCATAGAACATGTTACCCACCAGCATGGTCAATCATGTTGTTGTGTAAGTTAATTAGCTGGATGTAATGTTTAGGCAATGTGTAAGAAATGTAGTCAATCAGTCTTAGTATATAAGACCGTCTTATATCATATTTTTTAACTTTAGATCTATTACATTGAATTTGTTTACAGGCGAAGTGTATATTTATAATTTAATAATGAAATGCCAAATATGAAATGATAGCATTAGATCTGTAAGTAGTCTAACTTAGGTGGAACTGCACAATTTTTTGTAAGACAAAATGATGCAGCAATCGAGTCTGTGGATCTGACACTGCAGTCTGTTTCACCAGCATGTACGGAAACACGTAGCATAGAGCCTAAAGTCTAGTCATCCACTTTAAACCTTTCATTTGTACAGTTTAATTAAATGTGTGCAGCACACAAAAAACTACACACAGATCATGTCTCTCCAACAAAGTTCTTAATGCTTTGTTGGCAGCCTCCACCCAAGGACCTCTTCTCAGAAGAACAACTTTTTAGTACCAGATATTGTACAGGGCTTTCATATTTGATATGTGACATCCTCTAGTGGTCCTCTACTAAGATTGTTCAAATGATACCCCTGGGGTCAAAACTGGCCACGCCCGAGGGGTCACATGGTTTATATAGACTTATATATCAAAATGACTTTAAAAATCTTCTCCTCTGAAACCGCAAGGCCCAGAGGTTTCATATTTGGTATATAGCATTGTATAGTGGTCCTCTACAAAGATTGTTCAATTGATGCTCCTGGGGTCAAAACTGTCAACACCCCAGGGCTCACATGGTTAATATAAATGTAAATAGCAAAACAACTTCTCCTCTGAAACCACAAGGCCCAGAGGTTTCATATTTGGTGGAAACATTGTATAAAGATTGTTCAAATGATGCCCCTGGGGTCAAAACTGGGCACACCCTAGGGGTCACCAGGTTAATATAGACTTTAATAGCAAAATGGCTTTGAAAATCTTCTCCTCTGAAACTGCAAGGCCCAGAGGTTTCATATTTGGTATGTAACATTGTATAGTGGTCCTCTACAAAGACTGCTCAAATGATGCCCCTGGGGTCAAAACTGGCCACACCCCAGGGCTCACATGGTTGATATAGACTTAAATAGCAAAACGACTTTTAAAATCTTCTCCTCTGAAGGCAAGGATCAGAGGTTTCATGTTTCGTATGTAGCATTGCATAGTGGTCCTCTACAAAGAGTGTTGAAATAATGCCCCTGGGGTCAAAACAGCCACAATCCGGGGGTCACATGGTTTATACAGACTTAAATAGCCAAATGACTTTAAAAATCTTCTCCTCTGAAGCTGCAAGGCCTAGAGGTTTCATATGTGGTATGTGACATTTTATAGTGGTCCTCTGCAAAGATTGTTCAAATGATGTCCGATTGGTCAAAACTGGCCCTGCCTTGGGGGTCACATTGTTTATATAGACTTAGATAGCCAAATGACTTAAAAATCTCCTGAAACCGCAGTTTTTTCGTATTTGATATGTAACTTTGTATAGTGGTCCTCTACAAAGATCATTCAAATTATGCCCCTGTGGTAAAAAGTGGCCATGACCCGGGGCGTCACATGATTTATATAGACTTATATGGTAAGTGGGCCTTTAAAATCTTCCTTGTTGAAACCGTAAGGCCCAGAGGTTTTATATTTTGCTTGAAACATTGTGGAGTGGTCCTCTACAAAGATTGTTCAAATGATGTCCCTGGGGTAAAAATTGGCCACCCCCTGGGGGTCACATGGTTTCTATACATTTAAATAGCAAAATGACTTGAAAAATCTCCTCTGAAACCGCAAGGCCCAGTGGAATCATATTGGGTATGTAACATTGAAAAGTGGTCCACTACAAATATTGTTCAAATTATGCCCCTGGGGTACAAGGTGGACATGACCTGTGGGTCACATGGTTTTTATAGACTAAAAAAATCTGAAATTGCAAGGCCCAGATCTTTATACTCAGGTAAGTCGTTTAGTGCCATTTTTCCGTCTTGTTATTAGCCAGTATGCCTTAAACTCAGGTGAGCAACCTAGGGCCATCATGGCCCTCTTGTTAATAACTACTTTTGTTGTGTCGCCAGAAAAGGCAACATATTGGGGTTACTTTTGGCGGCCGCGTTGTCGGCCTAATTTGCCAGAATAACGTGCAACGGAGCTATGGGGACCACAAGGAATATAAGTTTCTTGGGATTAAAGGCTATTTAAGAACTAGCAAATAACTGAAATAAGGTTTATTGGACAAAAAAAATAATCGGAATAAGGGATTTATGTGTGACTAGATGTTGTGTATTTTATGATTTGTACATAAATACCAACACATTTTATTTTAGATTTTATTTCTGCCATTTGTTTAGGTCAGTCATAGGATAGGAAGCAAAGATTTTATTTGAGCCCTTATGAGAAATGAACTAACCAGGACAATCTTCAATGATTTATTAGGGATGGCATTGAATACCAAAATCGGTATTCATATAGGCGCTTTTTCATTCAATTTAATATAAGCATAGACTCATATTAATTATTTTAAGTCGACACAATGTAAACATTTTACTTGGCATTTTAGGAGGGATTACAGATTATCGCCGTTATCTTTTTAATTAAATTCTTCATTAATATATTACACTATCCTATTAATGCGTTAATGAAATTAAACAGAAACAACTAAAAGTCTCGTATTAAGTATTTTTAAATAAAATAAAACTAAAGGTATTTGACTTGACTAGACTTAATCATTTGCAATAATCCACATTTCACATATTTCTTATCAAGTTGAAAGTGCGTCGATAAGCATATGTTTTGTCAGCAAATTTGAGCAACATTTCTCAGCTATAATGCGCTATAATGACTGCTAAATGTGTGATCGCTCTTCTGTAATAATATTTTATTGATCTTTTTATTTTAATTACCATTTAAGTGAAACGTTATGGCTTCATATTATCTGATATTATTGTTTATTACTGGCGACTATACGATTGACCCTGATACGGACTCGTATATTCAATATCTCTGTCTGACACATGGCACGGGGTCAATCGATTGAAAGCACGGTATTACGTATCTTCTGGTGAAATACTGCTTTTACGTGGAAAGAAAACTATTTTCTACAGTCAGTAACTTTTTGTTTTACTACAAGCAATATACATTGCGAATATTCAAAGCGTTTTAACTATTCAAATAGCGATCATTCAGTCGAATATTCGAATAGTTTTGTATATATCATGACAAAATTGTTGAATGTATTGGAAAAAACTACTATTTGGCACTTACTTGAAGAAATTATAGGAGTATTTGTTTAATACCCTAAGCTGCAGGTATTCATTTACTGTTTCAAGAAAAAAAACTATCTTAATATTATGAGATTTAAGCTTAGCATTTCTTGTGTATCATACAAGATTAATATTATGAGATTTCAGTTTAGCATTTATAGTGAATCATACAAGATTAATATTATGAGATTTAAGCTTAGCATTTATTGTGTGAATCATGCAAGATTAATATTATGAGATTTAAACTTAGCATTTATTGTGAATCATACAAGATTAATATTATGAGATTTAAACTTAGCATTTATTGTGAATCATACAAGATTAATATTATGAGATTTAAACTTAGCATTTATTGTGATATAGCATTTATTATGAATCATACGTGAATAATATTATAAGATACTACTAGGTGAAGCCTTCACAAAACACTGCCTCATCTAGCAGCACCAGTTTATATCCCCTAGGTTTTGCAGGTAAGCAGTGTCCCACGGTGGCCGTGCTTTATATCCCCTAGGTTTTTCAGGCAAGCAGTGTCCCAGGGTGGCCGTGCTTCGCGAGGAGGGCAGTAACGGTGATCGTGAGATGGCCGCTGCGTTCATGATGGCCGGGTGCGAGGTCTGGGACGTGAACATGCAGGATCTTGTCTCAGGGGCAATAACTCTGGACAGATTCCACGGGCTGGCGTTTGTTGGTGGTTTTAGCTATGCAGATGTTCTTGGCTCAGCCAAAGGTTTTACTTGTGTTATTTTCTTTCGTCATTAAGAATACCTATATATAGATACACTATAAAATCATTTGTGGTGTCTACATTTTGTGCATTCTTGAAAAAAGGCTAATTTTTTACATTTAAAATGTACATTTCTTTTAATAATCATACAAAATTAAAATCCTTTATTCTTCATATTTTTGTCCAAACAAGGGTTCTGTCACATGTGACCCACAACTTACTACAAGACAAAGGACTTGCGTCACTGTCCGCGCTTTAATCAAAGGCTCCCTTATTATATGCACAAACTGTAAGGAACTTTCCACTTAAATTTGTGCTATGTTCGAACAGGGAAATTTAGACCACTGCAAAATAAATGTTGACAGTATTGAGTGAGGCTAAGAATAAAAGCAAAGTATATCAGTCTAAATCTGTATAGTGGAATTTATTTGCATGTGCTGAAGAAACTTGGCAGTTATAGTAAGTGCAAAGTCTGGTTTGCATGTTATAATCCAGGGATTGTTGATAAGACTTGCTAGTATTACATTTTTTTATAATTAAAGCATCAGTTTCATTACACTACCCCTTTAAAGGAAAACAAAATAATAAGTCTTATGAACAAATTTAAAAAAATGCACACGTAAATTACACAAATTGCTTAATGTTTTACTAATATGTTTGTCTACTCTGATACAAGTTAGTTTATGTTATTTTATATTGATTTTCGGATTTATAATTTGTTTAGTCAGTAAAATAGCCACACAAATCTTGATATAATATCTCAATGACTTACACCCACTGTTTTATAAAGAATCCCTTATTTATTTTAAATGTACAATTAGCACGAAAATAGGTATCACTATAAAATCTGCATTAAACACAAATGACACTTTCAAACCATTGACTGTGACATATTAGCAGCTTTCCAGCCATGTTCTAGGTTGGTCGGCCACGGCAATGTTCAATGAATCAGTCCGAGACCAACTGCTTGCGTTCCGGAGACGGGAAGACACCTTCAGTTTCGGGGTGTGCAATGGCTGCCAGCTGATGAGCCTGTTGGGATGGGTTGCCCCGAATGGAAGTGGTGAAGGTATAATAAGATTCCAGTCTTCATGAAAGTCTGTCTCAGACAACCTCAGACAAAACCCAACAGTTCAAGAGATCAAGGAAAATAAATCTGGGCTGGTATTTATAAAGAAACTTAGTCGAAAGTTAAGAAAAATCTTTAAATTATAAAATTTAATTATTGGATTTTCTGACAAAGTAATGCATTTTTGGAAGATTTTGACGCATAGTTTGCAATATAATTCAAAGTGTATTGATATCTAGCATTAGTCATGCAAATGTTCCTAAGTATAGTGTTTTAAACACAAATTCTAATTTTGACTTGGACTCGAGACGTAAGAATCAAGAATATTCTTGAAATTGTCCTCTTCTAAGGAGACTGGTAATTGCAATCCTAATTGGTATTCAAAATTTAGCATTCCTGATTTTGAATGATTATCTAATGACATGAGCGCTTTTGGTACTCAACATATTTGCGAACACAGAAATATTTTTTTGAGTCTATACTTTATTCTTCCGTCTAAGAATGGGTTAGTGAATAATAGGCGCAGGAATACTTGAGCCAGTCCTTAAAATGTTTTACTGTGCTTTGTCAGAATGGTAGTATTAATTGACTGCAATTCTGGATAGTGAGTAGCTTTTTAATCCCCACTACTCTAAGTGTTCATTCTCTATGAAATTCTGTTCCATGTCATTGGTATCTCATTCTGATTATTCAGGTGTATCAAATGTAGTATTAGTTGATCGTCTTGTATGTAAAAAACTAATATTCAAAGGTCTGTGATTCTTGCAGTCAATAGAACACTAGCTTTGAAACACCTTAAAATTATAATTGAGGCACGTCATGGGAAAATCGGGCTTAATGCATGTGCGTAAAGTTTCGTCCCGGATCAGCCTGTGCAGTCCGCACAGGCTAATCCAGGACGGCACTTTTCGCTTTTATAGTTATTTTTGTATCAAGGAAGTCTCTTCTAAACTAATTCTCTGTAGGTGGAAAGTGCCATCATGGATTAGTCGGTGCGACGCTCCTCAATTATAGGAGATCTTGGAACAGGCTATGCAATGTTAAGAACAAGCAATTTGAGGACACACAAATTAAGGTTGAAATCTGCAATCAGTATAATTACTTGCAGTTAAGGTACAACTCAAGTAAAACAAAAACATAGAGGATATTTGTTGATTTCATTGAATAATCAAATTTTATTTCACAAGTCGTTATAGAACAAAATATAATTGTCTATGACCACAAGTGAAATAAATATTATATCATTCATCGAAATCAACACATTTTCTTTTGATTGTATGCTTTTCGACAATACTGTAATAAACATTGCGCGAGATAAGCTTAAACGTCACACGTTTGTCATAAAAATGACGTCATAAATAATTTTATATCAAATTTTATTTCACCAATAAAATTCTATATTTCCCTGAAAAGCATATGATATGTTATGCATGGCTACAAGTTATACACTGTTTTTATGCTCCACGAAAATTTTTGGGGAGCATATAGTCACTGCTTTGTCCCTCCGTCCTTCTGTCACACTTTCTTGTCCGGAGTATTTCTCAGCAACTTCTGGCCGGAATTCAACGAAACTTAATTGGAAGCTTCATTATCAAGAGGAGGTTTGCATTTTACCAGGACGTTCCGCTTCAGTGATTTTTCTCAGAGTTATGGGACTTGAAATATTTCTGAAATAAGTATAAAGTGCACAATTCTCGACTGTTTTGTCCGGAGTATTTCCCAGCAACTTCTGGCCGTAATTCAACGAAACTTCATGAGAATCTTCATTACCAAGAGGAGGTGTGCAGGATTTTACCAGGACGTTCCGCTTTAATCATTTTTCTCAGAGTTATGGGACTTTGAAGATTTCTTAAGTCAGTATATTGTGCACTATTCTTGACTTTCTTGTCCGCACTATTTCTCAGCAACTATTAGCTAGAATTCAACAAAACTTTATGGGAAGCTTCATTACCAAGAGGTGTGCATACTACAAGGACGTTTTGCTTCAATTATTTTTCTTAGAGTTATGGGACTTTAAAGATTTCTGAAATCAGTGTATAGTGCACTATTCTTGACTTTCTTGTTTCTGCTATTTCTCAGCAACTACTTGCTGGAATTCAACAAAACTTTATGGGAAGCTTCATTACCAATAGGAGGTGTGCATACTACCAGGACGTTCCGCTTCAATGATTTGTCTCAGAGTTATGGGACTTAGAAAATTTCTGAAATTAGTATATACTGCATAAATTCTTGTCTGGGCTATTTCTCAGCAGCTACTGGCCTGATTTCAATAAACTTTTATGTGCATATTAGCAGGATGTTCCGCTTCGATGATTTTTGTTGGAGTTATGGGACTTTGAAAATTTCTGACATATAGTATTTTGTGCACAATTCTTGTCGGGGCTATTTCTCTTGCCAGATTTCAATGAAATTTCATGGGAAGCTTCATTGCCAAGAGGAGGTGTGCATATAAGCACGATGTTCCACTTCAATGATTTTTATTACAGTTATGGGACTCGGAAAACTTCTGAAATATAGTACACATTTCTTATCTTTGCCCTTCTCATTGTATTTATATTGCTTGACAAGGCACATTGGGGAGCATCCATCAGTTTTACTATTATCCTTGTTTATGGATTGTTGCAGCAGACAGTACTGCTGATACACAGGCGAATCAAGGTGTGTTTCTGGACCACAATGACTCTGAGAGGTTTGAATGTCGCTACGTCACGGTGAGAGTTAACACCAGTCCAGCCATCATGTTCCGAGGCATGGAGGGGTCTGTGTTTGGAATGTGGAGTGCACACGGCGAAGGTATAATAAATACTTCATAAGTTTACTGGTTTTAAATTATTCTTAAGTACCAGTATTTTAGGACCGGTATTTTTTCATATAATTATTTTTTGCTTTTCCATTAAGTTATTACGAATCATTATTGTATATTATTAGTGTATACAGGGGTCTCAATCTCCATATTTTTATGACGAAATACGGCATCGTTCCCCCAACGAAAAAGTATATATTTTTCCCCCATTTTAGACCAAAATTCCCCCTAAATGAACTGCCATCGAATTTGTTTTCGTTTTGTTTATGGGAGTAATTTTCGGGGATCAAATTTACTTGAGCACCGTTACAAACGGTTAACGATAAAATCAGAAGAACACCACATGGTCATGCAACCTCCCGCAGAGATTTGACTGGTTCAGAACATAGTTCAAATCAAATCCCTGTCGTCATAACAAACAACGTGATGATGATCGATTTAAATCTTTTAGAAATTATTTATGGTTTTAATCAGTTATTTTCTTTTTTTGTTTTCATTATTGACGGCAAATGATATATAAAAAGTCCAATGATGTAGAAAATTGCACTGACTTGCATTAAATAAGTAAAAGTTACAAACATGTAATCCTTCCAGATCTGGAAGGATTTTACTTGTGATGGCAGTGGTTACCATTAACCTATAGGGGAGGTAACAGCTGCGAGGAGTTTGATGGTCATGTAAGATGACCGTTTTGACTTGTCTGGTTCCTGATTATTTGTGCTTTCATAATAAAACGTCACTTATATACAGTTAACTGCTATTTGCCGAGATTCGTAATTTCTGTTTTGGGAAAATGGCTTCTGCTTAAAAGTTATCAAAAGAGGTGAAGCAAAAAGGCACAAATACCGTGTCTTACAGTCGAAAACACAGTTTATTAATGTATTAGAATTAGTATAAGTAGTTGAACAAAATTAATTAAGGTTAAAAATTGGAAGTAAAAAAACGTTTTGAAAAATTGGAAGTGAAAAACTATTAAATTGCATGAACAATTATCTGTTGCACTGCTCCACCTTATAATGGTCAAGTGGTAGATGGTTAAAATTTGACTAGTTAACATAATATTCATAATGATAATTATCATGAATAAAGTTGCCAGGTAAAGAGTTAGACTAAATAAAGTGGTTTGAAAAATATATAAAATAGTTTTAATTTTTGACTAGCGTGCTAAGTTGAAATTTCCCTTTGTGTGTAAAACGACGCTAAAATTCCCCCGCCTGAGGGTACAGGTACTCTTCCCCCAAACCAGAGAGAGACCCCTGGTATATTATTGTATATGTATGCAAGTGTATTATTTAGTACTTAACAAGGAGGACTTCAATAGTTGTGTGCTTAGATATTAGTTGTTGCAAATGAATTGTTAATATTATTCTTAGCAATATCAACATAAATAGACAGACATGGTTACAAAATTATTTCCAGTTTTCATGCCCCCGAAGGAAACTTCTGGGGCATATAGTAATTGCATTGTCTGTCTTTCTGTCCGTCCGTCCGTCACGCTTCTTGTGCGAAGCATAACTCCATTAGTATTTAAGGGATTCAAATTAAACTTCATATATTGATAGAGGACGATGAGAGGAAGTGCAGAAAACAAGGAAAACAACTCTTTCTTCAGTATTGATGGAGTTATTGCCCTTTCTTTAATTTTCATGTACTGAGCATATCTCCAGTAGTATTGATGGGATTCAAATGAAACTTCATATAATGATAGAGGACAATGAGAGGAAGTGCAGAGTACAAGAACCACAACCCTTTGTTTTATTTCCTTATGTGAGGCATTAATTTTCTTGTGCGGAGCATAACTCCATTAGTATTGAAGGGATTCAAATGAAACTTCATATAATCATGGAGGACAATCAGAGGAAGTGCAGAAAACAAGGAAAACAACTCTTTCTTAAATATTGATGGAGTTATTGCCCTTTGTTTAATTTTTTTGTGCGGAGCATATCTCCATTAGTATTGATGGGATTCAACTGAATCTTCATATAATGATGGAGGACAATGAGAGGAAGTGCAAAGCACATAACCACAACTCTGTCTTCAGTATTTACGGAGTTATTGCCCTTTGTTCTATTTCCTTATGTGAAGCATTAATTTTTTTGTGTGGAGCATATCTCCATTAGTATTGAAGGGATTCAAATGAAACTTCATATAATGATAGGGGAAAATGAGAGGAAGTGCAGAGCGCACAGACCATAAAACTTTCTTCAATATTTACAGAGTTATTGCCCTTTGTTTAATTTTCTTGTGCGGAGCATATCTCCATTAGTTTTGAAGGGATTAAAATGAAACTTCATATAATGATGGAGGACAATGAGAGGAAGTGCAGAATGCAAGGACCACAACTCTTTCTTCAATATTTACAGAGTTATTGCCCTTTGTGTTATTTTCTTGTGCAAAGTATTAATTTTCTTGTGCGGAGCATACTACCATTAGTATTGGAAGGATTCAAATGAAACTTCTTATATTGGTAGCGGACATTGAGATGATCTGCAGAGTACAAGGATAATAAATATTTCTTCAATATTACCGAGTTATTGCTCTTTGTTTAATTTTCTTGTGCGAAGCATTACTCCACGAGTATTGAAGGGATTTAAATCAAACTACAATATAATGATAGAGGGCAATGAGAGTAAGTGCAGAGTACAAAGACCAGAACTCTTTCTTCCTTTTTTATGGAGTTATTGCTCTTTTTATGGAGTTATTGCCCTTCTTTAATTGTTGTGCAGAGCATAACTCTATTAGTATTGAAGGGATTTTAAATAAAACCACATATATTGATAGCGGATGTTGAGAGGAAGTGCAGAGTACAAGGACCATAACTCATTCGTCAATATTTACAGAGTTATTGACCTTTTTTTGCAGATAATTACTACCTAAGTATCAAAGGAATTTAATATAACACCACATATATTGATAAGAGGACATTTAGAGGAAGGGCAGAGTACAAGGACCATTACTCTTTCTTCAATATTTATGGAGTTATTGCCCTTCGGTTAATTTTCTTGTGCAGTGCATAACTCCATTAGTATTGAAGTGATTTAAAATAAAACCACGTATATTGATGTTGAGGATGTTGAGAGGAAGTACAGAGTAAAAGTACCATAACTCTTTGTAGGAAGCCTCATTTTTGCCAACATGTAACTGACATTGTGTTGCCTCCCTCTGACAAGCATATGCTTCGGGGGCATACGTCAAATCCTGTGACAAGCCTTGTTCGAGCATAATACTTAATTTTCGTTTCAATTTCCAGGCAAAATGACGTTCAAATCTGACACAATTTACCATAATGTCAAATCCAACAATCTCATCCCCCTGAGCTATGTGGATGACAAAGGGGAAGCAACTACCTCCTACCCATTCAACCCCAGTGGCTCAGTGGACGGAGTTGCAGCCCTTTGTTCACCAGATGGTCGTCACCTCGCCATCATGCCCCACCCCGAGCGATGCTTTCAGACTTGGCAGTTGCCTTGGATACCTGAGAGCATGAAAAGTACACTGGATGCATCCCCGTGGCTGAAACTGTTCCAGAACGCTTTTGATTGGAGTGTACAGAAGATCAATGAATGACATTTGCAAATTGATTACGTTTTGTTACAACTGTGAGTGTGGAATTGTTTGATTGGGCATTTTAAATGTACTACAAAAGTCAGCATGTACTGTTAAAACTGTTAATTAAAAAGCTTTGACATCGTTGGTTTTTGTTTTTCATTTTTGTATAGATTTTGTTTCACATATCAGATGTTGATAATACAAAGTACATTCATATACCATTATTTTGAACTCTGCTAATTCGAATTCAGTGCTATTTTGAATTATTGTTCTGGTCCGAATTTTTAGCTCACCTGAGTACGAAGTCTATTTGTCTATTACCATGAGATTACAGTTGAAGTTAAATATATGCAAGATCGGACCAGTAACACCAGAGTTGTTGCCTTTTGTTTGTGAAAAAAATATGCAAAAATGGACATTATTCAGGATAGTGATTTCATTTTTCATCCAGTCTTCACCAATCTTGCACAGTTTGTCTACAACCATAAGATTAAAGGTGAAGTCGAATATAATCCAGATCGGACGAAAAACACCAGAGTTATTGCCCTTTGTTTGTGAAAAAAATATATTTAAAAATTGACATTATTCAGGATAGACACTTCATTTTTCACCCAATCTTTGCCAATCGTGTACAGTTTGTCTATGAATGTGTCTATGAATGTAAGACTACAGGTGAAGTCGAATAAAAGCATGATTGGGTCAGAAACACCAGAGTTATTGCCCTTTCTGTTTGGAAAAAGACATCAACAAGTTATCAATGACTGGCTTGCACACACGATTTTTGATTCATTGTTGACCAAACTTACACAGTTTGCGCATGACCATAAAAATTAATTTATAAAATTTGATTTCCAACAGTTGAACGACGTGCATGCAGTTATTTGTACATGCAACATTGATGTCTTCAGAGCCTGCATGAACATCATTTATCATCATTGGACAGAAAATTATCTAAGAAACAGCAACTGTACCTTCTAGCACAGCCATCGCAATTATCGCATTGCAACTAGTTGTTCAAAACTGTTGGCGATAAAGACATCAAAATCTACTGTTCCTGCATTTTTCAGAATTAATGAAAAAGGGTCAGGTAAGAATATTGAGAAAAATGATTTTGAGAACCATTACCAAAAAAATGCAGATCCACTACCCAACTCGTACTTTAGTTAGCCCATTGCACTTATCGATGTTTTAAATCAAAATTGATCCGATCCCTCTCTGCGTATTGTTCAGATACCTTAATTTTCAAACCTGTCACAACAGTAAGGTCTTCATCTGTACCAGTTTTCAGGTGAGCGTTTTGGGCCATCATGGCCATCTTTTTTCTTCTTCCTTGTGTGCGTTTAATTTGATTTTTTATATTTTGATTTATCGTTATTTTGAAGCATAAAAGTTTGTCCCAAAATACTACATGTATTTCACACTAATTTGCCAATTAATGATTCAAACTTGCGGTCAAGATAAGGACCCAATGTTTTCACACCTTTGATTGAATGATTCACCGACAGTGGCTGTTATTCACCAATGGGCACAATTATCACTCATTTAGGCATTTGACCTGTGTAAATTCATTCAAGGTATTCAGGGTAGGTTTAATAATTCCTTACTTGTTCCCACCAACATACGATTTGCAAATCAGTTGGCTGTCCATGTGTGGGATAATGGTTAATATGATAAAAGAGATAATATACACTGTAAAATGGTTAACAAACCAACTTCATTACACTTGTATCTTTATACCAAGTCACATTCACTTGATGAAGGTCTTTGGTTTTAATAGTATTGTATTTACTATATTCAGAACTATATTCTGCCCCTTTACCGTCGTGTATATGGAGAAAAAGCAGAATGTGACGTTATCTATAAAATAGATTCAATGAGGCGTGTCGTGGGAAAACCGGACTAAATACATGTGCATAAAGTGTCGTCCCGGATTAGCCTGTGCAGTTTTCCCTTGCCTCTCTAAATAGGTCAATCCGTTTTTAGCGTTTTTTTAGCACAGAAACTCAGCTGTTTTATTGCTACTTTGTATTCTTATAAACATACTTGTTCAACACGTAGAATTTAGTAATCATAATAAATAGTGAATATTCTACAAAGTAACATACAAAATAATGTCAACATATATCGTTGTGTCATAAATATAATACAGAGTACTATTTAAATGGTTGGTTATTAACACTTTTGTGTATTATATATACTGTAATTTTTATCCCCACATAGATTTTTCTAATTATATCACCGTATCCACACTGCAATCTTTATATACGTTGTGAATTCCCATAGTGGAATAGTCATAATAACTGTGATACTTTGTTAAGCAGTGTGCTCGGGCAATGGTTTATAACCTAAGTCCTGAGGGTAAGCAACCTAACATCGTCGTTGCCTGTGCAGTCAGCACAGGCTAATCTGGGACAACACTTTCTGCCTACAGTGGATTTATGTTTAGAAGGGACTTTTTTGAAACAGCAAAAGCGTAAAGTGCCGTCCTGGATGAGCCTGTGCAGACTGCACATGCTAAGCCGGGACGACACTTTACTCACGTGCATTAAGACCGACTTAATGAACATGCATTTAGCCAGGTTTTCCCACGACACGCCTCAGATGTTTTATCTTGACAGTTTATATATCAGTTTTCTCACTGGTTCTGACGACTTTGAAATAAGTTTAAGAAATTGTTACATATGTCAAAAATGTTTTCTTTGTTAGAGTTTAATGATATATTGGTTTAGTATGTTTGCAAAAAGAAACAACACTTCAATGTATAACAGTTCAGTACGTGTATATATTACATACTTCTGGCTGTAATTATGTTTACACAGTGTAGTTATTGCCATAAGTTTTAATTGTACCAAAAATTTGTAATATATTTAAATAGTTTGAATAAGACAAAAGATTGTGAAAGTGTTTTTTACATTGGCTGGCTGGAAAGTGGTAATGAATATCTTTGAAATATTTCAGTTTAAATGAATCATTGTTGATGGCACCTTTTTGCAAGCTGGCACGTTCAAGGTTCTGTACGTTTCACACATTGGTTTTTAGTGTTGTATCAACCAAACGGTACATGAATATTTAGCAGTTTTATGAGTAAAATGTCCTCTGGGCTTACAAGGCCTCATTCGCATTTGGCTTAATCCCACGGTTGGAAAGGACTGGCCTTGTGTTTAACAATTACAAATTCGAGGATTGAGCATGAAACTGTTGTATCTGATTAACGTTTCTATTTATACAATAATTTTTACATTCAACGTTTGCAATGATATTGTTCATTGCTACGTAAAACACTGAAATTATTATTGGTTTTAGCAATAGACCTTTTTTTGCTAGTGTTTGTCACTACTATTTTTAATTAAAAGATTAATTTTTATTCATTGGCAAGTACTTTACAAGCATTGCCCAATGTGCTTTTCATGACCCCCCCCCCCCCGCATCTTGATGCAGGAGGCATATAGTAATTGTCCTGTCCGTCTGTCTTTCCGTGCTTCCATCGGTGACACCGCTTGCAACAACACTTGGATATTTACACAGTTGTTACTTATGACCGTTCCCAATCCACCCATATCACCCAACCTCACTCTGACCTTGACCTAATTTGCACTTTGAATAATTCAAGTGGGCTGTTTCTTGGTTAACTAGATTTTACTGTTTCGTCTAGCACCAACACCCCTTGCTGCAACACTTGGATACTTACACAGTTGTTGCTGATGACTATCCCCAATCCACCCATATCACCAACCTCACTTGACCTTGACCTAATTAGAACTAAGAAATGGGCTATCCAGCACCAAACACAGAATCTAGTTTTTTCGCTAAATTAGGTTAAGGGTTCAATATGTGTTAACCGAATGCTATGATTGGAAAAATATATGAGGCGTGTCGTGGGAAAACCAGGCTTAATCCGCATATGATAATCTGGGATGACACTTTCCACCTACAGTGGATTTATTTTATTAGAAGAGACTTTCTTGAAACAGAAAATGCCATAAAGCGGAAAGTGCCGTCCCTGATCAGCCTGTGCATTAAGCCTGATTTTCCCACGACACGCCTCATATGATTGACATTTGTGGAACCATCTGGACAGCATTTCAGGAGGGGTTTAGCTTATTGAAAGTGCGAGTTTAAGGTATGAATGCATCACATGGCAAGTAAATAGTTCAATACACATAATCTTGTTTAATAGTAAATCTCCTAGCATGTGGCAATATATAAATCTTTTCATGGTGAATACCTTTTGAAATAATGATTTTGTTCTTCTATTCCACATCATATGCTTTTATTTTAGTACACATAATCTTGTTTTAAAGTGAATCTCTAAGTATGTGGCAATATATAAATTGCTCTGTGTTCATGATGAATTTGCATACCTTTTGAAATTATGATTTTGTTCTTCTACTCAGCATAATGTACATTTATTTTTGTAGCAAGTTTACTGCTGTGTATAATGCCTCTATGTGTTAAGTGTCAACACAATGACCAGTATGTATTAAATATAAAATCACAGGGGCTTGGTTATTGTCTTTGCTACTTTTCTAAGAGCATGCTACATGCACTACATACAAGGACATACCAGATCATAACTAAGCATACTTAATGCGTATAAAGCATAATGCTAACATTGGAAAAATGTACTTTGTGCTTAGAAATAAAGTGAGGTCAAAAGAGCCAGTCATGATACCAGCTCTGTTCTGCGGACAGCACTGTACAGTATCCTTGTAGCTTAATACATATTTAATATTACAGAAGTGTCATTTAAACAAGTGTTCACTTGGGATTAAGCTCTTTCATTAACATTTTGATATTTAGATAAGTTTCTAAATAAACCACATCGATCTTCATAACTTTTTGTTTTCTAGTTTTGCCTAGGCATGACCCTGGTATACATGTACCTAAGCCAGTCCTCTGGCATGTACAAAACACATTGGATGCTACATTTGTGATCATTTTATGAAATAAAAACAAGTCAGATCAGATTTTACCTTTGGGGAAGTATTTCAGAAACATTTTAAGTGAAATCTTATCCTTAGCCTTAAAATCATCATTTTTCTTAAGCTTTTAATTCCATGTTTACATGAAATTCTGCTGAATTTTTTATTAATTATAAACTTACTATTGACTAATATTTGCTTAACTGAAATTGGATTCATGAATTTACGTGTAGTTTTAAAAATATTACCTTACAAAAATTGGAACTTACGTGGAAATATTTTAAGATCAACTTAAGATGTTTCTGGAATATGGCCCTTGAACGCTACCAAGGCAGCGTTCAAGTGACATCTGCCAGAGAAATATCTGCTCTGCCCATGAAACTGACTCTAAAGTGTCAGGGGCTCGTATTCACAAAGCTCCTTAGGGACAAGTTAAGGTAACTTTCCTAAAGACATAGAATTCCTTAACTAGAACTGGTTAATATGGCTTTGATGTTTCATATTTTTGCCCTTTTGTAAACAGTTATCCTTACAATTCAAATGAAAATCTGATCAGAAATTTTCACGTGACTACAACTTTAGTTAAGATTTCACTCCGGAGCTTTGTGGATACCAGCCAAGAATACTATCGGAAACTAACCTTCCAGGGTTGCATGGGTCATCCTAGGTTACTAATAGGTCCCTAAATAATACTCGCATGTTAGATGAAATCAGCACCTTGATTTAAAGAATAAACCACAGCCCATTTGTGTAAAGAATAAACCACAGCCCATTTGTGTAAAGAATAAACCACAGCCCATTTGTGTTAAGAGTAAACCACTGCCCATTTTTGTAAAGAATAAACCACAGCCCATTTTTGTAAAGAATAAACCACAGCCCATTTTTGTAAAGAACAAACCACAGCCCATTTTTGTAAAGAATAAAACACAGCCCATTTTTGTAAAGAATAAACCACAGCCCATTTTTGTAAAGAATAAACCACAGCCCATTTTTGTAGATCTTAGTTCCAGTGTAACTCTTTAGTAAATTTCATAAAATTCATTGCATGGCTGTTCCTGACATAGATACATTGCATTGATAGGTTTCATTCCAGTAAACATCTGCATTTTAAGTTACCATGTTTGAAAAGTAATAAAAATATCAAATTTCACATAAAACCTTTTATTTGAAATTTTCACTTCTGTGTAAATATTTTTGTCATCTCATATTGAAAATTTTATTTGAAAATGTGCTATTATACCCGTCTTTAACAACATAAGTTTGCGCTATTATCTGTATACCAGGCTTTCACGACATCAGTAATCAATGGATGGATTTATGATCACCTTTCAGTTTTTCCTGTTGAAACATATGGTTAAAATGTTTATCAAATTACCAATTTATTTTATACATTGTCTTAACTGCATGCTTGTTACTATGATGGTATTATTTGGTCATAGAATTGTAACCACTTTTAAGCCATTCAACATTATTTTGTACACTGTAATTAAAGCTTCACATATCGAACAATTACAAAAATACATAGAGTAATATAGATCTGTAACACATCTGTATACAAGAGTTGGAAGAAATCACAACACAAGTCACATTTTTCAGGTTTCAAAAATACTTTTAAATACCAGTAAACATTTGTATGTTATGCAGTTAGTATTCCACACAACATAACATTTGTGTTTAGTTCTTGTACTCCACATTAGCAAATTGTGTTTCTAAAATCTGAGTATTTCACCAGTTGAAGGATTACACCTAGGTCTGTACTCACCAGTTTAAGGATTACACCTAGGTCTGTACTCACCAGTTGAAGGATTACACCTAGGTCTGTACTCACCAGTTGAAGGATTACATCTAGGTCTGTACTCACCAACCCATTCTTAGGCTAAAGATTTAAGAATATTCTTGAAACTGTTCTGATCTAGGAATGCTGTTAAACTGAATCTTACTTGGTAAAACCATATCCACCAACTCTAATTAACATTCTTTATTTAGAATCATTTGTTAATGACATGCAAAACTGGTTTGAAAACGCACAACTATTTCTTTTAGTCAAAGTCTCGTCTTTATTCTTCAGTCTAAGAAAGGGTTAGTGAATACGGGTCCTGGTGACTCCACCCCTGATGTAACTGAAGAGACAAACTTGTAACAAGGTTCTCAAACTTCCTAAGTCCCGACATGTTATTATCTTCCTGGGGATCGGTATCAAGGGCATACAATTCCCGTGCATGAATATCCGACCAATCCATCGTGAATGAGCTGTGGTTAAACCCTACCCATTCCGTGTACCGATACTTTCTCGTTCTCATTGAATAACCCATGATCTTAATTCTGTGTAACCTAGGTTGATCACTGTCGTGCACCGGGAGGTCTGATGGTCTCGGATACTGGCTAAACACGGCTTTCTTCCAATCTTGAATCCAAATGTCCCCATGGAAGTGAGATTTTATATGTATTTCACTGGATATATTCTCCTTCCCAACAGGCTGCATCATGTGCGAGGCTTTGTGAATCAAGGGCACCAGGCTGGAGCCTTCAGTACATAACATGATGTTACTGGAGTTCTTTGGACACTTCTGTAACTGTGGTAACCCAACTAATTCTGCCAGAGTGGGGAATATGTCAACCAACTCTACCAACTCAGTCACTTGTTTGGCTTTTTGTGATGGCATTCTGTTAATTTTTCCTACCCTAAATTTAGATTTAAGCATCAAATCTTGTGACATAAACTTCAGCATGTCTATTCGCCCACTACTTTCATCATTTTTGACCAGAGAACTATCATATCTGAAAACCTGTACATTTTTAGATCCCCTCGGTTTGAAATTTGGGGGCTGGTTTTGATACACAGGTGGTCGCTTACTGAGAACATCAACGAATGGGAAGATCCTGTGATAGGTGTGAACATCTGTGGTCACTCCTGGGACATACACCATCAGCGGCACCCGTGTTGACACCTCAAAGTTGCTGTACTTACACCATTCCTGGTGCTCCCCAAGTGACCACCCTGTCAAAATGTACACTGAACATTTTAGTAAAAAATATTATTTTGGCACTACAATGATTTTGCTGTATGTCAATATGTGTTACAGATTTCTGTGCGTAAGTGGTAAAAGTGCAGGACCTGCCGTCATTTTTTGTTAAAACTGTTACTTATTAAAATTCAAGATGAATAAGCTAATCAAATGTCAGCTTAAGATTTACATACCGAGTATTTCTGAAATAAATACCCCTAAAAAACACCTTTTCCATACAATCTCAACTTAAATTTCCTAGATACATATTAACAAACATTATGTTAACTCTCAGGCAAATAAGAAATGAAAATAGACCACAATCAGTCAATCTAGTAGCAGTCATGTAATGGATATGGTGTTTGCCATGCGACTGGGAGATCTCGAGTTAGATCCCTACTAAGGATATAGTTTGAATGATCCTCAAACAAGGCTTGTCACAGGATGTGACGTATGCCCCCAAAGCATATGCTTGTCAGAGGAAGGCAAAACAATGTCAGTTATATGTTGGCAAAAATGATGCTTCCTACAAAAAGAGCTATGGTCAATGTACTCTGCACTTCCTCTCAACATCCTCTATCAATATATGTGGTTTTATTTTCACTTCAATACTAATGGAGTCATGCACTGCACTAGAAATTTAACTGAAGGGCAATAACTCCAAAAATATGGAAGAAAGAGTTATGGTCCTTGTACTCTGCACTTCCTTTCAATGTCCTCTATCAATATTGTTATTCTTAAAAAATCTCTTTATTACTAATGGAGTTATGCTCTGCACAAAAAAATAACAAAGGGCAATTACTCTGTAAATATTGAAGAAAGAGCTGTGGTCCTTGTGCTCTGCATTGTCCTCTATCATAATATGACATTTCATTTGAATCCCTTCAAAACTAATGGAGTTATGCTCCGCAGAAAAAATAAACAAAGAGCAATAGCTCTGAAAATATTCAAGAAAGAGTTATGGTCCTCGTGCACTGCAACTCCTCTCATTGTCCTCTAGCATTATTTGAAGTTTCATTTGAATCCCTTCAATACTAATGGAGTAATGCTTCGCATGAGAAAATTAAAAATGCTTGACATAAGGAAATAAAACAAAGGGCAATAACTCTGTAAATATTGGAGAAAGAGTTGTGGTTCTGTGCTCTGCACTTTCTCTCATTGCCCTTTATCATTATATTAAGTTTCAGTTGAATCCCTTCAATACTAATGGAGTTGTGCTCAGAACAAGAAAAGTAATGCTTCACATAAGGAAATAAAACAAAGGGCAATAACTCCATAAATATTGAAGAAATAGTTATGGGTCTTGTGCTCTGCACTTCCTCTCATTGTCCTCTATTATTATAAGAAGTGTCATTTGAATCCCTTCAATACAAAGTAACAAATCCAGTTATGCTCCACACAATAAAATTAATGCTTCACATAAGGAAATAAAACAAGGGGCAATAACTCCATAAATATTGAAGACAGAGTTGTGGTCCTTGCAGGGCTCGACGTTAACTTTTGAAACCACTTTTCTGGTCGGACTAGAAGCCCAAAATTTCACTTGTCCTGACCAAAAAGTTACTTGTCCTGACCTTCAAATGCCACTTAGGCACAAACTCGCGTTTTCTTTTTTCATAATTACAATTTGTTTCTTTTCAACCTTTGGGGGATTTCTTTGGATGTTTCAGCTGATTTTGACGAGGAAAAACCAAAGGAAAATAAACCTAACATTTTAAGCAGACGACATGGTACTTTTATGTGTAACTAACGTAAATAAACCGCAAATGAGAATGATATATAACCGGAGTAACCATGTCAGTGCGGCCATAGAATGCTTATGGAGTTATGCTCTGCACAAGAAAATTAAACAAAGGGCAATAACTCTGTAAATATTGAATAAATAGTTATGGGTCTTGTGCTCTGCACTTCCTCTCATGGTCCTCTATCATTATATGAATTTTATTTTAATCCCTTCAATACAAATGAAGTTATGCTCCACACAAGAAAATTAATGCCTCACATAAGGAAATAATACAAAGGGCAATAACTCCGTAAATATTGAAGAAAGAGTTGTGGTCCTTGTGCTCTGCACTTCCTCTGATTGTCATCTATCAATATATTATCAATATATGAAGTTTCATTTGAATCCCTTCAATACTAATGCAGATATGCTCCACACAAGAAAGTAAACAAAGGGCAATAACTCAGTAAATATTGAAAATGAGTTCAGGTCCTTGTACTCTGCACTTCCTCTCATTGTCCTCTATCATAATATGAAGTTTCATTTGAATCCCTTCAAAACTAATGGAGTTATGCTCCGCACAAGAAAATTAAACAAAGAGCAATAACTCTGTAAATATTAAAAGAGTTCAGGTCTTTGTACTCTGCACTTCCTCTCATTGTCCTCTATCATTATATGAAGTTTCATTTGAATCACATCAATACTAATGGAGATATGCTCCGCGCAAGAAAATTAAACAAAGGGCAATAACTCCGTAAATCTTGAAGAAGTCCTTACGAGATGATACTTAAGTTCCCTTACGAAAAAAAGATAGTTAAGTGTCTTAAAATAGCCACCTAAAAGCATTTTTAAGCCACATAAAAGACTAACCCTAACCCTAATCAACTATTTTCAACTAAATTGTCAGTAAACATAAACCACTTAACTACTCTCCCGTTAGTGCAGACAGACGGACGGAATATGTCATTACTATATGCCCCCTAAGTTCCCTTCGGGGGCATAAAAAACACCAAGTACTTGTTCTACCCAGGAAACAGACTAGAAAGTGTCTCAATAATCCTCAAGCTTTTGACACAATCAAGCTAACATAAATAGATTTAAACTAATTAAGTAGCCATAAGTACTTACCATGATCCCCAACAAGCAAAACGATTGTGTTATCAGCCAGCCCTTCGTTATCCAAAGCCGTCAACAACCGTCCAACTTGTGCGTCCATGTATGAGGTAGCTGCAAAGTAGCTCTGTCTAATCAGCTGACTAAAATTCTTGGGAACCGGACCGAATGGGTAACTGATGTTCAGTGACTGTACATCATCCCGCTCTCGAATATCAGTCCACGGGTTCCACGCGACTGATGGTAGGTACGTCGGGTACGTTGGATTGCGCACCCCCGGAACCTTGTCCAAAGGATAAAGCTCTGAAAAAAAGAATATACTAGAAAGGCGTCTTATGGATTATTTTTATTACACACCAGCAAACATCAAATACATGGATAAAATGGTTTGGATGCAATAATTGTATTAAGTGTCATTGAAGTTCCAATAGTCCTTCTGACAATTACCGGTATAATCAATTGTTCTGGTAATTCTTATTAGGACCATAACAAATGTAATATGTACGTATATATGGATTAAGCATGACATTACATATTAGGCGCGTCGTGGGTAAATCAGTCTTAATGCACGTGCGTAAAGTGTCGTCCCGGATTAGCCTGTGCAGTCCGCACAGGCTAATCCAGGACGGCACTTTCCGCTTTTATGGTATTTCCTGTTTCAAGGAAGACTCTTCTAAACATAAATCCACTATAGGCGGAAAGTGCCGTCCCAGATTAGCCTGTGCGGACTGCATAGGCAAATCCGGGACGACAATTTACGCACATGCATTAAGTCCGGTTTTCCCACGACACGCCTCGATTATATAGAATATTACATGCACAATGGACAGAACTGTAAAATCACTGAAACCAAATGCCAAGCTCGGACACAACATACAAATTTACAGCAACTATATTACATGTCTTGCAAACTGTCAATGTTTAACACGTACTGTTAACTACTTGTTTTCTAAAGTGTAGGAGTTGGGAACGCGAGACAAAGACATGACCTGATGTAAATAAAAACCCTAAATTGATCATCCACAGGGGTTTCAATTCCACACTTGCTAGGAATGTCTTCATACTTTTTAACATGTTTATCATAGGGCTATTAACATGTAGTAATGAAAAGTCTCTAAAACAAGTCACGTATACAAATTTACTAACCAAGCAGCATCTACATTTAACCAAAGCACAATCCACATTTGACCAAACATGATCAAGATTTTGCCAAGCAACAAAACAGCATTTGACAAAACAGCATCTCGAGATAACCTAATTAACATACACATTTAACGAAACAACAGGCACATTTAACCAAAGCCACATTGACATTTGCCAAATATTATTTACATATAACCAAGCAACATCCACATTTGACCAAAGCGACATCCCCATTTAATCAAACAACATTCACATTGACCCAAGCAACATCCCCATTTAACCAAGCAACATCACATTTAACCAAATCAACATCCCCATTTAACCAAGCAATATCCACATTTAACCAAACAACAGCCGCATTTAACTAAAGCAACATCCACATTTAACCAAACAACAGCCACATTTAATTAAAGCAATATTGACATTTTCCCAATACTAGTTACATATAGCCAAGCAATGTCCACATTTGGCCAAAGCAGCATCCACATTTAACCAAACAACAAAATAATCCTTATTTAATCAAAGCAACATTGACATTTTCCCAATATTATCTACATGTACCAAGCAACACCCACATTTGACCAAACAACATCCAGATTTAACCTAACGACATCCACATTTAACCAAAGCAGCATCAAAATCTAACCAAACAACATCCAGATTTAATAAAAAAACATCAACATTTAACCAAATGACCTTCAGATTAAACATCTAAATTTAACAATGCAGCATCTACATGTAACCAGGAAACACTGACATTTAACCAAGCAACATCCACTTTTAAGCAAAGCAATATGAATTATATACATAACCAAGCAATATCTACATTTAACCAGGCAACATGTATATTTTACCTAGCAACTTCGACATTTAACCTCACACCATGTACCTACTTTTAACAAAGTAACAATTTCATCTGCCAAATAGTGTGTTTTCAGTTCCATTATTATCCAAAATGTACACAGGTAACTATTTCATTAAACAACTTTAGAAAAGGACCCTCAGTCTACCACCCACAAAATGACTGTGATATTCCCCATTTAATCTTTGGTTGAGGGAGAAAAAAGAGCTAAACTCGAATATAGTTCCAAGTGCTTACGTCCAGTAGGCGTTAAGTAACATATGCTTGAATCCAAGAAAGGCCTATCTTACAATCTATAACCTGACCAACAGTAAAACAAGCAATACCCAAATACTCCTTGGGATATTTTAACGGAATATGCGGCTTGTGATAACCAATAGCCAGAAAGAATGGTCTTTCAGGCTCCAACGAGAAGTTTCTCAGAGACTCGACTGCGAACTCGGTACTCTGCAGGTCCGGCAAGGTGCCCTCCGGCATGTCGCTAAGGGTTACTGGGCACACAAGATTCATGTGCAGGTGGCCATCTTGTCCGGGACAGACCTACAGTATGAAAATCATGATGCAGTTATAATTTTTCAACTGCGGGTTTTAAGGATGCACATATATCAAAAAAATCCTTTTTTGGCAAGCTAACGGGTGTTCGTTCAGAGTAACATAATAGCATTTCTTTTGGCGAAGGTTTCTTAACAATCCATTGTGAATGTTTTTGCATTATCGTCACCACGTCAATAAGATATAATGGGGCAAAGCACATTCCATCGTTAAGAATTTGCCCTCCAAGTGTCACAATAATTTAAATAAATTGACATTATTTTCAGAGAAAGAATGAATCCTGAGGATGATTAAGCGTGTTGAATTTCAAGTCAGTAAATCTTATAGTTATTGAGACATTTGACCTTAAGCTAAAATTATAAGTTGAAAAAGGGCAATAACTCAACCAAACTCCTTGATATAGTTACCTCGTCTTGTCTACAGAATGGGTTAATGACTGTGATCGAGTATTTTGAGTTTCAAGTCAATACCTCTTATAAACGGAAGTCATATCCTCGAATAGTTAAAAAAAGGCTGTTTTGTGCACTACTTTTTGTCTATTGGTTCCCCGCTTCATAACTTTTGGCCCATGTATTCATGCGCAAAATGGCAGCCTCCATGCCGTCAAAACCGGTGTGTATTTTCTACGGTAAATATTTTGAGTTACAACACATATAAATTTTTTTTACATGCTGTTTTTTCAAAAGGTTATGTCCTCATCTTTCCAACAATGTATAGTGATATATTGGAAAGTAGCTTGGTCATGGTGAAAAGTGAGATCAAATGTTGAATATTTTATATGTAACAAAGAAGGAGTTTATTTGCGCATGCGTAACCTTATAGATATTGAGACATTTGACGTAAAGTTAAATTCTAGGTTGAAAAAAGAGCTATAAGCTAGGTTTAATATGCATTTGCTGGCCTGTTTTGGTTACATTTCAAATACTTGGCAAATGAAAAATATTTATCGAGATTGAAGGCCTAAACAGTGTTAAAAAAAATGAGCGCGGGAGTGCCTAAATCAACCACCCCTCTTTAATATGTTCAAACTGCTCGAAAATAATAATGTTTTATAAATTATGTTTTCAAAGCAACTTGTATTGCCTCCTATAGACAAAAATCCCACTTTTGTTTATTTAAGGTTCATTTTCTAGCGTTCAAAAAAACAACACGGTGATCCGAATTTGCTCAGTGACAATCGTAGATCAGGAACCGTGACGTGCTTATTCTGCATTTGACTATTGTTTTTATTAAATATTCTATATTAAGCAGCTTGCTGTCTGTTGTTAATACAATGTTTCAATTTCTTCACAGTACTCATTTGTTTTTGTTTTTTTGTAAAAATAGCTCTGCAACTGAGGCCCTGCGTGCATGTGGGACAAATAATGAGGGTTTTGAGTAGCGAGACATTTGCGCTCTTAATATGCAATTTTTCCGCATTTTATTGTATGTAATTCCAATGAATAAAGTGATTGTTTATATGCTGCACATGCTCACATGGACATAATATTATAACACGATAATTTAATTTTATCATGGAGACATTGCGGGGCCTCAAAACTGCGCATGCGCAGTTTGAAATAGATTCCCCGCATGCAGTTTGTTTGCATTTAGGGGTTATGTACAAAATAATTGGATTAAATACTTATTTATGCACACATCAAGATAAAAACTCGTCAGCATTGTTAAGGGAAAGTATCTGCATGATTGACTAAGATCAACAATATAGAAATCGCTGGTTAAAAAAAACGCTTATTCGGATGTGGTGGCGGATTTAGGCAAGTGGCGGATTTAGGCACTGCGCCAGTATATTATGAATGTAAATTTAGTTCAATATTGCAGAACAATAACAACAAAAATAGAGAAAAAAATGGGAATATAAAGTCAACGGACATCTACAAAACATAGCCGCAAATTGTTTTTTTCCCTCAAATTACAAGAAATACACGGTCGTTAACGGTACTTGCAAAATTTTGCGAGCTTGGGAAAAATCTACTCGCAATTTCCGAAAAAAAAACTCGCATTTTGCGAGTATGTCAGCCTAAATTCGAACCCTGATACTGTTAACGGACCAATTTCACACGTGTGAAACACTAAATTTCGCAAAAATATAGGAATAAATTTTAAATAAGGGAAACATAGGTTTTATTAAAATATAGAATTTCTTCCCAAAATAAAGGTAAATATAAAAATTGGTTGACAGCCTGCAAGTACATTGAGTTTCAATTGAATGTCTTTGATAGTTATTGAAATTATTTATACTTAACCAAAAACATGTCAAAATATTCAAAGCTGTAAGTCCAAACAAGGGCAGATAACTCTGAAAATGCCAATCACAGGGTTACCTGCATTGTTGTAATGAATCACCTTTTTAGATACGGACTCTGAACAACTTAACCAAAAAAATCTACCAAAAAAAACTTTATTTACGCAGACACAGAAGACAGAGCGATGCCAATAACTCGACATTTTTTCATCGAAAAGTCGAGCTAAACATGCAGGATGCACATGAAAAATTATCACTGCAAGGTTCCTTTCTTTTCTTTCTTTTTTTGCAAATTTGAATTACAGTAGAATGCTTTAAATTCGCGAGGACGAATGTTCGCGTTTTTTGTCCCAAAATGATCCTTTTTATTAATTCGCGTGTTCTTGAATTTGCCACATGATGGGTACGTTTATTGTACCAAGTGGTCACTAGTAGTACCATGTCAGTTGCTAGTAAGTCGATAATTGCTTTTATGCAAGTGTTTTTGTGAGAACCAAGCTTGAAAATCGACAACGCACAGCAACAATAGTCAGTTTCCCCACTCTCAACATATGCCATCGATATAAATTACTTATAATAACATAATTGGACTTATTACCATATGGTATTATGCGCATGCGCTACCGCCGAATCCGGTTAAAAAAAATAAACAAAGAAAAATAAGCCACCAGCGACCATCGCCAGCCATTACAGATGTAATTCCAGCGGTATTCCTGCCCCACGTCCAGTTCAAAACTTTGCGTCCGGACTATTTCGTCCGAATTAATACTCTAATTATATTTGAACGTTTTAGGCCGCTATTTGTTTTTTAAAGATCATATATGAACCACATGTGTTTACCTTTTAGGCCTTAGTAATTGTTTACACCAAATAGCAGTAGTTTATGCCAGTTATAGGCCATATTTACGGTAGTCAGGTTGTTTACAGACACGGTGCCTTACCCCACCCACTATTTTTAGATGTGTATTTTTTAGCTACATCTCAAGCTAGTTTCTGTGCTAAATACAAGGCGTGTGCTTCTATTAATTTATATTGTGTCCACCACCTGTTTTGTAGAACTTTGTGTTTTTTTCTAGAACCTTTGCCTTCTTTTTGCAGCCTTTACCCGTTTTATAGTTTTTTTAGGCTAATTGCCAGTCTTTCCAATCTTAAAATTTTATTTTTTCCCCTATTATTCAAGGATGGTAGGTGGCAAACGTGATACCCGTATCCAGGGCGGTAGTGAAAACCTTTCTTGGGGAGGCTTTGAGTATGCAGGATCAGCACCATGTATCACATAACACTATGCAATTCAAGTGCCTCCTACAGTCATTCGGCCAGGCAGGGAAACTAGCCCCCCTGTTCATCATTTTCCAGCTAGCGTCACACCTGGCTAAGGCCCTGCCCCGATGGCCTTCCATTGGCATCGGGGAGTATCCTGCTCCAACCCAAATCTGCTGAAGGTCTTCAATCTCTACTTAGTAAAAACATATTAAACTTGGTAATGTATCCGTCCGTTCCACTCTTCCCAAAAATCTAACGACTGTTTATGCCACCTTGGCAGGCATACCAGAATATGAAGACCTTGCTCAACTTCGTAACTCTCTTGTTTTTGATCCCCATTTTAATAGCGAAATTTTATCTCTTGATAGACTTAACCCCCCTAGACCCCCTCCTAAAGGCTTTCCACGTCTTGTCCGTGTTACTTTTGCTACTGCCGGTTCGATACTCAAATTCCTTGCAGTAGCAGATACAAACATAGTCATTGGAGTCAGGCCCATGCCAGTTACCCCCCCACGTTGTTTTCATTGTCAGTCCTTTGGACATATAGCTGGTCGCGGTGGCTGTAAAAATAAACAACGGTGTAGTCGGTGTGCTGGTTCCCACGGGGCCAGAGAATGCCGCAAAAACTACCGCTGTTGTGCGAACTGCGGTAATCTGCACTCAGCAGCCTACCAGGGATGCCCCTCTTACGTACGGGCCCAAATGGTGGCCACATTAGCCAAAACGGAGGGGTTAACCTGGTTTGAAGCTGAGAAACGGATGCTAGCACGGTCACAGAACCCCCCCTCGGAAGCAGACACTGTTACAAGGTCATTCCCTGCTAGGGCTATCAAACAGGTATCGGCCCCTGAAGGTAGCCCTAGTTGTTTAATTGTTGCCTCTCCGGGGATCTTAAGTAGGCTCCAGTCAACGCCCCCCACCCCTAGTTACCACAAGCCAGTCAGCTTAATGGAGGCAAGTCCCGACCACCCTATTTCTCCTATTTCAGAGAATAGGACACCCAGCCCCAGGGTCTCTCTGTCTTGGTGATATGGGGAAATAACCGTAAAGTCTGACCACCGTCTCGGACAGGTCTGAATTCAATGTCACCGGGCATGACTTCATTGTGTCCGTCCATGATAGCATTTATGCTACCATGTCCATCTCCGGTGTCTGTGGCACAGAGGAGGAGCCGTTTGTTAGTGCCCCTACTAAGTTCCCAAGAATGGTTGACACCCAGACCTCCCCAATGGCATCCCCCTACATGAAAACCATACGATCTAAAGGGGACCCATTACTCCACGTTAAGGATCCGCCACACAAAGGTCTCCAGCTGCGCCCCATTCATGCAGTGAATTGGCAGATCTTATGGCGGATTGATCTAAGATCGCCAATGTCAAACTGGGTGTCCTGTAAAGCACTACCTAATTAAAAAGGTGGAGGACAGGTTTAAGAAGACACCTGCCCCCCCTCCCAAAGTCATGGCCACACGCCCTGAACCCCAAGAAGAAAGCCATGCGAAGGCAGAAACTCCTCTTCCCGTGCCCCAGCCCGGGGGTACCTCTGGCATCGGGGGAGCCAGCGCAGTGTGCGGTTCCCGGCCCTGGTCCAGTCAGCAATTGCACTCAACCGGCACGCTAAAAACACCCAGGTCGTGCCGGAAACTGCATGCTTAGACCTCACGCTCATCCCGTCTCCCCCAAATATCATCCAATAAGCGCAGGTTGTAAGCCCCACCATGGATAGACAGCTGAATATCATTTCTCATAATATAGGTGGCTTATCTAGCCACAAATTTGTTGAAATTAAACATTTTCTTGACCTAAATAATTTGATAAGCATTCTGGCTATCCAGGAAACAAATTTTCTGATAATAATGATAAGAAAATCCCCGGCTACAGAACAGAATTCAAAAACCATACTACTTGACTCTTATATTGCTGGAGGATTAGCTTTTTTTATTAAGGACAATATAAACTATGAGCTAATGGGAGTGGATAACCCTTTAAAGGTTGATGGTAGTACGGCCATTGAGGTGCTGGCAATTAAAGTTTACCATAATAAGAAACGTCCACTAATATTGGTCAACATTTACTCAAAAGGGGGTGCACTTGAGTATCTTAATAGCATCAGTCAACAACTTAGGACCGTTAAAGGACCGTGTAATATTATTTACACAGGGGACTTTAACGCACACCACCCTGCATGGGGCTCCACACATACCACCACGGAAGGTCAAGCTGTGATTGACTGGTTGGAAGAGCAAGACCTTGTTTTGCTTAATGACGGTTCGCCAACCAGGTTTCACTCTACCGGGGTTACTTCATGTTTAGACCTTACGGTAGCCAGCCCCTCCTTGGCCAGTACTTCTGTATGGGAAACTGTCAATGATAACTTGGGGTCTGACCACTTCCGCAATTGGTCACCCTGTGTGACACTGTTACGCAGGAGGCCGGCACCCACACCTCCCATGAGTTCAAATTTTTTCTCAAGGAGGCTGATTGGGACCGGTTTGGGAAGTTGTGCTCAGACCTCTCCCTTGCAGATGTCCACTCCCTGGACGTTCAACAGTTTTGTCATAATTTAACAGTGGCTACCCTATCCATGGCAGGGCTTAGCATTCCTGTCTCCTCTGGTAGCATAAAACAAAGAAGTCGGTACCCTGGTGGAGTCCCGAATGTGCTAAACCGGTACAGGAAAGGAAAAAAGCACTAAAACAACTAAGGAAAAACCCTGCAGAGCACACTATTCAAAACTATAGGTCTCTTGAAAATAAAGCAAAGCAGGTTATTTTGGCAGCTAAAAGAGAGAATTGAATACAGTTCTGTGAAACAACAGTAGTAAATAAACATAACACTAGGGACTTTTGGCAAAAAATTCACAGACTGAAAGGAATTTCAAGAAAACCTGTACCGCTCCTTAAACATCAAGGCGAAATTGCAACTAACTCCAGAGACAAGGCTCAATTTTTGGTTAAACACTATGCTTCCATTTCTAGTGACTCAAATTTACCCCCAGAAACTCTAGACTACCAAAAACAGTTAGAGTCACATAACAAACACATTTTGAACGAGCCTGGGGATAGTAGTACTCCATTAAACATTCCATTCAAACTTTTGGAACTTAAAAAAGCAATAAGCACCAGGAAGGACTCCGCCACGGGACCCGACTCAATAAGCTATGCACTGTTTAAACATATGCCAGACATTGCACTAAACATCTGGCTAAAATTGTTTAATATGGTTTAGAGCGCATGGACCATACCACAGGAATGGAAGCACTGCCTGGCCACCGTGATACCAATTCTGAAACCAAATGTGGACCAAAACGATCCAAATTCTTATCATCCAATAAGTTTGACATCCCATGCAGGCAAATTACTAGAAGTAATGGTTAAAAACAGATTAGAACACTTATTGGAGTCAAAACATATTTTGATTCCCTTTAAGTCTGGCTTCAGGAAAGGGCGTTCCACTATATATCAGCTAGCACGTCTTCAACATGACATTATTTTTGCAAAAAATCGAAGGAAATCAGTATCAGCAATATTTTTAGATTTGACCGCTGTTTCCATTATATAAGGGCTTTTCTGGAAGGTCGAAAGATACAGGTTAAGGTGGATGGAGAACGCTCTGAAGAGACCATAACTCAACGAGGCACCCCCCAAGGGTCTGTTATCTCCCCCCTGTTGTTCTCCATCATCGTAAATAACCTGCCGGATACCGTGAAAACCAGCATGGTCATATCTCAATTTGCAGATGACTCTGCCACATGGTTAACGGGGTCCAACATGTCAACCCTGCAAAAGAAGGCGCAAGCATGGCTGGAGTCCATTTGGAAATGGGCCACCGAATGGGGGTTTACAATTTCACAGGCTAAAACTATGGGTGTACTGTTTGGCAACCAAAGTCATCACAGTTTGGACGTATATTTAGGCGGCACCAAAATAGTTTTCGAAAAAGTGGTGAAATTGTTAGGAATGTGGTTAGATAAGAGACTTACCTTCGCTCACCACTTTAAATATTTGGCAGCAAGGTGCATTAGGGACCTAAATTTAATTTTAGAATGCTTAGAGGCATAGGTTATGGGTAAGATAAAAACAGCCTCTTGCTTCTCTATAAGTCCCTCATACGTCCAAAGATAGATTATGGCGCCGAAATCTATAACTGTGCCACGCCAAACGCCCTTAGGATCCTTGACACCATCCAGAATAAGGCCCTTAGAATAGCCCTGAGAGCCCTGCCCTGTACCCCAATTAGCATGCTCGAGGAGGAGGCAGGGATCCTGCCCCTCAAGCTGCGCCAACAGCAGAAGACCATTCAGTACTGGGCCAGGGCCCAGACCAGGCGCGGCTCATCCCCAGTAAATTAGTTTATCGGGGCTGGCACCCACGTCAAATCCAAGACGCTGGGCAACAAGCATGTTCAGTACCCATTTGGTGCTAGCACCAACGACCTGCTGAGGAGTGCCGGCCTCGGTAAGGTCTCAGTGGCAGATTTGAGGCCCTCTCTGACACCTCCTTGACCCTTCATCCGGTCAGTGTCGACACTTCATTTTTATCAAACAAGCTAACGAAAGCTGACCCTCCGCACCTCGTGAGGGCAGAAAGGGAATTTTTTATTAACACAAATTTTGCCGAGCATCTAAAAATTTACACAGACGGCTCAAAAGACCCTAACTCTGGAAAAGTAGCCTCCGCATTTGTTATTCTTTCTAAAAACATCAAAAGAGTACATAGGCTCAGCAACAATTTATCAATCTATTCGGCCGAACTTTTGGCAATTAAGTACTCTTTGTGCTGGATCTTGGTGAATAAACCAGCTAAAACTGCTATTCTCTCCGACTCATTATCATCTCTTGAGTCTTTGAAATTAGGGAATAGCAGATCTAGGCCTGATCTTTTACCATAATTTTTGGCTCTACATTCACAGTGCCTAGAAAAGTCACTAGATGTTACTTTAGCTTGGTGTCCAGCACATGTCGACATTGCCGGTAATGATATGGCGGACAGGGAGGCAAAGGGGGGCACAATAGACCAGTGGTGGATGTGGGAGTACCACTAGCACCCTCGGAGGTGTTTTTCACTGGCCAGAACATTTGTACATGGGGAGTGGCACAAGCTGACACCCAGTGCATCTGCGTATGGCCATACATTTGATAGATCCTTGAAGGTTCTCAGGCGCCCAGATGTCTATTCCACCAGTATTGTACTGGATAGGTGCATAACATGCCTGAGAATGGGTGCAACACTCTTGCCGGGTAATTTCGGCAAGTATGTTTTGGGACTTGATCCCAATTGCACCCAGTGCGGGAAACCCTTCACTGCTGGTCATCTACTGCTGTAATGTCCCCAGTTTGACAGTCCAAGAGCCACGTTTAAACAGCATTTTACTGTTCCTTTTAACTTAAACACTAATTTGAAGCCTGGTGGGCCAAACAGGGGTCTCTATTACAGAGCCCTTGCCACCTATCTCTTGGACTGTCAGATCACTGACAAAATTTAATTCTCTATGGGCAGCCTGTTGTGTTACCCCAATTTGTACTTTTTTGTATATATATTGAAATTTAATTAACATTTTGGCAGTATTTTGCCCTATTTATTCCATCTGCATGTTTTTTAAACTGGGTAAATAACATCATTTTTACCCTAAAATACCATTTTTTCCCTGAAATTAGGGATAATATTAAATTTACTACTAAATTTGCATTCAAAGGGAAATAACCATAAAAGGTTTAATTTACCTGCTTTTACTTAAAACAACTCTTTTATATTACAAGGGAGACCACTCCTGCCCTTGTACATTTTGTATGCTTGTCAATATTCCATTTTATCCCCTATACCATCCAAGGGAGGCTAGTACAGCGAACATCATATGTCCCATATCTAGGACACAAAGGCTGCCCATTGTCTACACCCACTGAGCCGCGAAGGTTTGGGGGGGATGCCATCACTCCTATGTATTGCTCCTCTCCTTTAATCCATGCGGTGAAATGCCCCGGCCTTTCCGACCAAAGCCAACCTGGTTGACTTTGGTTACCTTATATTAAGAACTCCAATAAACACATTAGTGTACAACTTTCAGAGTTTTAATTAAACCTGGTCTTAAAGCAGTTTTAAAAGTATATGAAAGGACGGGCCAATTCACTGTTTTAACTATAATATAATCTGTTTGTGAGCAGAACAGTTTTAAATGTACAAATCTTGTTTCTTAATAGCTACATACATATATTGTGTATTTTACACAATATTTTATTCTTAATTACTAATGTGCCTTGATTATACTGCACTCAATTAGTGTGGACCTTATCCCATAGAACCACTTCTACACCTAGACCTGGTTCTTTATTTTATCTCAGTTTTTACTGTATTCTCCCTTTTATCTCGATGGCATCCCCTCAAAACCCTGGTCTCTACAGCCGCCGTGCCAGCTTGCGTCCCTCCACACTCCTCAAATCCGCCTGCCATCCTATATTCTTATCCGCCATTTAAGTTGTTTTACCCCACCCGGTGGCTAAGTACATCTTTTATTATGTCAATATAAATACTTTGTACATATTTATGGTGTAAATATGTTGTTTTGTTATTTTTTAACAGTTTCATACCTTTTATTGTGGCTCTAAAAAGGTGTCCGTAGCGCATAATACCTTTAACTACTGTTATTTTTAACAGCTACCGAGGTGGCTAACCAGAAATCTTAAAACTCTCATTGGATATTGTTAGTAAAAGCTGCCTAGAACTTTCTTTTATGCATACATCAACCGACAGGGTCTCAAGTTGGAGCATTCAAGGCTATATTCCCTGTCGGCATGTGTGAACAAATGTCAAAATCTTTTAATTTTCTCCTCTTTTATTGCATAACACCATATTGTGCAGTACACATGTACATATTAGTATTATTCATGTTGTATATATTGCAAAATATCTAAGTTTTAACTATTATTTGCTTTTTTAATCAGAGAATTATAAATTCTCTACTCATGACTCATATATATGTCTTTACATGCACCATTTCAATAAAACCTATATCTAGATCATGTAATATTGAAATTTGTTTCTTAGTGTTCTGTAGCCTATCTCATAGGCATAAGATTACTTCTATAAGTTCCATACACACTACATGGAACAAACTTTGACAGTTCAAAGATCTATTCTCTCTGGACATTGTTCACCGCATAGGTATCAGAACCTTATTTTTGTATATCAAACACTATAAATGTATTTTATTAAATACCACTTTGACCCAGTGGTTAAATTTTTCTAACACACCCTTCTAGATAATTAAAATAGCCTTATACCACTATTTAAGGCATTGTTCCCGATACCTATGTCTAAATTCTCCAACAAACTCCATGAATTTTCAATAGATTCATAGGGTTTGATAACTTGATGAAGAACCCTGCATACACTACCCCTCTGCAGGCCACGTATTAAGTTATTTATTCCTTTAGACAGCAAACAATCATTATAAATAATAGAAATACTTTTAAAAAATTAATCTTTCCATGTAAAAGTGTTTTTTTTTTTTTAAATTTTTGTGAACCACACCCATTTCTATAGTAAATAACACATTATACATGTGCAGTGACCTTCAGAAACATGCCTGTTTCTGATTGGTCAACAGTCACTAATGCCCAATTGAAGTAGGTCAATCCGTTTTTGGTAAATTTGTCGTATATTTAGACTTTAAACTGCTATTTCCATCGTCTAGCATATTCCTAGTAGAATCCTCCCAACTTAATTATTTTAGGTATTTACTACCTATACAAGGGGTTGGTTCACCAAAATACGCTACATTATAATAAAATTATTAAAGCCCAAACTTGGACACTTTTTGTAAAAAGTCACAGCGTGACCGGTTTTAAATTCTCAATGACTTTACCACATAAAGTTAACATCCTATCACTCTCCAAACCCATTCATGTTTTAATATGCTATAGTATGACCCCTGTGGCATATGATAATTACAATTCGAAGTAAAAAAGTTATCAAATAACTTCTATTTTAACACACAAAATCATTAAAGTTTTGATAAAAGTTTACACGATAGCAATACCTTGACTGTGACGTCACGCACACACCCCCAATTTCGATTGGCCAACCGATTTTCCCTTGCCTCTCTAAATAGGTCAATCCGTTTTTTAAGCACAGAAACTCAGCTGTTTTATTGCTACTTTGTATTCTTATATACATACTTGTTCAACACGTAGAATTTAGTAATTATAATAAATAGTGAATATTCTACAAAGTAACATACACAATAATGGTAACATATATCGTTGTGTCATAAATATAATACAGAGTACCATTTAAATGGTGGGTTATTAATACTTTTGTGTATTATATATACTTTTTATCCCCACATATATTTTTTAAATTATGGCACCATATCCACACTGCAATCTTTATATACGTTGTGAATTCCTATAGTGGAATAGCTATAATAACCGTGATACTATGTTAAGTAGTGTGCTCGGGCAATGGTTTATAACCGAAGTCCCGAGGGTAAACAACCTAACATCGTCGTCATTACGATATGGTACATTACGAGGTAAAAGTAGCATAGTTTAGGATTTTTAACATTCAGACATAACACATTTATTCGCGCTGATTTTGAATTCGCGCAGAAATAAAATCTAGAATTTTAGCGAAAATAAAACCCACGCGAATAAAACCAGTTCTACAGTACTTGCTTTTGATAGTGTATGCTATAACTGGTTGAATTCCAACACAAAATGCAACTGCCTAAATTTTAAGTCAAATTCATCACAATGTTTGCTCGATTTGTATTTATTTAAAATTTGCCAGGATGATGGGTACTAGACTGGTTCCCAAATCCTTGAAAAATCACTGAGTCATTGGACCTAGACTGTTGTATATTGTGTGTTCGATACCAAGAGAGTTTATGCAAAAAATTACCAAGATGTTTTATAGGTAATTTTCAGTATGAAACACTACTCTAGTGAGCTCTTATGAGGCGCGTGGTGGGAAAACCGGAATGAATGCATGTGCGTAAAGTGTCGTTCCGGATTAGCCTGTGCAGTCCACACAGGCTAATCCAGGGCGGCACTTTCCTCCTACAGCGGATTTATGTTTAGAAGAGACCATAAAAGCGGACTGCACAGGCTTATCCGGGACGAAACTTTACGCACATGCACTAAGTCCGGTTTTCCCACGACACGCCTCTTATCTATTCAGTTCTGTACTAATGCCTGTGTAGTGATTTTTATTTGAATGCACCTGATTCTCTCTCATATGGCCATCACCCCCAGAAGACTTGTTACTTAGATTACAAGGGATAGTGCAAGATACAGGAGACGCCCAATTCGAGAGGTGACCCTGGGTCTTTTAGTACCCAGTTTGAAGCACCTAGTACACTGCACCTTGGTTTAATGTCTCATGCAAAAGATGGGTAAGTATGTTACGGTGTAGCGGGGGCTTGAACCCCCTGGGTTGAAAAGCCAGTGCATTACAACTAGACCTTGGATCCGCTCTCTGTTTTAACATATTAGTTCTACTGCATATGAACTACCATTACTAATTTATAGTCTGTATCACACTTGTGCAAACACAAAAATAAGCATAATGCTACACGGACCTCATTCACAAAGGCTTACACCTGTAACATCATTGTCTACAAACCTTTGCATCTTTATATTTCTGTGTCGTTGGATGGTAGGCCGGTACAGACCAGCTGTAGGGAAAATCATCCGTGAAATTACTGCTCTTTCCTGTGGGGAAATAAACAGCACAGCTAGGTTAAAACTGTAAGTATAAATCTACCAGTATGTGTCAGTAATCTGTGATACATTTCTATGGCAACAAACGATGTTCAAATATTTAAACTTAACAAGCTGTCATGAACTTGAAGAACCAATTTGTAAAGAAATGAGCTTTGATATTTATATGAACAGCAGTATTACTTTAATCATAATGTATTTCAACATAGGATGCAGATCTCAAATTACATCAATGCCTATCATAATACTGCGCATTCTTTTACTTAGGTGATATTTTTACAAGAACAAATAAATAATAGATTAATCATAACTTAAAAGGACCAAATCTTGTTCAGCAACATACCTGGGTGAAACACCTTTCCAACAGATAAAGTGAAGTAACCATTGTTCTTGAAGTGCTGTGGCAAGGTGGTGAAATTACCAGCCACCTCTCGCCAGTAGGAGTAGAAGTCATACAGTCGGGTCGTGTCTGGGCGCCGACTTGTTAGGAATGACACGCGACTTGGACCACATAATGCTTGCTGCAGTAGAAACAAGAATACATCATTTAAAGGGATATAAAAACATATGAGGCGCGTTGTGTGAAAACCTGACATAATGCATGTGCATTCCGCTTTTATGGTATTTTCTGTTTCAAGGAAGTCTCTTCTAACCATAAATCCACTTTAGGCGGAAAGTGCCGTCCTGGATCAGCCTGTGCGGACTGGACAGGCTGATCCGGGACGACACTTTACGCACATGCATTAAGACCGGTTTTTCCACGACACGCCACATATTAAATTAAGTTAATGTGGTTTAATGTACATAAATGGAAATGGTATCCTTGAATTTGGATTCAAAGTTTGATCTCTACACACTGTGCAATAAGACCTGTTTCATCCTAGCAGATGGCCTCACTAAACCTAGCAGAAGTCCAGATAAAGCATGTACTTGCGTAATTTATACACAGAAAATTACAAGATACACGCAGAAAATAAAATCAAGGTGTACTAAACCTTTATGTACAAAGTTTCACCGAACGAAAATCAGACTGAAATAACTTTTACCCCCATACATTTTGGACCAAGGACATTTACCCTCATAAATTCTTGTTTGTGTACATTTACCCTCTACAAAACAATAGCTGGAGGTCTGGCCATGAGCTTTTAATGCTTTTCAATATATTGGTATATAGCTGCAACACTACTGGTTTATAAAAGAATACATGTCACAGGTTGGTGCCAAATATGAGGCACAGAATTACTGTGAAAGACACATTAAAGGGACCTGTTTACAGTTTGGTAAATTGACAATTTTCAAAAACTTTATCATAAATTCCCCAAAAATAAAGTATACATTGTAAACAAACTAGCGAAATAACACCCATGACTAAGAAATATAATTGGAAATATATTTTGGTTTATGGACAATTGGCAATTGAAATAGATAAAATTATCACTTGTGTTTGTAACGCTTTTTATTGGTATTTTGGGGAAAAAATGTATCACTTAGATAGCTTTAAAAATACTCTATACGTTTCTCAGTCTAAATGGCCAAGCGGTTAGTGCATGAGATTTTGTATCCCTTAGATCCTGTGTTTGAGTCCCGGCAAAAACATTTTTGTTTTATTTACCTTTTTTGCTTTATATAATATTTGTTTTACATTATTCCAGATGCTGTAGCTTTTGCAGTGAAGTTTAATGAGATTTTTCCAAAATACGAAAAATCTGTGAACAAGCCCCTTTAAATTCACAATGAATTTGTAAGATGTTAACATTTTAAAACACTAACTTGAACATAGGCACTTTGAAACTGGACTGAGTGCCATGCAAGGTTGTCAATATTTGGAGTGACCATGTGGCTGTCTCCATAACTGCCCAGTGCTGGCCTGAGGTCATCCACAACAATAAACAGGATGTTTGGTCTGCTGGTCAAACTGTCCACAGCTGTGAAACATACCCTAGATTGATATAGATGTGTGCTGTAGATCTATACCCACATTTTACATAGTCTGAAAGAGTAGATCTATTAATTCAGTACATAATCCATAAATATTGATAATTCAAACAGATACATGGTAAACATTAATATACACTACACATGTCAATGATGGGAATGTTTCATAAAAAATTATAATAATTTGGCTATGTGACATGGGCTCAACTTTGAAATATGCCTATACAAAAAGTACTAAGTACAAAAGAAATAATTTAAAAACCCTGAATAATACTCAAAACCAACACTAATAAGTCTAGCCTTCACAGTGCAATATAATGGTTAATAATACTATAGTATTAGTTTTATTTACGAGATATGCAACCAATTTAGTGTTACTTTTTATATAGGGCTAATTCGATGCAGGCGAATGTTGACGTAATAAAAAGTAGCTTAATATTCTCCCAGCGCTAACAAGTTATGTTATGGTTACTAAACGAGTTCAATAATATTGCTTTTCATCGGGTAGATTGCACTTTACTGGAACGACGAGCACTTGCTAGCAGTTAACATCATAGCGATAGTGACGTTGATGAAAAAGAAATATAAAGCAGGAGTGTGGGTTGTGGGTGCGGCAGCACCCGTCATAAAAAAAAATAAACAAAAAGGGGCTTTGTGGAAATATATAGCAATCATTTTTTTATTATTTTTCACGTTTTATATTTTTCTCAATATTGACTGTAGTAGTGTGGATTCTGCTTCGTACAACAAATTATCTCAGAATCAACAGATGACGTCTAATTATTTGGACCAATATTATGGCTAATTTCCAAAAGTTACTTTTAAGATTAAAATTGAAACTATGTAGCTAAAATAAAATTATAGAACTAGTTCACAGAATCTTAATAAATCAATAATAATCATGTCGAAAGTCTAAAGCCGCATGTCTATGCATTTTCATAATGTCTAATGTATTTTCTGTCATAATATTACTAGATATATTAGAAATTTAATAGCAATGCAACACCAATTCGTTTAATCTTAGCTACTAAAACAATTATTATTCCATCAAGTAAGAGAATCTTGTCCAAAAAAGAAATTGTCAAATATCTCATCCGGTCACAAAGTTACATGATTTTTGAGAATGGTACCCTCAACAACCATTTAAATGCACAAAACAAAAAAATGACAAAAACAGGGCCCAACCCACGATTTCATGAAAAAACAACAACACCAAACTGGTTGAACTTAAGTCATTTAAATTTCAAAAGCTAACAAACAATCAAAATTTAACACAAAAATCCGTCATATTACATCATATCAACAAGTTTTTTACCAAATTTTTTGGAAGAAAAATTTCGGTTATTAGATTTGGTTTTGTCATTTTTTGTAGTGGCGGCGTCAACTTTTGGTTTCAGATCTCTAACTCGAGAACGGGTTTATCTATTGTAAGGGCACTTCATACATAGAAAACTTACAGCTAGACCTCGCTTGTGATTGCATATGGGGTGTGTGGGATCAAGGTCAAGGTCACTGTAACTAAAATAAAAAAAAAACGGTTTCTGCTCAATAACTTGAGAACACATTGAGAAATGTCAATGAAATTTCATATCTAGATACCTTATATCGAGACCTCACTTGGGATTGCATTGAGGGTTGGTGGGGTCAATGTCGAGGTCACCGTTACCAAAAATAAAGAAACGGTTTCAGCTCAATAGCTTGAGAAGTCATTGAGATATTTTAATGAAACTTCATATGTAGATACCTTATATCTAGACCTCGCTTGGGATTGCATATGGGGTGGGCGGGGTCAATGTCAACATTGCTAAAATGTTTATTTCCGTGCTGTCTTTAATGCATCTGGTTATAAAAAAATTGGTATTCGTGTAATTTCCACGTTTCTTGTTTTTCATATTTTGCCATAGTCCATAGCATAGGAAATAGGTAAAGGTCATAGAAATACATAACTGGGAGTTGTAGACACCTTAAATAGTTATAGCCTTACAATAGTATAGGAATAAATAATTTAGACTGAGCATTTCTTCAATACTGATAAGATAAGACAACTAGAATGAATGCAGGATGCCACAGAATGCTGCTTAATAATTTCAAGATTTGAAGTTCAGTAAACAGATACCTTGAAAATACAACAATATTATCCAGTTTTAAAATGTGTACGTAAATTATTTTTCTAATTTACCGAAACATTAAGAGCATGGATATAGACCCAAAGATGAATTTATAAAAACAATGTTTAATGTTTCTTCATAGATCATCATCAGTTTGACAATGTGTGCGTTTTATAACAAAATAAATGCAATTTAATCTGTATCAAAGAAAACAATCTTGCATCTTAAATTATACCAAAGCATATGATGTCAGAATCAAAAGTTGTAATGAGTAGGCTGTTTATGATAAATTAAAATAGGTTATTTTAATAATAAACAAATTGTATTAAAATTAAAATGAACCTTATGTCTAGAACTGGTATGGAGTATGAATAGGTTCGGTTACTTTCACTTTCGGTTTTGAATTACTAGAACTTAAGGCTGAAGAACAAATAAAACAAATTAATCATTATATTCTAAACTCTAAATAAACATTTTAAACAATACTGTCACAAATTATACTATTCACTACAAAATCTTAGCTTTATTTTTCACCAATATTGGTATAATCCTTTTCATGATTACTTGTGTTTGCAGCCATCTTGAATTTTTGCAAAATTTCCACCATGCGATAAAAGGTTCAGATTGCATTATCATTCCAGATTTTTGTGTGAAAACCCTATTGACAATCCTAAACAACATACATAAGATTGCAAAATCAGGCCAAAATTGTTAGTGTAAAAGCTATAGTTTTATAAAAAAAAGTATAAATTTTAATAATTTAAACTTATTTCTTTTAATCAAAATGACTAGTTTCTGCATATTTAAGAAAAGCTCCAGGCAATTTGATTATCTAATTATGATAATTTATGCAGATTGGGTCAAAAATCCATTGTAAAAGTAGTAAAAAATAAAGGTAAAAAAATCTTGCTATTATTGGGTCAACATATTGGTCATTTCTGGTCTGGAGCTGATTTGCTAAGGGAGGTAACTCTTACATGGTTTTGCACAAACTCCTCGCAGCGGTTACCTCCCCTATAGGTTAACGGTAACCACTGCAATCACAAGTAAAATCCTTCCAAATCTGGAAGGATTACGTATTGTAACTTTTACTTATATATACTTAATGCAACTCAGTGCAATTTTCTACATAACTGGACTTTGTATATATTGTTTGGAGTCAACAATGAAAACAGAAAAGAAAATAACTAATTAAAACCATAAATAATATATTGAAGATTATATCGATCATCATCACGTGGTTTGTTATAATGGCAGGGATTTGAATAGAGCCATGCTCGATACCAGTCAAATCTCTGCGCGGAGGTTGGGTTTTGCATTTCCAGATTTAACCGACACAGCAATACATTATGTGTCGCGAAATAATATTACACGGCGATTATTATTTACAAAGATTAATAGAATTCACGAAATATGCAATATTATATCAATAAATTACGATTTGCTTCAAACGACTTACAAATCCAGAAGAAGACAATGAGCCAAATCACTGTGGTCTGAATAAACATAATTCATCCGGTGAAAAAGCTGTCCGAAATACTGTTATCTGTGCATACACAAAATGTTGACGTATGGAAGCCTATATGGGCCGTAACAACGATTAAACCTTTTTCACGCGTTTCAGTATCCAAGCTTATACTTCTGACAAAGTAACTTAGTTGCAAAGGTACCGGTATTTGTTTGGTCAAAAGCGTTGTTTTAATCATCGTCGGACACCCACGATCAATTCATTAAGTTATATGGAGAGAAGCGTAATCAGCAGCCGGGGGTATCCGACGACGTGTTTTAATATTCGTAAATTCTGTACAGTACAGTTAAAATTGTGCTAATTAGGTAGATATGTACAGAAGGTATCGTACAGTACAAAATATGACAAAATACACGAGTCGAAGGCAGTTTCCGGACCAGTAGATCCAGGAGGCAGTTTCCTGGCCAGTAGATCTAGAACCAGACGGCTGTTTCCCGGACAGTAGAGCAAGCAGGCCGTTTTCTGGGCAGAAGAACCTGACGGCAGTTTCCGGACCAGTAGATCCAGAAGGCAGTTTCCTGGCTAGAAGAACCAGACGGCAGTTTTCGGAACAGTAGAACCAGACGGCATGTTTCTGGACATTTGAGCCACAAGGCAGTTTCCGGACTAACAGATCCAATAGGCATTTTCCAGGACAGTGGAGCCAGAAGGTAGTTTTCGGGCTAGTAGAACCCTACGGCATTTTCCGGGACAGTAGAGCCAGGAAGTATTTTTCCAGGTATCTTTTTACATCTTTTTGCGTCGTCTGCCAGGATTTCATATACTTGCATACAAGTTAAGATTCAAAGGGCTCATTAAATGATTGTAAAGCTTAGTCATTAAACATTTATTTGTAAATAAGAACAGCGATTGTTGCAGTCAGCAAGGTAGTATTTTCATCGCTTAAGACACGAAACATGCATACGATGCGAGGCGTTTGTACCGGTAATTATAATCTTTTTGTTTACTATAGGGATAAATATGCATGCTATTTTTTACGGGGATAGGGGGCGGTATGACTTCTAACATGACACGCGAATAATTTTCTGTAGACAAACACCAACATTTACTATTGTTAAATCTTCAATAAACAAGCCGAAAAATAGTTCTAAAATGGCAAGTAATACTTTGCAATTGCATAATATGATAATGTTGTCAAGTAAGAATCAAGACAATTTTCGCATTATCTTTGTTTATCGGCTACTAACAACAAGGCTACTCGGCTGTTAACGCCCTCGTGGTTTAACTCATACGCATCAGAACTCCAAATCGTTGTTTATTAGCCAATAACCAACTCTAAGTCGAAAAATTATCTCTTGACTATGTCACAGTTAATGTTTTACTTAGGTAAGTGTCTCATATTAGCTGGACATACTCTATTTTTGGAAGCAGTTATTGTAATTAACACACGAACTGGTTTATATTTGATTTATTCGGCATCACAATTTACTCGATCAAAACGATATTATTTGATAGGCATTACAAAACCCACTACTCCATTATTTGTAGTAATACCAAATGTGTCTGTAACAATGTTCTGTATATTTGGCCACAAGGAATCCATGTGTTGGCTCCGGGAAATCTGAACAGGGATCGTATTTACCAACCGATTCTTTGACTTAAGTCTTAAGAATAAAGAATATTATCGAAACTGTTCTGTATTTTTTTTCTCGGTATTCACCGACGCTTATTTTAGCATTCTTTATTTAGAATGATTTATGAATGGCATAATCAACATTGGTACTTTGCATCTTTGCAAAAGCACAAGTATTATTTCTATTTTTCTAGAGTCCAAGTCTACATTTTATTCTTAAGTCTAAGAATGGGTTGGAAAATACGGGCCCTGGTGACCTAATGGTTAGTTGTCCTTCACATTAGCATACGTATCCGACACAAAGTGACCTCGTTGTTGCGGCAAATACGACAACTTCCAGAATGATGACAAGGGCTATCCAGGCTACGCCGACCACAATGCTGGAAATCATCAGGTTCCGAGCATACACCGAGTACCGGTTGGCAGTTACCATGTCGCCCATAGCAACCGCCGAGTTTGTCTGCAATAAGAAACCCGGGTGAATTGACAAACAATGGAAATGTTGAATTAACAAACCGCGTTGGATTTATGCCTTTACGAGATATTGACATTGGCGTGATATGAAATAATACATATACGTATACAGTCTACGAAACTAATAACCATAAGAACCATCGAACGGAGAAACAAATTTTACCGAAACTACATAAGCCAAAATTCTTGAATGCCTTATATTGTTGTTAGATATTTTACAATATAAAATTTATGTTCATATTTAATAGCGTGGTTTACTAGCATGCAAATAAGCCGGTCGAGATTTGGAAAAAAAGGAGTAAAAGAACCTTCCAAATCCTGATCCAAGTGATCGATTTGCCTACACGTGTATGCGCGATAGGATTGCCAATAGGACATTACCTGGAAAGCGAAATAAATGGCCAGCAGTCCAGTGGGAAAGAAGCAGAAGATACAGGCCAGCACGGAGGGGATCATGTAGTCCGGGGGTCTGGCCACCACGGCGAAGGTCCCGGCGGTAGGCTGGGTCACCACCTGGCAAGGAGACCCACAGTGACTATGATACTGTTAAGGCAATCAAGATAGACCTACCGACAATAAATGTACATGGTTTGCCTTTTGGATTTTTTTTTTTTAAATTTTCTTTCTCATGCCTGGCGACATCACTGTTGGTCGATGTATTTCTGCATGTATACCACGTACTTCTGAGCTATGCACTTCGACGAGCTATTATGTCACCAAAAGTTCATAGAATCCGCTAAAGTATGTTAAGATATGAACATTTGTTCTACTTAAGAAAAGCAATGTAAATACTATATGTACTTTGTATTGAAAGCAAATGACATTGAACAGATGTGTTCTGTTAGTTTCATTCGACACAATATAATTATGAACGCATTCGATTTTGAAGAACATGAAGAAGAAGATGACGAATATGAAGAAGAGTATGACGAATATGATGGTGAAGAAGAAGAATAGGGAGGAGGAGGAGGAGAAAAAGAAGAGAAGAGGAGGAGGGGAAAACGAACAAACAGAATGAAGTCGATGATAATGACAAACGGGCGTAACACTGACCACAGTTTGGCTGGAGGACTGGGCGCTGAAGTTCTGTTGCTGGGGAGCATACCCGACCTGCTGACCGTACGGAGGTTGCTGGGGAGCATACCCGACCTGCTGACCGTACGGAGGTGGCTGGGGGTATCCTGCAAGAGGGAGCACCGGGACTTTGTTTCAACTTGTAATGCTTATATCATTACCCATGTGTTTCAATTCGATGCTGTTTTGATATTTATTTAACGTGCATGGGTACATGTTTGTGTTCACATGGTTAACATTAAATTCACTGACATATATTTAACGCATTCAGTGTGGAATTATTAAATACAAGAAAGGCATCACCGAGATACAAGGTCGTTGATAACCGCAAATGTACAAATGTAAATTATAATATGACAGAGCGATTGCGTTTTGACCGATAGTCACTGACCCTAGCTTAATTAATATTTAAAATACGTTCTTATGTTTCGGCATTCGCAATTTTTTACATATGTTATCAAAGTGTCGTCAATTCTGATTAACATCTATACATAATAACCACGTGTTGGAAACGGTTGAATATGATCTACCTATATAACGTTTCCAAATATGCAAATTAATGTTATCAGGAGACTGAAACAAACATATTTATGACGACGTTGTACAATTATCTGAAACATTTCACAATAATGATAACACATTCCTTTCTTATCAAATTTGTGTTAATATTTATCAGTTCGTCTGCAGCTGTTCTGAAATGTGCCCCTGGTTGTTCTCATTTTATCCATTACACTGTAGCAAGATGGTACATGACACACAATCGAAATAGCAATATCGAAATGGAAGGTAATTTGCGTCAACTAAGTATATTTACTGCAACATAATGCACCGATCAATTTACCCCCGGGGAGGGAGAGGAGAGCGGCGGGTTGACCCACGGGAATGTAACTAATTATATTTTTTTGGTCTAACTCCCCACCCTAGAGCGAAGCACTTTTGTATAAATCCCGACAGCGGGAGATGCTTGTTGTATCAAATAGCCCGGGGGGGGGGGGGGTCTGGACAATATAACATAAGTTCAAAGAAATATTTAAACGTTGCGACATAATTGAAACATACATTTTATTTTTTTTTACTTTTTGTCATCTATTAATGTCAAAATTGTACAATTTATCTACAAATGCTACATTAACATTCGGTGTAAGGCAAAACCACGGTTTCTAATCCTCTTTACAATCTTTATCTTGTTTGTCACCCAGCAGCTGTTCTCGCCGTTTGTTTGCAAAACTGAACGCAGGTACAATTACGGCTGAGTTAGAGGGGTCGGAAAAAAGTCAGTACCTACAAACCTATACAGGAATAAATTATGTACTTCGCAAAAAATGACGGTTAAATTGATCCTTATCATAATTTAGCTTGTTGCACAGATGTTAGACAAGTACACTAACCTTATTTGCAACACAACATGATACGAATGCTAACAACATCTGTTTGTTAAACAGTTATGCCCCCCCCCCCCCCCCCCAGGTTAAACGCAATCTTAAACATACCAAGTTTAGTGGTGATCGAATGAGAACTGATTTACATAAGGAGCGGAAACTGCAAAAAGGCCAATTTCAAATAAATCAAGGACCATAACTCTGAGTTCCTGTTGTGTTTTTGGTTGATCATCAAATTTGGCTTTGATATTATAACCTCAAACATTTTCAACAGGTTTGGTGAAGATCTGATAAAAACTGTTGGATGTAGGTAGCAGAAACAGCTAAAAAGGCTAATTTTATATCATTCAAAGGCCATAACTCCACAGTTCCTACAATTAACGATTTGGTTAATTGTCGGACATGACTAAGATAATGAGTATGCCCAAAAAGATGTTTATGGTGTTTGGTGAAGATTGAAGGAAAACTGTTGGACTAAGTGATATGAAACTGTTAAAATAAGATCAATCAAGGACCATAACTCCACAATTCTTGGGGCGATTTGGCCGATTATTAAACCTGGACGAGATATTATGCCCGCGAACATTTTCAGCAAGTTTAGTGAAGATCGGATTAAAGCTGTTGGATTTCGAGTGCGGGAACGGAAAAGCCAACATTAGATAATTCAAGGGCCATAGCTCCACAATTCCTGGAGCGATTTGGCTGATTATCGAACTTGGCAGAGAAAATAATGCCGATAATCATTTTCGCGAAGTTTTGTTAAGATCGGATGAAAACTGTTGGAGAGCGGAAACGAAAGTGGTCTACCGACCGACCGACAGACCGACATTAGCAAACCAATATACTTCTCCATATTCGAGGGGGGGGGGGGGCATTTTTTTATTAGAGGGATTTGTTCACAGAGTTTTTGAAAAAAAGCCATTCAACGTCTTAACTTGACAAGTATCTGAGTTTATTAAAACGCTCAAGCGTTACAACAATAAGCGCAAAAAAGAGAAACAAAATGCTTCCACCTTTTTCGAACATCAGACCGCCGGATTGTAAGTCTTAACGCACAAACCTCGAGGCCATTCCAATGTATATACCCATGCGTGTATTTTTAACTTTGAATTAAATCTAAAAGGTAAATATGAATGTTAAGCTCAAAGGAATTGCATTACTACGTTATCAGTTAAACAACAACATGTGTTTTAATATCATACGTTTTAGGCTTGATTTAATTTAACGAGATTATAGCAATCAAAATAATTAACACTAATCAGTGAGTGCAAAATAAATGTTGCTTTCTACATAATTTTTGTCAGGTGCTTATACAATTCGCAAATGGGATATTTTTGGTAATACATAATTTAAAAATATTTCATAATATAGAAAACAAGCGTTGTCACTGAAAGTGACGAATGCCCCCGAAGATGTGCTCCGTAAAAAAAATTAACCACAGGGCAATAACTCCGTACATATTGAAGAAATAGTTATGGTCCTTGTACTCTGCACTTCCTCTCCAAGGCCTCTATCATTTTTGAAGTATCACCTTAATCCCTTCAATGATTTTAGGGTTATGCTCTGCACAAGAAAATCACACTTTGAAGTTATAATGCTCTGCACAAGACAAATAAGCAATGGGCAATAACTCCTTAAATATTGAAGTAAGAGTTATGGTCCTTGTATTCTGCACATCCTCTCAAAGCCCTCTATCATTATATGAAGTATCATTTGAATCCCTTCAATACTTTTCGAGTTATACTCCGCGCGAGAAGCGGAACGAGCATAGGGGCATAGTTTGAACAATCTTTGTAGAGGACCACTAGAGGATGTCAGATATCAAATATGAAAGCTCCAAGCCTTGTGGTTTCAGAGAAGAGGATTTCAGTTTTTAAAATCTATTTTTAGCTCTTGTGACCTACATATGTAGCGGACCGGAACGATTTGAATAACTTTGAAAGAGGGTCACCCAAAGATCATTCCTGTGAAGTTTGGTGAAAATCTGTCCAGTGGTTTAGGAGGAGATGTTCTTTGAATGAAAATATTGACACACGACGGACGACGGACAAAAGGCGATCCTAAAAGCTCACCATGAGCACGTTGTGCTCAGGTGAACTAATAAAAAAAACGAATACGAATATTCGATTTTCAAATTTATTTAAAGAACATTTCTTTTTAACAATATCATGTTTTTTTTCCAGTTTGATAGCAAAGTTGACATGAATTCCAGTCGTATTTCCTGCCTAGCAGGTGGGCGGGGACCGTGTAACTTTTGTACAACACATGCCAAACATGTCCAATTAACGACAATTGATAATTGGCAGGTGGGGCACGTCTTTACAATGACCGAAAATTAACGGTTTAAGGAGGCGAGAATATGACGCATTGTATCCACAAATAACAAAACTGGGCCATGTTGTGATAACGGTTTCCCCGTTTGCACAAGGCGAACATTGTTGTTGATTATCCTTAAGTGGCATCTATACGGTTAACTTGTTTACAGTAAATTACAATTACTCTCTAAGTAAACCAATCAAAATGAATACATTATCAGCCAATCAATTTCTTCAACAAAATTAGCATGATCTGGTCAATCCTCACTTGTAAATTATTCTCCATTATATTAACACAATATATTATACAAGTGTCTTTATTAATAAACAAATGCCACCATGACGTGCTTGGAAGTACTTTACGCGGTCATTAGACAAAACCCAGAAAACGGTTCATGGTTCTGAAAAAAACGGAACGATTTACAAATTAATTAACAATACATTTAACAATATCTTTCATTTCTTTATATTTGCCTAACACTCGCTAAGTTATATCGCTCATTTACCACTGAAACAAGGTATACATATTTTGGATACGTAAATATTCGGACAGAGTGCCGTATATAGAAATATTTACAAAACGAATATTCGAAAATATTCGAATACCTAAAACGATTATAAATTCTAATATTGATTTCAGTATTCGATCCCATCCTTACTTAAATTACAATATGTAATGCACATAAGGAAACCAATATTGAATGTTCAGTATTTCTAAAACTCGTCATGTACTTGAGATAAAATACCTTTGTTATCCATGCTTTTAGTCTAAACAAGTACAAAATAACAGAAATGGGCACTATAATCACAAACAAAGTGATGAATTGTAACCATTAAACCGGTTTTATATTGCTCTAGGTTGCAGTCATAATTCGTTTTTGATTGGTAGAGTTTGTATCAAAGATAAAGGGATATTTACACAATATTTGGAATAAGATAATGGATTACATGTACATAGCATAGGCTGATTCAGAGGGAGGCGGCGTAGGCCGCTCCCCCCCCCATCCCGTAAAATTGTCTTAGATTCGAATTTTAAACCTCACCAAAATAACTTAGAATCACTTAGAGATTTAAGCGAAGAATGATATGAGGAGTGTCGTGGGAAAATCGGGCTTAATGCATGTGCCGTCCGCACGGGCTCATCCGAGACGGCACTTTCCGCTTTTATGGAATTTTCTGTTTTAAGGAAGTCTCTTCTAAACATAAATCCACTAAAGTCGGAAAGTGTCGTCCCAGATTAGCATGTGTGGATTGCACAGGTTAATCCGGGACGCACTTTACGCACATGCATTAAGCCCGATATTCCCACGACATGCCTCATATACATGTATGTTTATATCAGCTTTATTATCATGTTATGCTGCACAGAGGCCTAGTACACGTCTAGAATCTCTTCCAAAAAAATTAAGAAATACTTTTATATTTAGAGTTTATCGGGGAGTAAACAACGATCTGGAGTTCAGATGCGTAGGAATTAAACCACGAGGGCGTTGATATACGTGCACCAGAACGACAAACAGTTGGTTAGTAGCCGATAAACAACGATAATGCGAAAATTATTTCAATTCTAACTTGAACTGTCAACATAATCCGCAATTAAAAAGTTATATTTTACAGTTTCGGAACTATTTTTTCCGGTTGATTATTGGTGATTTAACAACGGTAAATATTGTTCTTTGTCTATAGAAAACTCTTAGCGTCTCATGTTAGAATTATATATATGTTGGTGGGTACTGAATTTTTCCACCCCCTAAAACACACAATCCTGTAGCTGCGCCTGTATAGGAACACTTGGGTTCGAAGTCAACATCGAATGTTATTCGTCCTCCCGTACCATCACGTTATTCCCGTACGAGCATTATCAGTGTTATCTACTGTTGCTCGTGTACAAACATGTTTGTAGAGGCCAGCCAGCATGTCATACCACATGCATTTGCTGCGTTGCTCTGATAAGACGTAAAACATTTAAATGACAAAAATTTAAACCTTCACCGTAGTTCAAGAACTCAGTAATCTTATATTTTGCACTGCAGATATTGAGTTATTGCTCTAAGGTGACAAAATAGTCAAGTAACTACGAAAATCAAACGTGGCTGAAAATAAACGTTTGTTTTTGTTCATTATTCAATATATAATATACACAGTGTATAATCGTACAGTGAGCTAAACCGGAAGTTGGTGATCTGTACGCCGATGTTCAGTTAGTTGCAAACAACAGAAAACAAAAGTAAGTGACACATTTTTTTTAAATTCTATAATTTACTTCAAAGCAGAATATGAATAAAATTAAGATCTCCGAACACATATAATGACATTACGTTAATAAATTTTGTCGGTTATGCCTAGTATTTTAAGAGTACTTTTTTCTGCAGACATGATCACTTAGTGTTTCGATTTTTAAAATAAAAATAACAAGTTTGTAGACGTATATTTCATTGTGATGATGGTTGTTGGTGCATGTTTGTGTAAAAATTGATAAATACATCAATTACAAGTGTATTCATTTAATTAAGAAGAATAGGATTAACGCCCAAAAATCAAACATTTTGTCCAACCACCCAACGTGACTCGACTGTACGACTAGTAGCAAAATGTCAAAATTAGACTGTGCGATAAGTTGCTCATGAACACGATCTGAACGGTTCTGTTCAAAAGTAATTATAACTTGATTTAATGTGTTAAAAGTCACTTTGTTATTTTTGTTCGTCCGCATTTTCAAGACGATAAATTTATATGAAAGAACGTAATAATTTAAAAACCAAATTGATAAGTTTATTGCAGTTGTTTTACTCAAAAAAAAAACGAAAGTGTGTAAGTTATATTTATTGTAGAAATGCATTTAAATTTGATCCTGTTGTATTACATGTACTTTGACGACGCTGCAAGTGGATGTGAATCAAACGATGAATCCAACCCATCAGAAAAATGAAACAATGGACGGTGAAAAGGGATACCATAAATGTATACAGTTTTTGATGGACAGTAGTGATGAGTTAGAGGAGATTGCAATTAATGGAGAGAAAGTGAAGCAGACAAAGATTGAGACCCTGTTAGTGAATGAATAAAAGTGTGTATGCTTGTGTGTGTCTAAATATGTATGATATTATATTAAAATAAATGTATGTAAATACATTTATGTATGTATGTAAATGTATGTACATGTACATTAAGATGAATTGATGCGAATATGTTATTTAATGCACTTGTGTTAAATATGTACGTTGTAATGTAAAAATAAATAAATTAAGAAGTCAATAAAACACACATCTTAAAAGCTTTTTTATTCTTCCTTTGTTCTTTATGAACATACAAAACGTAAACGAGTACAAGAGCACGATTACTAAGGTACATCAAATACATACATGCACACCTAACGACCAGCTGCCTTTGCAAGTCAAACTACATTAAGAGACCACTTGTGTTAAGAAGATACCACTTTTAAGAATCACCACGAGTGGTCTCGTAAGACAGGTTAGACTGTACTTTGCAAGTGAAACGAGTCACTGCATATACATATGCATTGTTTCTATGAGATATATTGTTTCAATCTAAAAAAATCTCCTTTAATATTTTTGTCCGAGTATGTTTTCACAACAACTAAATGTTTGTTGTTATAGCTTAATGTAAAACCGGTGTTCATTCACATATTTTTAAATGAAACAAAATAACGTGAAAATTAGTTCCATTTAAGCCAGACTGAAATGAGGAATTGCCTTCATTTCACTCGACCCAGAGTTATCATCCATATTTTCCACTCGCTCACCGAAAAGCCTGAAATAAATAAAGAACATTTATTTGTTGACTTTGCTGGAAGATCTCCATTTTGATTGTAATAGAAAGCTTAGTTGCTCGCGGACTGCATAAGTAGATCTGCAATTTTATATGACCGCGAATGAATTACTAGTATAATACTAGTTTAACTTGATTTTTAAACTTTTTTACTATTTAACTACAAAAACAATTAAATTCAAACAGTATAATATGCAAACTTTTAAAAATTAATTAATATTTCACTGTGTACGATATTTCTTAACAACCACGTGAACTACTCAAAAACCAGTGACGTCATAGGTCAACAAAGGTAACGTTATGAAAAATTCGATAAATCCAATCAAAACACTTTAAAAACAATAAAAATCATCACAAATTCCGTCCATTTACTAGTCCAGTTCGCACAATTAAAAGTTCACAGCTTTACTCCTTTGGAAGATGTACGCGTATTCTGGGATCCGCCGTTCTGGCGTAGTCAAAGTTCACAATGTTTAAAATGAATAGGTATTTGGAAAATACATTGAAAAGTTAACTGCACTTTGAAAAAGTGTCAACTTTAAGAAAAGATTGATCAATGTAGTTCATACATCATCATGTACGGCACGTCCACACGATCGTCAACATCAGCCGGTAACTGTGACGTTCTCCTCATGAACCTTCGACCTGTGTGATGTCTTCTACTGGACCGGTTCAAGCACTGGTTAGCGCTTGTAGGTCTGGTGCAGCCACCAGAATGGTACCGTACGGCCACCACAAGGCGGGCATCAAGCTGCAGACGAGGGTTACAGCGACTCGCTCGAACGTTAGCAACTCGCCAGGCTGCCAGGTCTGCCACCGGGTTGTTGAACCTTTAGATCGCGATGAGGGCGTTGTTAGGCTCTCTGACCATCAAACACGTTGGGCGCCATTTGCAGCGGGGTCTGGTTATCGAAGAATCAGGTTCTTTACAATTTTATTGTATGTATATTATAGATGGCCTGAAATAGTACATACATCATATTATATATATGACCAATGATTATGTAACAATATTTCAGAACAATACAAAACTACAATTACGAATACAATAGTACGAAATAAAACCTGTAATAAACAATTATTACAAATTAATAATAATTCAACAATACAATAATATTAAAATGGCTCACCAGGAACCCAGTATATTCTTCTATAAAGATGTTAATTTAATAATGCATACAGCATAAACTATATATTCAAATATTCCTATATAACTCTGATAAAGTTATATTATGACTTTATCTTTCAAGAGCCAAGAGTGTTCTGATACAAAATAACCAATGAATTAGGCCACTGGACAATCAATCAATTTGTGTTCAAAATAAAAAGCATGGAATGCATGTAAAAACAGTTCACTCATACAAATTCTTTCACGCTGACCATCTCTCATACACTAATTGGACAATTGCTAAAAACCAATATTAAAGGATTACGATAAGTATAGCACAATTGAATACCCTGCTACATTTCAGTTCATGAAGAAAAAAATCATTGGATATACAACACTGCAGAGAGTCTTAAATGGTCCGTGCTGCTCCGGAACTTCATAATCGTGTTTTATCTAAAGTCGTTATGTCGATCAACTTTATCGTTGAATGAAGCACCACAAGGCCTTATTATATGCCTTAAAAACGTTGATGTTTTGTTAATATGCAGTTTGCGCATTCTTACGGACGTACACACATTCGGACGTACGGACAAACACGCGTTATTCACACCATGTCGACTGATATTATTATTTATTACGCATAAATAACATATGTACATGTAAACTAAATAATATTTACGTACAATTATAAGAAAAATTATCAAGGAAAATCGAACATTTCTTAAATTTAATCGCAGCTAAGAGTACAAAATTTTATTTCAATCGCGCAACTAATGATTGCGTATAGTCGCAACTAGGCGTACTGTCAATAAACAAACAGTGACTGAATAAAACGGTAAATATCTTTGATATTACAAATAAAATCCGTCATCAATTAATGTCTACAGTTTAATAAGTGTTTATAGGTGTTAAGCAATACACAGGTTTACACATTTAAGTGATATCCAAAGAAAAGCATTGATATTAATTCAATTTTTTGTCGATCGTTTTAACATATTTGCAGCGATCAGCTACCGATTTACCAACGAAAACACAATTTCCACACACATTTGGAATGGTCCCGATTCTAATAACGCAGAGAACATATATATTTAATGAATTTATCCTACCAAATGCTATCATTATCAAAAATATAGATGTCAGAGCTATGTTCGCACAGGCAGTTACGCCACACGAAAACTGTATTATACACACGCATGCCGCGTCTCGTTACGTTGACGATTCGTGCAACACGTATGTTTATACTGTAACGATATAATTATAGGGAAATATATTTGAAATAAAACTGGTAAATCACTGTTTAAAAACAGTAAAAATTACCACTTGATAGTGGAACTACTTTTTTTTACCGGGATGTCGGAAAATGCCATAATAACACATTTTTTAAGCATAAAATAAAAAGAAAAATTGTTGGTTTCGGTAGAATATAGATTTTCGATTCACGAGTGATCATAGAACAAATATTTTTTTCATTCGTGGCTGCTCCTCTTCTGAGAATATAACTTGCTATGATCACTCGTGAATTAAAATTGATATTCTACCGAAACCACCAAAATATCCTAGATATACAATAGTAATAAAGATTGATACACTGATGATATCTTCGTCTTTGACACTGAATTAAGATTTTCTTGTAAAATACTGCCAATCCAAGTATATCTCAACGAGGCACCAATTAATTTCAGGGGATAGCGAGATATTAAAATCACTAGGACTACTATAATCGGTCTCTAGTGATATATCGAGATCGCTAATATATACAGTCAAATATTGAGACCCTTCGATATTTTGCCAATAATGAAATACAAAAGGTATAGAAATCGCTTCTATACTTATGTGAAATATCTTCATCTCTTATACATATTTAATCTTTAATTAGATATTGAGATCGCTTCTATAATTTATCTTTAATGATATATTGAGATCGCTTCTACATTAAGTGTGGCAAAATTTTGAGATGGCTTCTTTTACGAGTCTAGGTAAATATTGACATCACGTCTAAGATTCTAAACAATTACTTTATTATTGAATTTAATTTTGGTTGCGTTCATGCAATTATGAATGCAATGGTCAAACTGGCAAATCCATGATGCGCGCTAGCGCTTCATGGATAATTTGCCAGTATGACTATTGCGCTCATAATCGCATGAACGCATGAACGCAACCAAAATTAATTTCAATCCTTATATTTACATTATATTTGGGATGATTTCATAACATACCTTTATATTATTTTTGTTTAACATGCATTTTATTGCCATTCTAAGAGAAATATCACGCACAGTTTTCTTATCGGAACAGCGAAGTACCGCCCCACTGGAACCGAATTACACAAAATAGAATGCAAACTACGATTAATAAAATATTTCCCTACACAAATGTCATTTTCTCCTTATTTTACATTCAATTTACTGCGACAAATGACATTTAATGTAAACATAATGAGTCCTAACATTTTTATTTTCTTCTCATAAATCATACCGCTACAAAACTAAACAAGTAACTTAAAAAAATGCAAAATACCTGTGGCATCAAGAAGAACTGCTATTTCAGTCGGTATAGCCAACAAGCACCAAACATTATTAATGCTTTAGAAAGATTAATATAAAAGAGGTGCTTTTTAGCCAGACAGTAAATCCACATCACGAATACTTCTATACCACAGTTGAGTTCTGACACTTTAATTCAAAATTACAGAATTCCTAGGCTGAGAGTTTAACAGATCCTGGATAATCCTGTTTTATTATTAACACAACAGATGGAGACTTACATGCTTTTAAATGCTTTAAATCCACACCATATATCGAAATTTTCACTCTGCGAGAAAAATGCAAAACAATCCTCAAATGACATCACTAAACAAGCTCGGTCATCGATCAATAGCATCCACACTGGCGTATCTAAGCTCTTTTCATTGCCTGGGCATAACTTATGTTAGAAAGGATAACATTTTAATATAAATCTCACAATGCATTTTTTTCTTATTGTACATGTTAAACAATTCATCATTATTAACTGTGATATAAATGCACCATAAATTAGACGATCTAAATGCATCTCTCAAAAAGACACATCGATGTGAAATCATATCAATTTTAAAGCTAAGTTCCTGAACCAATGTTACGTCATGGCAATTTTCTGTGGTCGCTTCTAAGAAAAGTAACGTTTACTTTAAATACCATAACATGTACATATTACTTGCTGGCGAAATGGCTTTTTTTTAAAAATAATAACACTTGTAGACCTGGCAGAAGAAAAACTGGTACATCTACGAAATGTTTATTGTATATTAATTATAAAAACATTTAATCAAACGTCAACAATAAATGCAAAAAAGAGTAACATTGAACATTTTGTGAAATCTCCATCATAATGACCAACCAATATTTACTACATACATTTTATGATAAACTTGCCATGATCTCAACTACAAATTACCAAACATATACATAAAGTCACCAATTACCAAACATATACATAAACCCACATATACATTGCATAATATTGACATATAAACAATTATTATTAGATCTTTGACCAAGTCGAGAACGAATTACGTCATCGATGACATAGCATCGATGACGAGCATAGGATATTGGTTGGTCACATGACTTCTAGTATAAGACATCTTAGTTCATGTAAATATTCTTGTCTAAGTATTATTTGCATAAAAAAAGGACACACAGATATTACGACGCCGGTGATAAGGCATTGCGTTCATACGATAATGAATGCATACCCCTTCCATATTAAAATGCTTATGCAATGTAAATATTTAGATTTATTCTACAGCAAGTCTGCAGTGAAATACTTAGACCGCTTGTTTATTAAGACTCTATTCAAACATTGAGATCACTTTCATATTCAGGCGCTAGTAAAATATGGAAATTACTTCTAAATTTAGACAACAGTCAACTTAATATAGGATATGCAGTGATCGGTCACTGCATCTAGGAGGTACCACGAAACAGGGGGGTATATATAGGGCTTAAAAACTTAACTTTCCACAAGTAAAGCAAGTTATGAAGCTTTAACGCCATTTAATTCTACCAAAGTCAATAGTAGTTTGGCTGCAACATCAGGAAAATAAAACAAAAGCACACGTATGAAGTATTTATTTCTATAAATTCTGAATAATTTCATTATATCATTATTATTAAAAATACACAAAACATTACAACACATTTAACTGTTGCCAAAATGTTGAATATTTTAACGAACAAGCACACACAAACATGCACATATCACGAAGAACTCAATCACTTTGGGATATAGCTACGTGTAGATACACAACTATGTAAAAGTATTGTTTTATTGGTCAGTTTGACAATAACCAAGACACATCGGTGTGTTTCATTTAATTAAAGAATGTTGTTACTTACAATAATTCTTAAACATACAAATTTGCATTTGTTTTTTTTTCACAATGCATAGCATCTTCCGCAGCAACATAAAACATTGTAGCAGAAACTGTCCAGGCCAATACCCAAAGTAAATACTTCTATAAACTTTCTTAAAATCGTATGTCCATAGCCCGGTTATTTTAAGTTTATTTTGTCTTAAATGGTTGTAAAAACTGATCATACAATTTTCGTATTACTAGATTTCAAATATTAACATGTTGGCATTCACACAGAAAAAAAATATGTGAAATTTTAAGATTTTCCTTAAAAGCTTTGTGGATATGGCCCCAGGCAATAAGCCACTTTCATTATGCATGCAGCAATTCAATCTGTAGTTGTTGAACAAATGTAAAACATGAATACTTCTTTAAACAGAGAATTTATTCAAGAATATGGAAGGTTATTCAATAATTGTTTTATTTTATAACATTCAGTAGGCTACAAAGCATTCTTTTAAATACCACATCCGTTTGATTTGTTTTCTTTATCGATGGTAATAAGCTAATAAAATGTAGACAAAAACAAGTATATGGTTATGTAAACCTGCATTTCACCCATTGCTTCCGCCTTGTTGTCATGTTGTAATAATGATAAAAATGTATGTGAAATACACTGGTCTTTAGTTGAACACTGTACCATTTGATGTCCAATTACATCATTTTGCTTATACCTCGTATTTATGATATTGCATAAATGTTTTGTTTATTTTTATTTATATGTTTTCAGATATCATCTTTTTTCGATCTAAATGCAAGAAATCATGGTCACTAACAAGAAAAACATATCAACAAATATGACGCATGTAGGAAAATGCTTTGTGGTTTCACGCGATCGTGAATAAGCCTTCAACCACATAATATACTGGCAAACATTTTTTTCATTATCAGCCTTTGACTTTTAATATGAAAGGCTGATAATGAGTTATGAATATTGTAAAATGATTTTGGTTTAGCTTTTCTTGAGCACGTCAGTCCAACAATGAATCTCTTATTAGAGGCTGTGACTTTAACAGAGTTATCAACTATGAATTAGACAAATTAAATGGTCGAACGATACGAACTTCAAATGTAACCAAATGATCAATGTCATTAGAGATAGCCGCGATGTTCACGATATCTGGAGAAATTCAACACTACTCATAAACTTTACACATGGCATCCAAATAGAAAACCAACCATTTTCTGTAGACTTTACTACTTTTTAATTTCATCGAACTTATTAAATTATGTTACATAATGCAAAATCTGCCCTGGTTATAAATCATATCACTCAATAGTTGTCTTTACTTTTAATTACACAGACAATAAACGAGTGCCAGGACCTTTCAAATAAATAATTCAATAATATTAGATACAGAATACCAAACCATGATAAACAAGAGATCTTTGTAAAACATGTATGCCCCCGACTTGCAGCCAAGTTGCGAATACATGTATGTGAAATTGTTAAGACTTTTTTTAAGTATGCAATCCCAATCGAGGTCTCAATATAAGGTGTATATGTATGAAGTTTCATGAAAAAATCTCGATGGGTTCTTAAGTTATTGTTCGACAACCGTTTTTCTATTTTTAGCAATGGTGACCTTGATCCCACCCACCCCATATGCAATCTCAAGCGAGGTCTCGATATAAGGTATATATGTATGAAGTTTCATTAAATTATCTCGATGCGTTCTCAAGTTATTGAGCGGAAACCGTTTTTCTATTTTTAGCAACGGTAACATTGACCTTGGACCTGTTGATCTCAAAAATGCTAGGCGTCTTCCTTTTCTCCCAAGTAAACCAGCATACCAACTTTCATGATCGTATGTCAAAGCGTTCTCTAGATATAGATCGGAAACGAAATGGTCTACGGACAGACCGACCATCCGAACGACCGACCAACCGACCAACGGAAGTACAGGTGCAAAGCAATATACTCCCACTTCTTCGAAGGGGGGCATAACAATTCAATAGTAGAAACAGCAGAAATCAATAAGGAAGCTAACCCTAACACATTATGGGAAGTGATAAAAGGCCGAAATCGGGATAATACTATCAAATACTCAAGCAATAAACACATTTCAGCGTTCTATGAAAATGTGTATAAAAATTATTACAAAGTAGATATTTCAGAATACCCGTAATTTTTTGAAAATGAATGCAACACAATCGAAAATGATAATATAAACAATTAAGTATACATTTATCAGAAAACGAATGTGCGATCGCTTTAAAACTAATGAATAACAATAAAAGCCCTGGGTCAGAGGGTTTATCAGTCGAATTTTATAAGATTTTCTGGTACGAAATAAAGAAATTTCCTTCTTAACTCACTTAACTTTTCTCTTGATCGTAATTGCCTAACAGATTTACAACAACTAAGTATAATCATACTATTACCCCAAGACGAAAAGATACACTATTATTAAACAATTTGAGACCAGTTTCACTGCAGAATGTGGACTATAAAATTGCATCCAAATCCGTAGCTAAAAGAATTAAACCTTGTTTAAACAATATTATAAGTAATGCGCAAACGGGTTTCATGAAAGGCACATACATTGGAAAAAATGTACGATTACTTGAAGAAATAATTCATGCTATTAATGAACAAAACGACTCAAGCCTCATTGACTTTTCAGATTTCAATAAAGATTTTGACAGCCTAGATCACAATTATATGTTTAACTGTCTCCGCCATTATGGTGTTAGTGATTACAGAATCAAATGGGTACAATGCAAAATCATGTGTTACTAATAATGGATTCTTTTCAGAATTCTTCAAAATTAACCGAGGTGTTCGACAAGGTTGTCCATTGTCCCCTTATTCATTTATTATCTGTATTGAAATTCTAGCCACTGAAATTCATAACGAGAAAAATATAAGTGGTATTTAACTAAAAAACATTGAAACAAACCAGACATTGTTTGCTGACGATGCTTGTTGTTTTTTTTAATGGTTCACAAAAGAGCTTTGAAACACTGATTACAACTTTAGACAATTTCGAAAAAATATCAGAGTTAACACTAAATAGGAAAAAAGTACGATTTTACGTTTAGGATTATTGAAGGATATTAATTTTGAATTTTTTAAGCAAAAACATTTACTTGTAGCTCAATCCAAGCAACATCATTAGGTATAACTTTTTGTAATAATCCATATGAAACTATTGCATTAAATATCAGTAATAAAATACAACCAATTGAAAATTGTCTTAATTCATGGGGAAAAAATGGCATCTGTCATTGATCGGTAAAATTACTGTATTGAAAGACCTTTTATTCTTTTGAGCAGCTCTAAGGAATGTATGACATTGACAAACAATATTTTTTAAATATTACTCACTTATAAACAGCATTCCATTACAGTTGAAGCAAAAACTAAGACTCGAGCCTATATCATATGCATCTCCAGAATATTTTTAGATCATATGAAAGTTAACACCAAAATATGCAAAACTGTCCATAAATGCCTAGTTAACACCCATAAACCCATACAAATGACATGCGTAGAAAAGTGGAAGTCAATGCTTAATATATCCACGACTGATAACGCAAAATCTTTTGCCAAGCTGTTTTACTTACCGGGGACACAAAACACAGAACTTTCCAGTATTACTATTTAATGCACATTATTGCAAATAATGCATATTTGTTTAAATGTAAACTTGTGGAGTCCAACCTGTGTGACATTTGTTCTGCATGTACTGATTCCACAAAACACATGTTTTGGGAATGCCAGAAGGTCCAGAATTTCTGGTCAGAAATTTAAAACATGGGTCGGGACAGCTTTGAATTTGAAAACAACATCAATCTTACTTTTCAAACTATTTCTTTCTCTAACTTAAAATGCACACATGAAAGGAATTATATGGCCATTAATTTCATTATACTGTTAGCAATGTATTTTATGTTTTAATGCAAATGTGAAAATGAAACCACATTATTTAACCAGTACTTGAGCTATTTAACACATATACTGAAAAAAGAGGAAATAATATCACACATTTAATACACACATTTTTAGGCAAAGGTGGAAATACTTTTTCGTATGAACCCACCAATTTTTTATTATTTCATCTCCTCTTAAAGAGCATATTTTTCTGAAATCTTAACCGTGATCAATCATTTTTGTTGTAGCACAATTTGCAAAATATTATATGTTTGTAAATATGTCTGTAAAAATGTTTGATTTCAGAAATAAAAATGTTATAACAGTCTATTCGCTCACAATCAGGGATTGTTTCGCTAATGGCAAGTTGTTTTGCAGCTTGGTAACTTGATATACCCAGTAAATAGCCCAGTTGGCAAAATGCATGTTTTAAATACTCTGCCAAAAGTGAAACAGTTAAAAAAAATAATTTAATATTACATTATTTATACAGACTTTGGAATCCTAAACAAACTAATGGACGAACATTTGTGTTTTAGTAATGTGGAACGAACTTAAATTGTTAAAGTAAGCTAAAAGTGGAAGTTATAATGAATTTTTAGTGGCTCATCTTTTCAAGGCAAGGTTAGTAAGTTTTCATGGGTGACAGGCAGGTTGGCCCGTTATCCCAAAATGTTAATTTATATCCCTGTGACAATTCTGTTTTCTCTGTACCAGACTGGGAAACAACTGGTAACGCCATGCGACCAGTATCTGTTTATACTTGAACTTGTTCTGCTACTTACATGTTTTGGTTCATCTTTTGTTGAGAAGTTCATTCCATTAGGAGACCATTTCCGTCACATTCTCCACTGAAATTCCTGAAAAAAACAACATCTAAACACTAAATGAACAGCACCAGTTAATTGTAGACAGGTTTATATAGAAAAAAAATTATAGCAACAAATATATACAGTTTTTAATGAATACATGTTTTAAATAAATAACTTGCTGTATCTGAACTCAAACCATTATATACTTGTACAAAAATATCCATGATACATATCTACAATATATCATTAAATCTTAAATTCTTACACAGCTGATTACGTCAGTCAATGAAACTGAGATTAGGGTTTTACTGGGCAGAACTTCTGTGTTGGCAATCTCTACAATGTATCCATTTTGTATAATAAAAAATCATTTCCATTACTAATTTAGAATTGGGCTTTCGACAAAATCTGAAAAACCGCATTGCATTCCAATTTCACCTTACGGAAAAAGTGAGAGGCAAGCTGATAATGGGAAATCAGAAAATGGCTTTTTCAATGAATACTACCTTTGACAAATGACCAGACGTTTCAAAACACAACAATTATAATATAAAACATGCATTATTGCCAAAATTTATACTCCATTTAGTTACAGCAAGCATTTGGAATTTTCATATGCATAAATAAGCATAGAGAATTTTCAAATGCATTAGTAATCATTAATACACATGAGCGCGCCACTAGCTTATAGCACTTATTATTTGCCAGTTCAATGGTCATAAATCTGCAGATTCATGTCATATAAAAGTAAAATGCGGCTGCAACATCTTAAGACGCTTATTAACGTCTATATGTAATATCGATGATTATTATTTATATGTCATGTAAAGACGGATGTCTGAAAACTAATTACCGGTAACTGCAGTACGATCTGTAGTCTTTTATAATATGCCGTAGAGCAGCGTAGATGCTGATGCTTAGCTTTCATTAGAATGCTAAAATAAATATATATAACTTCACACTGGTGTTGTTATTAGGCCATATGACCTGTACACACTTGTATACACATAACCGAAACAAAACTGTAACATACTAGTATAACATGGTGTCAGATGTGGGATTGTACCTTGCAAAACTAATTATCCCACAAGAGCACTATAGTTTGGCAGAAGTCATGATCAAAACTATTCTAGGCAAAAGAAGCTAAGAGTGATTGCATTTCTTCAGTATAGAAATACTCCATTGCAAGATGCCGGATTTTCCCCTGCACAATTGTTACAAGGTAGACTTACAGCATAATAATTCCAGTTAAAACCGAGAAACAGGTACTTATCAATCATTACATCAGTTGCCAAAGCAAAATTGGTAAAACATAGTTGCCTGCAAATATAATTTGCATACATAATTACCGATTATATAACATTCAAACACCGAACGGAGCTTTATATCACATAAATCGACATTTTCTCATAGCCTTGCGGAATAATCATTAAAGAAGTTATCAAATCAAGGCCTGCGACATTTAACATACATTTAACTAACCGTTAAAAAATGACCCCGTGACTGATCAATATATATTTCATGAAGAAGTCAACTTCAAAAATAGCTAATTTATTTAATCACAAGTTTCGGCTGAAAAGCCTTCTTCAGGTTACATGTTCTGATTGACTGATCAAAATTTAACGACTGATCAAATTTAAAGGGCATATTGATCTTAATTCAATGTTGAAATGTTGGCGGGGTCATTTCTCAACGTTGAAAAAAGACTTATGGGGTCAATTTTCAACGGGTCAATATTGAATGTTACACCGGTCGGCCAGATCGTATAAATACACATAGTGTAATGTAGCCATTTGCGTGTTTCACAACGAAAACATTATTCATCATCTTAATTTGAAAAACAAAGTATTTTGAAGATTTCACAATTTTTCTATGCGATGACGAAAACCATTATTCCGGCATCACCAAATTGGTATTGCACAAGAGTGACAGCTAGTAATAAGCGAAATATCCTAGTATTTGCAACCCGGCATGATGTATACATTTTTGGATTTGACCAATATCCGGCTCAGATTTCGGGGGTATTCGTGGGCCATAAAGAGAAAGTGACCGCTCTGTCTCTATGTAACCACGACCAGTATGACATGCTGTGTTGTAGCGGGTCCGAAGATGGAAGTGTCAAGCTTTGGAACTCTGGAGACTGTACAGTACATTCAGAGCATAATATTCACAAGGTGAGTTTGATCCCACTCCGTGAACTCAATATAAAAGTGCAGACAATGAAATGAACATTGTACCCTACTGAAGAATGAGTGCATTTAATGCCAATAAAATAATGCCCTGTCAGCCCGTAGGTATAAAAATACATGATTTAGTAACTTACAAATTCAGTCTTCATAATAACTCTTAACCCGCCAAAAACATCTTTGCCTATCAGCAGCAGCAGAGCCATATAAATCTTCTTTGTCTTCTTCTTCCATACTCGTACTGGGTCCACTCTGGAGCATTTTAGTACGGTTTTGGGCGGTATAAAGAAGAAGATTGTAAGGCGCACAAGCATTTACAGTGCAGATTAAAAAATACAAGCATTTGCCAGATCTTCTCTGCCAGGCTCCTCTTGTATCCCTCGAGGCTGTTGACAATGATCAGTGCTGCGGGTAACTGGTTCCACAATCAGATGGCCGAGGGGAAAAAGGAGTGGCGATATGTGTCGGTTCTGCAGAACAGTACAAGGAATCTGCCTGTGTTCGCTCTGGTAGTGACAGAGGAAGGGTGCAGGAATGGTAACACCGTTGATGATGCGGTAGATCATGACCACTTTGGTGTTTGAACGGCACTCCACCAGTGGCTTCCAGCCTATGTCATATTCTAGAATAGGCCTAATAAGAGTTTGATAGCACTGATCATTTGTTTCCTGGGGACAGCTTGCTAGGTTTCTTCTTAAGAAGGCCAGGCTATTGTTTTCCTTTTGGGTGATCTTGGCTATGTGTGTGTTCCAAGAGAGCTTATCATGGATGTGGACACCGAGGTACCTCCCATCTTTGACTTGTTGCAGCTGGCTACCATGGATGTAGTATGCGCAAGCTATTGGGAATCTTTTCCTCGTGACTCTGATGACTTCGCATTTACCTGGGTCGAAGGACAATCGACATAAGCCAGTCTTTTTCCTATTGCATGCGCCAGTCGAGGTCTCTCTACAGCACTTGTGAGTCAACTGGGGTTTGGCTGATCCTATACAGGAGGCTGTCGTCAGCGAAGAGCCTTGTAGTGGATGTGATTTTCATGGGAGGTCGTTGATGTATTGCAGGAACAAGAGCGGACCGATCACAGACCCCTGTGGGACGCCAGTGGTTAGTTGTTACTTGCGCTGCAGCTGATGTTGTGTCCTCTATAAGTAATTGTTGGCTGTGGCGGGCATGGAAATCTTTGATCCAATGCAGTTGTGGTCCACGGATGTCGTAACAGCTCAGCATGGCAGCGAGGCGATTGTGGGGGACCTTGTCAAGGGCCTTACTGGAGTTTAGTAGTATGGCGTCTATTTGTTCACCTTCGTCGAGGCCCCTGGCAAGGTCATAAATTGTTAGGATCAGTTTGGTCTCTGTTGAGCGCTGTTTACGGAAGCCGTGTTGCTGGTCCCATAAAATATCACGTGTTTCTAGGTGTTTCATAATTTGACTGTGTATGATTTGTTCTATGACCTTGCAGCAGGCAGATGTGAGCGAGATTGGTATCTAGTTCGCTGGATTGCTGCGTTCTCCTTGAACCGGATAACAACATTTTGGATGGCACGTGCTTCTCGATGGTTGTCTCCACAAAGTCTCTTAAAGTTTTCCACATTATATTGACATCAGATGTAGGATTGTATAAATTTGTATAGTATTCCATAAATGTTGATATCATATGTAGGATTGTATCTACTTGTATAGTCTTCCGTGAATGTTGATATCAGATGTAGGATTGTATCTACTTATATAGTCTTCGTGAATGTTGATATCAGATGTAGGATTGTATCAACTTGTATTGTCTTCCCTGAATGTTGATATCAGATGTAGGATTGTATCTACTTGTATAGTCTTCCGTGAATGTTGATATCAGATGTAGGATTCTATCTACTTGTATAGCCTTCCGTGAATGTTGATATCATATGTAGGAATGTATCTACCTGTATAGTCTTACGTTTATGTTGATAGCAGATGTATGTTTGCATCTACTTGTATAGTCTCCCATGAATGTTGATATCAGATGTAGGATTGTATCAACTTGTATAGTCTTCCGTGAATGTTGATATCAGATGTAGGATTGTATCTATTTGTATAGTCTTCCGTGAATGTTGATATCAGATGTAGGATTGTATCTACTTGTATAGTCTACCGTTAATGTTGATATTAGATGTAGGATTGTATCAACTTGTATAGTATTCCGTGAATGTTGATATCAGATGTGGGATTGTATCAACTTGTATAGTCTTGAGTGAATGTTGACATCAGATGTAGGATTGTATCTTCTTGTATTGTCTTCCGTGAATGTTGATATCAGATGTAGGATTGTATCTACTTGTATAGTCTTACGTTTATGTCGATATCAGATGTAGGTTTGTATCTACTTGTATAGTCTTCCATGAATGTTGATATCAGATGTAGGATTGTATCTACTTGTATAGTCTTCCATGAATGTTGATATCAGATGTAGGATTGTATCTACTTTTATAGTCTTCCGTGAATGTTGATATCATATGTAGGATGTATCTACTTGTATAGTCTTCCGTGAATGTTGATATCAGATGTAGGATTGTATCTACTTGTATAGTCATCCGTGAATGTTGATTTCAGATGTAGGATTGTATCAACTTGTATAGTCTTCAGTGAATGTTGATATCAGATGTTGGATTCTATCTACTTGTATAGTCTTACGTTTATGTTGATATCAGATGTAGGATTGTATTTACTTGTATAGTTGTGACCCTATGAATTGTTGTTGTCGTTGTTGCTTCTGCTGCTGCTGAGACCTAATTAATGTGCTGTCTCAAAACATTCGGAAGATTCCATAGCACAAGTCCTGTGTTGTTTACACATAATTTTTAATGTTATACAGAAGAATACGTTTCAATCATACGTTATTTAAAATTGTCAAATTACTACAACAGTTTCAGTGATCGTATTGTGGTTATAACTTAACAAATAGTTCTTATTTTCCAGTATATTTTCCAATATAAAGCCTGCAAAAATTTTCACAAAAAGAGTCTCTTAGAATTATTAAGTCTTCGTCCTCCGCACTCCCCTGACGCCGCTAACTTGGGTACGTACTCGTGCGATTCTCGATAGAACTGGCGCCCCGGGACTTATTTTCACCCGGTATTAATACTAGTGCTTGTTAAAGCCTACGTGACCAATGTGGTGTTGCAGGTGTTCTAATGTCGACACCATCCTGCACCAAAAGTTGAAAATAAACTGCCAATGGCTGAAAAATGCTATTTCAAAGAGTTCACCCTATACCACGGAAAGGTAAATTCTATGCCGAAAGCCCTCTGACCCTGGAATGACCACTTATTGAGAGACCTACGTCGATAACTACCCTAATTAAAAATGGACATGTCACCAGCCCAGCCCTCTGTTAATCAACTAATGAACAAGGAGCATCTGCTGCACGCCCTAGGAAAATATTAATTAATGAGAAACGGATATACCGTGTGCCCTAGAAAAAGTGTTACAGTACACCTCGATTGTGCTACTATTATCCAGTATTAAAGAAATTTAGCATGCTGATGTATTTCATAGTGAATCTTTATAGATTATTACAAGTTATTTGCAAAGAAGAAAACACACATCGGGTAATTTGTGTTGCTTGAACGTCTTTGCAGTAAGTGTTATTACATACCGTTACAGATTTGGTGGATTGTACCCCTTTATTGTCGGGCTAAATAACGGTTACATACCGTCGTCTGGTTTCCGGCCTCGACTAACTGTATCTAGTCTACAGTGTTTGTTTACTCGATAAAGAATTTTTATTTATATTTTAGTGAATAAGGCGGTGACATGGAAGGTAATTGTTTGTGCATCATTTTCATCAATAAAAGTTGATACGAATGTGTATATAGTTTATTTATATAGATAACTTCTACGCAAAGATTATAAATTTAGAACACGGTTGAAAACGAAACTACAACCGACCGTATCATCATAAATTTTAGATCAGGAAGTATTTTGCGATTTAATGACCTGGCACTCATTAATCTACGGTAGCGTTCGACTGTTCTATTTATGTCGGTTTAACATTTATCAAGCGTCTAAAAAACGGATTTCAATATCATATAACAAAAGCACCCTCCAACAAACGTCGGGAAGAATTGCGCGGTGGATAGTGCTTTAGACTTTGATTCACAATATGTGTGGCTCGAGTCCTGCCAAAATCGTTTTTATTTCCTTTAACATCACTTTATATATATATATATATTAATATTCTAATGACATTTTTTCTTATTTTTCCATTTTTCATTTGTTTTATTTGTATTTATTGATTCGTTTTATCTACGTAAAAATGCAACAACAGAGACTCTGTTTTGCTCGCAGTATCGCTGAAGATCTCGTCTGTGTCAGAATTGAGAATGATGATGAGATTCCGTGTCATGACGTCAGAAAATTGACTTGAATAAATAAAAATAAATAAATAAATTAAATTTAATTAAAAGTGCATGTTCTGGGATTCGAACATAAAACATCATGCTTACAAACCATGATTGCTGACCACTGCACAACAGTATTATATATATCAACTGTAACAGAGTAAAGATTGCTTCAATACATATTCGCGTCTTAGTCTCCTATCTGAGATAGTACCTTAACATAGATAAACACAAATAAAGGGAATATTCATGAGTACCAGGTCAATATAATCGTACAATATCACGCGTGTACACACCCGCAAAACAAAGGCCTGTGCACGATCGCGGCGCAACATATTCTGGGTAATACTCTTCTCAGTGATTACTACCACTTGCTCGTGAAATAACCACAGCCACCACTAAGAAAATCTTGTCAGTTCTAAAATGATTCTATTAGTGTTTTATGGTATTTTATAAAACTCCCACATAAACATTTCACTTTTGGTCAAGGCAAATATATTGAGAGCTGAAATTGAAAGAAAAAAGAAAAGATTCTAAAAGTAAATGTAGCAACGCATTGATTTTACTGTGTCTACGTTGATTTTTTTTCCTACTGTCCACCATGGTAATTTACACCATCTGATCTGAATTAGGTCACATGTATGTCGGTGATGGTAGTTTATTCGAGCTATTTTCGGAAATAGTCAAATCCCTGTTTTGAGGTTTATTCTGGGTAATTAAACTACTTTCTTAGTGTTTCTCTAAGGCGTAAAAATACGTTTGTTTCAGGTTACCCGACCTACCCTAATAAAATGCCCCGACCATGGAACATTATATTAGGTTTGTCAGATTGAATTTTGTTTTATTTACCTTTTTCAATAGTTAAATGTGTTTTCATAAAAAATAAGTGTTTTTTATAGTATCCACTTATAAACAATGTTTAAGGATATTACTGATATGTTTTGAATATATTTGTTCAGTTTAAGAATCTTCAAGTTTACCATTTACCAAATAAAAAAATATGAAAAAAAAAAAAAAATTTGGGGCATGTAACCTGAAACAAACATGCTTTTACGCCTTAATGGCAACACGAACTGATTTGCGATACATGAAAATTAAGTTGTATCGCGATTATTAACGTCTTAAGTTTTGCGTTGTAAGATAATTATCATGATAATATTCGTGTTGGATAACTGGAAACACGAACTGGTTTGCGAATACATTTGCAATACATGAAAATTAAGTAATATCGCGAATATTAACTAGATAAGATTTGCGTTGAAAGATAATTATCATGATAATATTCTTGTTAGTAAGATAATTCGGAAGACCTCGCAACCCCAAGAAAATGTATTTAATGTCATTTCTGACACTTAAGGTCATTTTGTATAGTACTAAAATATATTGCAGACAAATATTCGCAAACGCCATCCGTATATCCAGAAAAATATTATAAAAAATAAGTGGTAACAGGAATCTGTTCGCGAACGCTTAGTAGTTAACCTTAAGTGGTTATCGTATGGCAGTTCTATGCTACCATAAGTACCAAAACATACCTTAAATCGAGATATGATTTCTCATGAAAACTAACAGAAAGTTGTGGTTACATTAAACATCGAGGCGATAACATTGTGATCTAAATTAGTCACTAGACGAACTTCTGAAAACAGAAGACAGGTATGTTATATTTTATAGTGCCAAGTACTAAGGTTTCTCACTTCTGTTCAGTTGTATGACCTTTGTAACTATACACGTTTCCACAAATGTGACTTATATGGGAATACATCTAGTGTTAATCTGATCTTTTACACAAAACGTGCATGGTAACGCGTTTGAAGAGTTTGTGAGTATAGATGAATGGACATTAGTTCTTAATGATAGCTGGGAAGGAGTTTACAAATGTTGGTTTGAAAAAATTGGAACGGTGTATCGCGATGTTCTAACTGCTGTTTTCTTGAAAAGGTGTCAAATTAATATAAAGTTGCACAGTATTACAACATAAGACTACTTTGTCATGTTTTTGAGCGCAATATGGATAATACTGATGTTTTTGCAATTATTGAAAAGCAGATGGGAACTACATTTATACTTTGCATTATTAAATTTTAACATACATACCATCTGTTTTCAGATGAACCTAACTCTAACCCTATTAACCATAAACATAAAAATAAATCGACATTTCGCAGTATACATCGCCAATTTATAATCGATTACCACCCTTGAAAATCATAACGACATGTGCATGTATCCTGTTAAATCGCCTGCTTTAATCCACTGTTTTCACGATTTTTGGAGTATTGCCAGCTTGCCTATATGTAAATAGGTGTACAATATATACTACACATTTCGCTTTTTTTAATTAGTGCTTAAGGCTATTCATTTTCAACTGTAGTTCATTCTCATCATGCATATGCTTATATCGCGTTCTTTAAATATTTCAAATACGTCAGCTCTTTATACAGTTCTGATTCTGTAGTTGAAAGTATTAAACACTTTACTAATTTAAGAGTATAAATCTATTCTATGTAAGGCTCTAGGATCAGATAAGTTAAATAGATCGGCTCAAAGGGATTATGGAAGGAGCTGGAATAATTTTTTTGTCATTTGCTTATAATAATTCAAGTACTAGTAGTTTCTTCTTATTATACAGTTAATTATAAAGAAAACAAATATAATTTTTCAAAACTAAATCATTTCTTGGTAGGGAAAGATACACAGCACGATTGCATTATGCAGAGCGCAACACAATGCTATCGTGTTGTGTATCTTTCCCTACCATTGTTTCAACCTGTTTATTATTAATGTTTATGTTGAGCAAGCTACCGCACAAGTGACGGATGTATCCTCAAATGTTGACCAAAACGCGTCTGATGATGTCGACATTTACTGCGAACCTTGTTCCACAGACAGTAAAAGGACCTATGCCAAAGGATTCTGTGTGCAGTGTGAGGAGTATGTATGCGATGCATGTATTAAAGATCATCGAAAGTTTTCTATGTCTCGTTCTCACGCGGTCCTTGATCAATCACAGATGCCGACTAACTACCAGAAAAAAAAACAACGCGTTGTGGAATGCATTGAGCCTTGTAGTAAACATCAAAACGAAACCAACAAGTTCTTCTGCAAACCTCACCGAATTCTTGGTTGTTCTGTTTGTATAATGCTGGAACATCGCACGTGTGAGGTCGAGTATATTCCACAAGCGTCCACTGACTTCCGAAACAACACGGAGTACTTGGAAACAAAGAAGGAATTAAATAATTTAATTAGGAATGTTGAAGCGATGGTGCAGAAAGCTAGAACCCACTTGGATTATGTAAACGGAATGTGTACTTTAGAAATCGAAGAAACTAAAGCCTTTCGAATGGAAATTAATACATTTCTTGAAAACAAAGAAAAAGAATTGCTCGCCACCATACAGGAACTAAAACGAGCGAACGTCAATATCATTGACACAGTGAAAACCGAAGCAGAAAATATAGGCGCCCGTCTGCTTAGCATGAATGCGTCACTAAAAGCTGATGATGCAAATGATGTTCAGCTTTACATGGCGGCAAAAACTATTAAATCTCAGTTGGGCGATCTGCACAATATGGTTGGACGAGTCGGTAATGAGACACGTTTCAGTGAGTTTTGTTTTAAGAAGGACACGGCGTTGTCGGATCTTTTCCTGTCTGCCACTGCCTTTGGAACCATTGAGACGAATGACCTAACGATCTGGCATCAGGACCATCGAAATGGTTAGTTTCTTTTATTACAATCCGAAATATAAATATTAAATGAAATGTAGTCCTGTAAGTAAAGTACCGATATTCATTATTATAATGATTTATTTATTTAAAGTACTACTTAAAAATTGACAAAAACACTGTTTATTATTATTATTATTATTATTATTACTATTATAATTATTATAATTATTAGAGTGTCTACTGACTGTCAGTGTCAATCTCGGAGCTACTTATACTGGGTTGTTCTTTATGTTGCCGAAGATTTCTACTGGTGGTATGCTAAGTTTGGACAAAAGAGGACTTGTCGTTGAACACGGTATAAGAATATTGTTTTCGCTTTGCTAGTCATTTAATCAGACTTGACTTTTCGGTATTGCTACACTAAAGTAGCCTCTATAAAATTGAAACAGTATTTAAAGACAATAGTTGTGCACTCTTTGAATGGAGGAATATTATGTTACTTCTATACTGTACTTAATAACGCGATACTACGAAATAAATCATGTCTCATTTACCATTCGTATTATCGCGCTTTGGTTGTATTATTACCATTTATTTCAAACAGCGCCAACGAGTGTGCTGCTTCGACCGGATGGTCAAACTTTTGAAGCGTTTGGGTTCGATGCTGAAGACAAATATTTAGAATTCGACGATTCAGCCAAGAGTAAATGGTATTTCTTCAGACGGTTTTGGTTGCAGCTTAATCAAAACATGGTATATTTTCTTCATTGTTCAAGCGTTCCACTCTTGAAATCGATTTATCTAAATGTATACATAACAGTTGAAGTTCATTATTATGTATTACCCCGTGTTAATATTTTTAGATAAACGGCATAACGCTCAGAGATGTTTACCAAACACAGTAAACACATTTTGTAATTTTAACAATGAATATGATAAATATACGTCATAATGTTCTTTATGTGTTGTTGTTCGTCCATTATGTTTTAAGACAAACGTAATGTAGTTCAAACTCGTTAAGAAAGCAAATGTATTATGTAAGGTAATGGTATGAAAGGCCTTTGTATATGCAATCCAAAGATAAAACAAACTGTAAAGTAAACACTTTTTAATGAATAATTGCCTGATCAAGTATATATTAACCAAATTATCACATTCCACACAAAATACCATTATAAATTACTACCACAAATCTTGAAAGGTGTGTATTTTTTTCAGCAGAAAATGTCTGTAGAAACCCTCATTAAAGATGAGACAAGAAAAGAACTGAGAGCACCAACTGTAATTTCGGCTGTGCTCAAATTTCTTCTTCAAAACTTTCTACATTTTCAATCGATGAAGCGAACATGTGTGACGTCAACGGACATACACTTGATTTTGACGGTGCCTGGCACTTTGAATAACGACGCTTTGATGAAACTTGCAGTAAGAATGGTAAGGAGAATCACAATTTTTTTTTTTCGCTTCGACGTGTGTTAAATCAAAATCGCGGAACACTTGTTTTTTTTTTATTTGTCTTCATACTATCGGCAATACGTGATTGTATTGGAAAGTTTTCCTACATAAATAGTTTTAACTACACATGTACACCTTTAATGTTTTAATAATACTTGTTTGACAAATCAATTAAATTCAGTAATGCTTTGTTTAAAATAATGTATTACATCGACTATGAAAACTGCAAAAGTTTTGTTTGAGAAATAACTATTATGTTAATCTCTCACAAAATATACTTGTTTTACCCATAAAGGGGAAGTCCTATAAATCATATTATTATTATATACCTATGTATATCCTCCAATCGGCTGTAATCATTCGTACCACGCGACCGTTCAGTATTTCGTTTTGGACGCGCGTGCTTACAATATTTTCCGTATTGAACCTTCCGAGGATCAACATAAGAACATGTCCGAGTAATCCGAAAGGGAACCAATATGCACTTTTAAATTTAACCTCTATGTTGCCTCAAATCACTGCCTAGACACGTCATTTAAAATTCAGCAACAACCATTTCAGATCCTTTTCAAATATCCACCTTGCACCAGTGGGTACTACTGTTCAAACTAACGTGCTGCTGAAACTTCCTATTCATGCCACCTTCGAAACTTGACACGTCTAAATATAGCTTCTACACAGTGTTTACAATTAGTACAAGGTTAAGGTCGCTTTCTTCCAAATATATTCTAAAGTACGGAAAGTGTGTATGCTGTGAACTCGTCCAAATATTTCACAGTATTGTACAGAACGTTGTTTGATATAAACAAAGCGAACTCCGGTTGCGACAGCAGGAGAGAACTCTTATTAGCAGCCCGAGGTCTTTTATATATTGCAAGTGAACAATTGCCAAAAACAATACACAGGACATTACAAAAACACATAACAAACACAAAACACACATGAATAAAACTGGGGTCACCGCCTTGGAACGGTCAATGCAAATCATTGGGGTTTAAACCGGTTTATGTGCGCACGAACCTCACACTTGGCCCAAAATTATTAACAAAACATGTAAGTGTAAAGAAAAATTAATATCATAAAATCGCAATTCAAATTAAACAGCAGTAAAAGAGAATATTATTCAATTTAATTACCATTTAATTACTAAATGGCTAGATGCAAACCAGAGTAGCAGAATTGCATTTTTTTGAGGCACGATGAAATGAAACAAAAACAATTATCAACTACATCTCGTCTTTTTATAAAAAGCTTTAAAGACATACCTTATAATATTCGAATAAAGTTGTACTTTATAGTATTTGTTACAATTTCGATAAAGACTGATAATACATTATATGTTGTCATCTTAGACTGGGATTAAGCTTGGAGATTTGAGCATTGTAAGCGAACCCGAGGCAGCATCCATATTTTGCTTATATCGCGATGGGGAAGGGCTTTTCCAAGGACATCTTTCAAAGCCGGGTACACGTCATATTCTTTGTGATCTTAAAGGTAAGCAGTATTATTTGAGCATTATTTTAACAAATTCACATGGTCATAACAAATTTGAATGTTGCATTTGTTTTTCAAAAATGTAATTGCAAGCATTAAAACATGACATAAAAAAACGTAAGTTGTGTTTAATCTATTTTAGATGAAAGATTAGACTTGACGTTGCATGAGGTGGAAAACAAAAGGCAAGTCAAGCACATTGTTACTGAGCATGATATGTCATTGGGTGTATCAACGGTAAATGAGGCATTCGAAAAATTGATAAATTCCCTGGCTGGTAGGTCCATTTATCTATGCTAACATGTTTGTTTCACGTACTTCCTATTCAACTGGCTAAGCATGAATGTCACATATTGCATTTGCATTATAGATTCACTAGTGAATGTATGCGCTTTAAAAATATACTTCATCGGTATGTATAGTTCTCTTGTTCTTCGATTCACTAGCAAGGTAGGTTTCTTTTAAACACATGTACTTCATTTATGTACAGGTAAATTTAAGTTTGCAAGCGGGTCAAAATTGATTTATTAATATATAATTAATATTTAATGTTTTAAAGTATTTTGCACACATATTAAAAGAAATTCAGAAATTGAAGAGATGTATTATAATATCAATGTATATTATAAAATTAATGCTCCATCGTTTCAGTGACACATTATCGCAAAAAGGACAACTACATACTTTATTATAATATTGTATGTATATTTTCATAGGTTGTGACGTCATGACTTGCCTTAGGAACGAGCATTACGAAGAGTACGTAGCTTTAATGGAAGAGTTTGGTGATAGCCTCGGTGAATATAGAAACTCTGCATCCAGTAAACAATCATTCCGAATTTCAGACACGCTAGCAATCGTCGTAAAAGAACTGACATCAAGATCCTTCGAGGAGCAAATTCAGTTGTCAGTGCACAGTGACAAGGTAAAACTGTTAAGCTGCTACAAAATGAGGATCGACAGAAGTGTGTACAATTCACTATTTGATACACTAATTAAAGATGTAGCTGCTCGGATAAGGACATTTATTGCAAAGCACGATGAGAGGATAACACTTATCCTGATAGTTGGTCAGTTCTTTGTACCCGAAGCTCTGCAAGTAGGTGTGAAAGCTGCATTGTCAGACCTAAAGGTTTTTATTCCGAAAGAGCATACACGTGCAGTTCTTCAGGGTGCCGCCATGTGGGGTCAAGAGTCATTTTGATTCGCAAATATGAATACCATTATTAGTTGGTGTACAGTTGCAAGTGTATTTGCTACTACTGTGTTGAACGGCGATGTAGTGTTTTTTAACTGCTTGTAAATTATAGGATGCAATACTTAAAGATAAATACATATGAGAAATAATAAGTTAGGTGTTAAAAGTACATATTAAAAGAAAGTTACCTATTTATTTAGAATAAATGTATATTTGATTGTTCTCATAATTTATTATACAATTTATATTCTTATAACTCTATACATATATTTTTAGTCTATGGCGAGAGTTTTAATGTCTTTAACAACTTGTATAAACTGTAAATTGTAATCCGGAACAGTTTCTACTTGTATAAATTATTCGATAATTAAATAAATGTATACCTGTGACCACAAAAAAATATAATATTTTATAGTATTATAGTTTGTCCATCTGGCAACATCGTATTCATAATTCAGTAAACTACCCCTAAAGTTGCTCAACTGGTTCCGCTCTGTTGAAGAACATGGCCACCACGGTGCGAGGCTATTTGTTTCTTTTATGACTAAGTTCAAAACTTTTAAAATCTTCTAGTCAGACACCAGTGGTTGGATTGCGAAATAATTTCACAGAAATGTTATTTTAAAGTATATTCGGTAGAAATGTAGGAATAAAATGTATCACGGGTTTATGTGTTTAATTTTTATTGCAAATTATGTATTCATGCTACGCAAATGAAGTAAAAGTAACATGAATAACATTTCGACGTATTCGGAGATTTATTTCACCAGTCACCAAATTTTATTTATAGAAAAAGATGTAACATCTTTTTTTATAGATCGAACAACATCTACTGGAAAAGTTAATAGAAAGGTGCAATTCTAAATAATTATTTATAAAACACAACTCCAATTCAAATTCAAAATAACATGCACAGTAAGTTTATAAATATAAACTCTCCATTTATTGAAATATCCGGGTTTATGATGCATGTATATTAACACAGCTATACAACAGCTGCTAACACGCGCGCTATTTTTAGAGTTTTTCTGAAGTGTGTTGAATCACTAGAATAATTAAGGGCATTGTTAAATTTTTATTTATATATTAGGCTAAACAAAATAGTGATTTCGTTCTGTGAATGAATAAAACATTCTGAATATAACATACAATAAGAAATTATGTTCATAATTATGCTCAGTTCTAGAGTGTATGTAGATAATATGTTTTCAACTTTATTTTAAGCGCTTATGTGACCAATTCTGTAAATTTTAAACACAGTAATTATGCAACAATTATTGGTAGACATTAAACAATTGTTGTAAGTTTGCATGTCCTAAAACTGTCCCACGCAAGAAAATTTGCCCAATAGAATAATGGTTTTCTATTTTACCACTGCATAATTAACTTATTGCGCCAAATTTCTAGCTTTTTATTGGTACACAATTACAAGAAATCTAGGTCAGCTTGGCCGAACAAATGTGCTTTTAGACAGCAACGACGAACAACAAGAGGACATGACACATTTACGGCCGTTCCTCCTAAATTTTGTATTTGCTTAGTGAACACAACAATAGCAATATATCACTCGTTTAATTTGAACAAATAAGAGAAGGAATTATATAAATACTCGCGTATTAACGTTATATAATGCTATGACAAATATTCCGTTATTTAACATTGAATAAAGTGCAACGCCCAATCACTAGTCTGCATTTATTAGTGGTGTTCTGTATCGGCTTTATGATTCTCGAATAGGATGTGAAATAAATACTGGGCTTTCAGTCTGATAAAAATTTTATCATCAGATACGATACGCACTCATCCTTTAAGAAGATCGTGTACTTTCGTCAGACTGACTCGGGTCCGAACACTGCTTGAATCTATAAGAACAATGTGTTCTCTTAGCGAATATCGTTTAAGTAGTAGTAGTAGTAGTAGTAGTAGTAGTAGTAGTAGTAGTAGTAGTAGTGGTAGTAGTAGTAGTAGTATAGTAGTAGTAGTAATAGTAGTAGTAGTAGTAGTAGTAGTAGAAGTTGTAGTAGTAGAAGTTGTAGTAGTAGTAGTAGTAGTAGTAGTAGTAGTAGTAGTAGCAGTAGCAGTAGCAGTAGCAGTAGCAGTAGCAGCAGCAGCAGCAGCAGCAGCAGCAGCAGCAGCAGCAGTAGTAGTAGTAGTAGTAGTAGAAGTAGTAGTACTAGAAGTTGTAGTAGTAGTAGTAGTAGTAGTTGTAGTTGTAGTAGTAGTAGTAGTAGAAGTAGTAGTAGTAGTAGTAATAGTAGTAGTAGTAGTAGTAGTAGTAGTAGTGGTAGTAGTAGTAATAGTATAGTAGTAGTAGTAGTAGTAGTAGTAGTAGTAGTAGCAGAAGTTGTAGTAGTAGAAGTTGTAGTAGTAGCAGTAGAAGAAGTTGTAGTAGTAGTAGTAGTAGTAGTAGTAGTAGTAGTAGTAGTAGTAGTAGTAGTAGTAGTAGTAGTATTAGTAGTAATAGAAGTTGTAGTAGTAGTAGTAGTAGTAGTAGTAGTAGTAGTAGTAGTAGTAGTAGTAGTAGTAGAAGTAATAGTAGTAATAGTAGTAGATATAGTAGTAGTACTAGACGTTGTAGTAGTAGTAGTAGTAGTACTAGTAGTAGTAAAATCGATATGAGTGAATTGTTCATGAAATACAGTTACGCGCACGCGCATCAATGGTAAACGTTATGTAGCGCAGGAAAATTCATTTAGGTGTGATTTTCAAAGCGTGCGTTCGAATCCAGCTAGAACCGTACATTCAGTTTCTTTTTCGCTTTGTATATACTTTGTCTTAACGAGTGCATCAACATATTGCTTCCGGACAAATATATTCGAGAAAAATGGGAACTAATCTTGTATTAATATGTGTCTATATTTATGGGAAATACCGTCGATATACCCATTTAAACCAGCCAGTACGATTTTTTTTCAAATCAGAGATGTGAATAGTTTTCTGAAACTGTAAACTCGAATCAAGTCCAACATGAGCAATGTACAGTGTAAAGTAATGGTTATGTAATTTAACTTTATAACTATCCACGCTGTGTGTGTTATCGAATCGTAAGATTGCATGTTCTAATAAAATATTTGTATAGCAAAGGATGGTCATCAAAGCAACCTAGTAACGTGTGAAACTATCGTAATGATCTAACTGTACGACATGCTAAAAATGGCAACTCCTTGGAAAGGGATCTATTCGAAATTATAACCAAACCTATCCCGAGAACAAGATTTTTCAATTTGTATGGAATATTTATATGTATGGAATATTTCAAGACCGTACTGAATTATTATAAACAGGATTTTTACTCATAAACAATTTAAATAAAAATATTAACTAACAAATGATTGGTAGATATACAATTACACATATACACTATTTCAAATTTCTATTGAAAAAGTCTTTTAAAGTTTGTCAACTATGACAGATAATCAATACAATAATTGACGCAATTAGTGGAAAGAAAACTAAGAAGAAAAAAAAGCAATATAAAACTGCAACAAACAGAAATACATCCGTATGTTTGTTTTGTTTGTTTGTTTGTTTGGTTTTTTTAACGTATTAACAGTATTTCAGTCATATAACGGCGGTCAGTAAAAATTGAAAGGCCAAGCTTCTAACAAATGTTATTTATTCTTTAGTAACATAGTTTTAGCCATAACAAATCAACTTCTCGTATCAGTTTTCATAAATAACGCTTTTATAAGCGAGTATAGCATAAAAGACAACAGGATTTTGCGCATATTTCTATCGATACGCCATTTTGTTTCAAACCGGAAGTGACGTATATTCCTCCCAACGCGTTAATTGCATTATATATAGGCTGTACAAATTACTTCAAAACTCGCGTTATTTTATTAAGTTACAATAACCTAAGACATAATTTATAGTAAGTAGGATGTGTCAGATAAATGTAGGTTATAAAAACATATTCTAATGTAAGTATTTTGCAACATTTGATAAAAATAGACTACATATAGTCCTTACTTTCTTCGTCTTTGACATCTGCTATAAGGATCGTTTACTTAGTACCACTTTCTATTATCAACTTATCAGTAATCTTAACTACTAGACAAATGATAAAAATATTTTATCTTTGAGATCAACGGAAATGGATCTTAGGTAGTCTGGGCTTCCTGTTCTCACCACGACCGAGATCATAAACTTTATGGCCCCGACAAACAACGATGATAATATCCTGTGTATTCCTACACAATAACGTGTCAAAAGTAATATGAAGGTTTGACAAGATACGAATCATAATTATACTGGACTTAGACGTAATCTGAGTTGTTGCTGTAGTTCAGCCTTATGCATTGGCAATTGAAATTCAACTATCTTTATACTCAAACAGTAAGAAAACAAAATGCAGCGTTTTGTTGTATACGTAGTCAAAAGAAAATAAAAAAAACAACAGCATTTTTCATGTCGTGTTTTAATGTTTTTCAAACCCTTTTACTGAGATATTTCAATACAAATGTTATAGATAATTCAGATTTATGGCTATATGAGACGCCCGTCTAATGAAATTGTACAATATTGTAAAGGACGATGTTAATATAATAATATACAGTCTGTTGCTGAAAAATTGACTTTATTAAATATAAGAAAATAGTATATCCAAAAAATGTTTCACTATCCCGATTATTGATATATTGAACATATATTGTAAGCAATATTATGATAATCTTCAGTATGCAAGTATTTTTTGAAAAGTAGAGAAACGCGTAAAAATCACCAAACTTAATCATAAAATAACTGTTAGACCAAAACTAGTAGAAACAGCACCAAACCTAAAACCTGAAAACCCAAAATCTAAAGAAAATAAGAGGAAAGACACCAAGAAAAAAAAACAAAGTTCGGAGGCAAAGCCATTTCACAGGACGATATATATTTCCAGCTGCTAGAATATGAACAAGGTGACGGCAGAAAACAACAACAAAGGCAAACCAAAAGAAGTAAAGAAAAGTACAGAAAAAAGTTAGAACACTCACCAAAGCCTTCAACCAGCAGAGTAAAGGTGTGCCCAGAAAGAAAATCTGTGTCATTTACTTAGACATTGCAAATGAAATAGAAGATGAAGAACCCGCCAACAAATGTTGTGTCGGCAATAAGTTTTCCACACCAGGATTATACCAATGTGTTGGAATTGTATTTGTAAAGAGGGCACAGAGCATAGCTTGTGGTTATTTGTGCCAAGATTTTTTTCTGAAATTGAGTGGTATGCAGGCTATCTGATTTTTCTGTCCACATTGCGTTGAGAGAGAAAATTTAATTTTCTGTGCTGAGTGATTAATCTACTGCTAACCAGTGAACATGTTAATGGTCAGTACAACTTATTCTTAGGTTGTTAATTTTATTATTAGCTATTGATTGTGTAAAAATACAGTAAATAACCATTGTTATTGAGTTTATTCAGGAAATAACGATGGTTATGTTGTTATTGATTTAACTTATTGTGTACATATTTTTACACATATTTTACTTAAACATTTTATATAAATGAGATAAATTATTGAGAATTGCATGAACGTAAATTGCAAACATGACAGTATATATTGAATGTTGTAAATAAAAATAATTGTGAATCTGCCCAGTGTACATGTAGATCTATTTAAATAAAATATAATTATTTATATTTTAAATCAATGAGTTCAAAAATTATCATTCTTTCAATAAAAATAAACATCTTACTGTAGTCGTAATAAATGACTGCAATCATCATAGAAATGTAATCCCCACTTATTCTGAAACTAAAGCTTTTTAAGCGTGTTTACAGCATGACAGAACATTGGCATTTTAATAACCAATCAGTATCCACGACTCAAGAAGGACTTTATTTTCAAGATGGCGGTTTAACACTATCAAATCAATCGAGCATCTAGAAGTGTTTTATTGATAAACGAATATAACAGTAGACATATTGATTGACAAAGGGTTAATCTTTTACTTTTAGAAATCATTTTTGATCCAGACTTTCTCATGTATTTGATATGTATCGAGTATGCCACAACTGCTCACGAGTTAACAAGGATATAGCATATCTGGTATTCAACATTTACCTAGTATTCTATTTATCCCATCATTTTCTGTCTTAATTTTGAAAATAAATGAAAGAAAATCACTGAATAACACGATAAACATCAAATGACGTCACGGAAATAAACAAAATGACGTCAGTATAATGTGGAATACAGCTAAGTTTATCCCACGGGGTGTTATTTCGTTAATGCAGGCGTGATGATGGGATAATAAAAAATATATAGCGTTGTTAACTGAGCAGTTATGCACCTATCAATATTTTCCCCCAGAGGGGAAGGGGGCGGCGGGCATATACGGAACTTTAGACTGAAAGCGATTAACGACAGGTGGGAATTTGCCACGTCGAACGATTCCGAGTCCCGATAAATATATATTGGTCGGATTTTAGATGCAGCAAATATTAGGTCCCTCCCCTGGCCATTTGACACACCAAACGTTTCCAACTGTGGGGATTTAGATATAAAAAAAAGCTTGGCTCTATGGTGGGGAATTAGACCCCAAAAAATATAATTAGTCAAATTCCACTTTGTCAGCCCGCCGCTCTTTGTTGTGACTTAACAATGAATCTCTGAACAAACGTCACGTTAAAAGTGGGACAGTGTGCGGAACATGTGTAGTCCTCATTGTAATGGCACAACTATTAGCTACACCAATCCGTGGTTTATTTGCCGATAAAGAACGATTTATCAAACATAGTTAAGATAAATTGACCTTTTCTGCAATGGCACACAAAACATTCATGTAATCTGTTATGCAACGGTTTGACTGTTTAGAATAAAGGAAGATAAAATAGTAAACGAATAAGAAGGATTATATGAAAGAACAAAATGTTCTTATTTAATAAAGCATAAAAAGGCAACGACGCTATTCAATAGGTACATTTGGACAAGCATTATAAAAAATTTTAATGTTAAAATTGTATGAAACAAACACCAAGGTTAAATCCAATATGAAATACATATATTTCTTACTTAAATGTAACACCGAAACATTACGTTGATATATAGTTACGAAAACAAAATCAGCATGCATGCATAACATTATTGTCTAAATATTTAATATCGTTCTTGCAGAAGACAGATTGGACATGAATTTGCACGAGATAGAAAGTAAGTTACAAATGAAGCGTATTATCTCAGTACAAGACATGACACTCGGTGTATCAAACATTGACAGGGAGTTTGAAAGATTGATTAATACATTAATCAATCTGGTCGGTCGCATTAGTTTAATTTAATGTTATTTAAACCTATTAATTTTAGCTCGATTACATTGAAAGCCTAAGGCTTATAGAGACACTCTCGAGTCCGTTTCCTGGGTAGAACCAATACTTGGTGTCTTTGGGGGAGATCTTGAGAACGCTCCCAGAGTGGGGATCGAACCCGGAACCTCCCGATCGCTAGGCGGACACCATATCCACTACGCCACCGCGACCTTTTTTAAGTCGTATTGTGAATGTACATTGAGCTGCTGCATGTTCTTTTTAGTTTATAGTTAATATAATGTTAAGCCTTTCTTTGGTAATAGTTATTAGTTATACATTTGATCAAATACTCAGTACACCCTCTGACTTGTATTCATCCGTACTGTCAAATTAATGGGCAAGCTCTGTAATTAAATTCGTCACAAATACTGTGATTACAAAGCAACAAAATAGTTTAAATAGTTCTAGAGGATTGATAAGCTCTTTGTCAAGAAGTTATTACAAGGACAATTATATTTGAGCAGTGACATACACTTCTCAGGTTTGCTAAACTGACCCGTATTTACCCCCAGCTGACCAAAAGCTTGTGTATTGTATATAACTTTAACATGAAAATTAACTAGGAAAAGGCGGATTGTGAAAATTTGTGGTTCACCAAAACTGATCAATATCGCTTTTCCAAGACCTACTCTTAAGGCACAGTTTAAAATGAGGGGAGGGGGGGGGGGGCACGTATGCTTCCAGCTGATCCCAAATCGCATACACGTACATGTTTACATTTCTTAAATGTTGTACTGTGACTCAAAGGCCCAGGTTGTGCCCCTAAACTGATCATTATCGCTAATCAAAGGTAACCCTCTTAGGCAATTCGTAGCCATTCACGGCGGGGAAATGGGGGCACTATGGGCATATGTTCGCATCTGACCCCAAACAGATCCTTATCGCGTAACATAACTTCAGTTTAGTAACATTGTAGCATCGTTGCGTACGTGATGTGCCCACTCGGCACTGCTACTAGCAGATTCCGACATATGTCTTTATAATATCTCAGCTATCGCTTACAACTCATTCGGGACAAAGTAATGGTCACAAAAGTTATTATAGCCTCATTTTAATTTTTCTACATCTATACATTCTTAAACATAAAAGTGATCAATTTGATATCAAGACGCCATCTATTTCTTATTTTAAATCTTTGAAACTAACCCCGTGCTTTATGGGGTATTCGCCTAAAGCTGGTATTCCATGGCCGCGTCTGCGCATTGCGTTTGCGTTGCTCGTGTTCCGTATATGATTCCGTTAACGCAGGCATTATTCCATGCATCCGGCACCAGTGACAAGTCTTTAAATATTATTATCTTATTATAACTAACAAAATTCCTATAAATTCATACTTCTGCAAAATATATAACAACACAATCAAAAACAGTCAACAGGTGCATGTGTGGCTAAAAATATAATAAAAATAACATGTTCCAAAAAGCAGCATATTTGCAAATGTGAATAAATGCGATAAACATCACTGAAAGCGAATATTTTTCATTATTGTTGTTTTAGGAGATAATATTCGATAAATTATTTTATTAATAGTATCCTTATTGTATTGTTTTGTTTAAATTAAATGTAATTTGTGAATATAGTATGCCCTTTAATTCATCGTTCACTACTGGCGTTCACGATGAACGCAAACGGAGATATGGAATACTTCAATATGAGTATCGTTTGTTGCGTTTTTTATCAGAGTCGTATGGCGTAGACGCAAGACGCACATGGAATTATTTAACGCGTCCATGGAATACCAGTTTAAAGCCTCGGCAACAACCGGTTTGCGGCGATCGTACGACGGGATCACAGCGAGATTTTGCCAGATACGTGTAGTGTCCGCACGCTGTCCGTGCGGTTTTTCTCGACCACGAGGTCGCTGCAATGTCCGCTAGAGACACTAACACAGACGCTTAAGTTGATGTGATGGCCGTGCGTGAATCACTGACTGCGTGGACATAGTGTGGCCAACATACTGGCACCCTACGTTTTCGAATTTGCCTTAGGCGCAAGCACGCACGGTGCACTTGCGGATGCCGCACGGTTTCCTTACGTAGCACTTATCGCTCCATTGCGATAAACGTACCTGCGCAGCAAGAATAAAACTGACACCTAACGGTCGCCGCAATATATTTTGAAATTTTATATATTTGTGTAAATATTAAATGACAAATGAATAGACTATGATGTAAACTTAAATTAGAAGCATTAGACTCATAAAAACCCTGGATTCAGCAAGTTACAAGTAAATGTCAACACTCGTTTCTGTCCTTCCACACTGCATCATGTTACCAGCACCCTGTACCTTTTTTTTATCCTAGATCTTTCCCTAACGGTGACAGCACGACGCCATGTGCTTCGTACAAATAACCAATATTAATAGCATGCTTTTAATATGATGTTGTCATTTTTCAGAGTATTTCTTTTTTTCACATGTGTTACAATCTTAAAACTATGTGAGAATACAGTAGTGGTTATAAATGTAAAAACAATACTCAGCGTTGTATGCGACGTTTAATGAACTTGTATAGTCTAACATAACAAAACATGAAAGATGACGTCACCGACGTATATACGACGTTACGAAATGGCGCGAATATTTACAACATACTCCGGCCCACACAATGATTTGTAAACTAAAATGCAATAAACAACATTGTTATGCAATCAAGAGAATGAAATTATTTAACTGAAATTAAGATTAATGTAAACACGCAATATAATATTTAAACACAGAATAATGTCTTTTACATTTACTTTTAAGTGGCAAAATGTCAATATCGTCATACGCGTCGGCAAACCGCGCACTTCCGGGTTACCGAGATCACGGCTTGTCGGATGGCCGGAATCCAAAACTTCTGTCTCACGAAGGCTATTGTTGCGCTTGTACCAGAGTGCTTGCGGGTTTCGTGTGCATGGCGTATGACAAGCGTCGTCAAATGGTGTTTCTTCGGAAGTAGGAGAGGGAACTTCGAATCTTCACTGACTGGAGCGTTATGAATTCTTCCTCTTCACCGAATACAATCTGCGTCATCTATGAACAATCCCAGCTGTTTCACAATAGATTTTCTGCGTGATCCGGAGGACAAGTGTTTATACTCTGGTTGAGAAACTTCTTTCTGTACTTTAGAAATCAGAGTCTTTTCTGTAACTTTCAATTATTGAGCTGAGATTTCATGGAAATATCTTTCTTGAATTTTCACACGGCAGTTGTAAACGAATCGTCGAACGTATGCTGGTATTCGAATGAGCTGTGTGTACGAACTGTAGTTGTCAATCTTCATAACTGAAGCCATGCACGGCGTCAGCTGTGTATTTGTGACAATAAACTAGGGATGTCAACGAATATCCGGATAACCGGTTATCCGGTTACTATGTTAATATCCGGTTACCAAGTTAGTAACCGAATCTTCGTATAAAAATTGAAAATCCGATTTTTCTCGTTTGTTTAGGCATACAAATGCCCTTCTTGCATGTATATTATTAACACAAGACAGCTATAGGCCTCTACAGGAGGTCTCCACCTCGTACTGCGGACGTGTCATAAACACACCCCTCGGTCGGAATACGATTAGCATAAAACAACAGGTTGTGCTTTCACACCACACTAACTCTGACAGGACTATTTAACAAACAAGATGCCAATTAGGTGCGCCCCTCTTGATAAGAGATGGTTCTCTATCAGTTAACAATGCCAATTAAAATAAAATATATAGTAACATTGATCCATCCTTTTTTTGTGTTTTATGTGCATTTGATTAGCACATTGCTTATTTTACTCAAACATCGCAATTTACGGGTTTACCATACACCAGTCAGCCATAACACCTACTTACATTTACGCAAATCAAATGTTTAAGAGGGCGTACTTTAATTGAAGGGCATAACAACATTGCACGCTACACAAAACAAACACAAAGAACAATTTACGAACAGAAATCAACGTAGTTTGTTACATGTACTTTTGTCAATAATTAAATAGTATTGTGTTTTCAAAATAGACTATCGTCTAGAGGTCAACTTAATTTTGCAACTTCAATACGTGCCAGATTCCGGCCGCCAATGCCGATCTATACGGTTATCCGAATAGTATCCGGATATTACATACGAATAGCCGGATACCAATTTTGGTAGCCGTTGACATCCCTACAATAAACACTTGTTGTGCGTCACTTCCGGTATGTGTCACGTCATTTCCGGCGACGGCTGTTTCTTCGTCATGTCTCCAAGAGACCAGTATGTGGGAAGGTATAACCACTCGGTTCCGTTCTTCCACAGATTGCTTTCCAAGAAGACCTTGGCGGTTATACCGCGAGTCTGTAAGTCGTCGGGGTTATCACGTGTTGGGCAGTAGTTCCAACTACCACTTCCGGTGAGTTCACAAACTTCATTTACCAGCCTCGAAACAAACTTCTTCAGTGGCTTCGTAGAGGACAACCAGTGTAGCACGATCTGACTGTCTGACCAATAGGTAATGTCTTTGATGTCGATGGATGTTCGTAAAGAATGTCGGACACATGCCCTCCCGGACATATGCACTCCCGATTATTGTTAGTCAGGCGGACATATGCCCTGCCGGTTATTTGCCATCCCGGACACATGCCCTCCCGTTTAATACATCAACCGGACACTGGCCCTCTCGTAACTCGTCTTTCGCTTGAGACGTTATAGCGAGGTGCACACAGTGCACTAGATGCTTCACATCGGACACTAAAACACTTAGGAACATTATTCATGTCACTACTTCTTAATGGTTAAATGTGTTAATTTGAGCAATATTTTTCAAACTGTAAAAGCGTATTTAAGGCATTATAACACACATTAAACATATCAGGAGGGCCAGTGTCCGGGTGGCATATTAACGGAAGGGCATTTGTCCGGGGTGTCAAATGTCCGGGAGGGAATATGTCCGCCTGACTAAAAATAATCGGGAGGGAATATGTCCGGGAGGGCATGTGTCCGGATACCGTTCGTAAATGGTCGGCAAGTCTCGCGCCCACGACTGCAGCCATAAGTTCTAGTTGTGGTAATATGAGTTTCTTCAGGAGTGCCACTATGTTTTTCGACATGACCAGACAGCTTTCTTGGTTTCTCACAATGTATGCAGTGGCTCCATATGACTGGACGCTTGCGTCAACGAAGACATGTTAACTACGGAAGTTATATGTCGTCATCTTGGAAATACCACCGCGGGAACTGAATATGTGACGCTGTGTTCAAATCGTTTGCAAAACTGCTCCATCGATTCTGAAACGCTGTGTCTAGTGGAATGTCCCAGTCGATCTCCTTCCAAAGGTCTTGCATCAGCAATTTGGCTCTGACTGTCACGGGGCTAAGGGGTCCAAGCGGGTCATAGATCTGAGCCAAATGTTCAGAATCAATCGTTTAGTAACGTATTCTGTTGCAGGGATTATTTTCTCGATGAAAGATACGGTATCATCTGGAGTGCTCCACTTTCATTCCAAGGACCTTAACATCTTCATTCTTCTCTTCTACACCAGCTGCAGTGGCAACTTCTTTCAGTTTAAGCTGTTTACTTTCTCTTCTACACCAGCGGCAGTGGCAACTTCTTTCACTTTAAGCTGTTTACTTTCTCTTCTACACCAGCGGCAGTGGCAACTTCTTTCACTTTAAGCTGTTTACTTTCTCTTCTACACCAGCGGCAGTGGCAACTTCTTTCACTTTAAGCTGTTTAATGTCCAATATCTGAGAGTCATCCCAGCGTTTCTGATCAATCGTCTCGAATCTTGAAAATATTGCATCATGTCTTCTTCTTTCTGGAAACTTGATATGATGATGTCGACATAAAAGTCTCTCTCTATGACAGCAGATGCTGTGTTCTCTGTGTTGTCACTAGATGTTTCATACGTGTGGCGTTAAGCATGAAAGGTGAACACGTAGCGCCAAACAAAACCACGCAGAATCTGAAGTGAATTAAAGGGCTGGACGGGTCATCAGGGTTTTCAAGCCAGAAGAATCGTGTCATGTCTCGGTCTTTCTCGTGCAAGCCAACATGGAGAAACGCCTTTCAATGTCTGTTGTCACAGCATGCCGGTGCATTCTAAAGCGCGTTAAGATGGCAGTCAGCTCATTGAGAATTGGTGGGGTTGACTGAAGACAATCATTCAGGCTAGGGAAGTCACGTGGCTGTCTGCAACTGCAATCATAGACGATCCTGATAGGAGTGGTCGAGGAATATTTTTTCACTGCGTGGTGGGGAATGTAGTACACGGGAGCCTGAGAATTATCTGTCACCTTCTTAATGAAACCTCTTCTTTCTTGATCTTGTATGATTTTGCTGTACGCCTTGAGCATTTCCGGTTCCTGTTTGAGTCTTTTAAGGGTGTTCTGTGTCCTTCTCAGAGCGATATCATGGTTCGTAGGAAGATCCGGATGATCGTCTTTCTATGGTAACTTGGCGACGTATCTACCATTGGAGAACTGTATACAACTCTTCTGGTAATGTTCCATCGTGTCCAGGAGTTTCCGGTACGCCGTTGTTCCATCAATTCCCATACTCTCTAGCAACCAGAACTGTTCTAGAGTGTTAATGATCACGTTCAAACTTGTGCTGACGCTGATGACGTGATTCACGGGTCGTCGTGTCGTGTGATGCGGTATCGATCCAGATAGGAGGGAACCGATTTTCGATTTTACAGCAGTTGGGCCATTTCCGCGAATCACCTGGTCTTCTACTATGTCCCAGTAAAAGTCAGCACCAATCAGAAGAGAGATGTGTATGTGACTGTCTTCATGTATGGGATGGGCTAACTTCAGACTACGGAGTTGAGGTAGCTGGCTGACGACGGGCGTTACATAGTTCTCAATGGGGGGCGGCAATCTTTGGCACTACAAGCACACGGATAGGTCCTTGTTGGTCCTTGTGTCCACCCTCAGTAATCAGATGCACAGTCGCGGTCTTCACATGCTGTACTCGGTTGTTCGATCCACCGAAAGCAGCGAGCTGAATCGCTTCTGTGCCGTCACGCGTGAGCTCTAACTCTCGGGCAAACTCTTCTATACTAAACTATCTCTGGGACCCTCGTAAAACAAAATGGCGGCGTCCGAAGAAATAGTATGTGACGAAACTGTAGAAATCGCCGTCTTGAGGAGAACAGGGCCCAGTTGCTCAAAACGTTAACGGCCGGTTAAGCTAACCGCCTGTTAACTTTAGATGTAAATAAAACTAATATTACAAGCAACTCGCTTATGAAGCATTTGACAATTTTGTGAGCGTATCAATTTATTTAGAATAAATGCAGATTTTAAATTTTAAATTTTATTTACATCAAAAACTTCATCCAAAAGTTAACGGCCGTTAGCTTAATTGTCCGTTACAGTTTTGAGCAACTGGGCCCAGATGTATGTCTGCTCTGTGCGGTAGATGTGTGTAGAACGGTTGTTTCCGGTTTACTCTGTGCAACTTCCGGTACATGTGGCCGAAGGTCCATTTCGCAAATTGCTGTATGGTCTTTTTTGCTACAAAGTTGACAACGATGTTTCGAACGGCACATTGAGACCTGGTGATTTCCAAGACAATTAAAACATAGTTTCTTTTGTTTCACAACTGTTAGTCTGCTGGCTACGTTCTTGTACTTGGAACAGACTGTCGGCTTGTGTTCATCACTGCAAAACTGACATCTCACATCTGGTCTGTTTCTTGGTGAAGTGCATGGTTTCGTCTGTCTAGTATTTCTTGATTTAAATGTTGTTTCTGTGTAGAATGAGCTGGCTGACCCGAATACCGAATCCTGCTCTGAACCTAATCCAGCCTCAGTTATTTCAGTCTCACGAAATATTGCACAACGCAAATCTCTCAGAATCCAGTTTCTGTCTCCATGTTCGCGGGCCAAATGTTTACGTACTTCCCCTGGGAGTTTGTCGATGATTATAGTCACTAGCAATCCCCCATATGTTGTTTGATCTTGCCCTAAGGATTTGAGACCTCGAATCAAGGTTTCCATTTTGTCATAGAATTGCCTCAAACTATGCAGTGAATTAGTGGGAGCTGGCAATTGTACGAGGGCTTGCATTGTGGCATGAATGATTTTGTGAGATTGTCCATATCTCTATCGCAAAATTGCCCTGTGATCATTTGCATTCGTTAATGCAAACCCTGCAATCGTGCGAGCAGCATCATGTTCAAGTGTGATTTCAAATAGTTGAACTTTTGAACATCAGTTAAACTGTGGTTGAAACGTACTGTTGTTTCAAACGAATCCCAGAATGTTTGCCATTTCAGTATATTACCATCCAATGACGGGAGAGTAAATTTGGCAAGACTGTGAAAAGTACTCGAGTTTGAATGAATAACCGAACTTACGGTTTGTGCGATGGCTTGCGAAGAATCTCTACCGTACCATTGATAGTTGCAGTTTGACGAAGACGAGTGACCGGCGGGGTAAACGGTTGTCCCAGCAGGCGCTGCAGCTGAAGTATGTATCATGGGAGGCATCTCAGCGGAAGTCGGCGGTAAACCAGCATGTGCGGTTGCGGAAGTCGGCGGTAGCCAAGATGGCGCTGCGGTGGAAGTCGGCGGTAACAAAGTATGCGCGGTTGCGGAAGTCGGTGGAAACCTAGATAGTGCGTCGGCGGAAGTCAGCGGTAGCCCATATAGCGCGTGTGCGGCGGAAGTCGGTGGTAGCTCCGATGGCGCGTCTACAGAATTCAGCGGTAGCCCATATAGCGCGTGTGCGGCGGAAGTCGGCGGTAGCTCCGATGGCGCGCTACAGAATTCAGCGGTAGCCCATATAGCGCGTGTGCGGCGGAAGTCGGTGGTAGCTCAGATGGCGCGTCTACAGAATTCAGCGGTAGCCCATATAGCGCGTGTGCGGCGGAAGTCGGCGGTAGCTCTGATGGCCGTAGTCATTGTCATTTTCCTGCTTTGCGGTCTGTATTTCTTCTAATTCCTTTGCGTTTACGGCTCGACTTCTATCCCGCATCGACAATAGTTTCTGTAAATCTTGTTTCATAATCGCGTTTTTCGTCACCGCACCAAAATGTGAGAATACAGTAGTGGTTATAAATGTAAAAACTATACTTGAAGCGTTGTATGCGACGTTTAATTAACTTGTATAGTCTAACATAACAAAACATGAAAGACGACGTCACCGACGTATATACGACGTTACGAAATGGCGCGAATATTTAGAAAGTATATTTACAACCACCTACTTTGAAGCACTATAACTATTTTTTTTACAATTTAAACAAATTTAACCATAATATCTTCCTGATAGGCATGTCAAATATAAAGTCGTAAATGGCACCAATACATGTAAGTTCTTGATAAATGTGTTGTTGCCAAGACTCTTAGCTGTCCTGCGTTGGCCGTGCGAACAACTTGCGTTGATCGTTCCATATCCATGTGTTGGTCGTGAGTCAGTAAGAATAATTCACGGGCACCGTACGATAGACGCACGTAAGTCGCACGATTCGAAGACACAGCTGCGGTCAGATAAAATTGAAAACGCGCGGCAGACGTTCGGCGACCGCAGATTGCCCATACGATGGCCGTACTTTGCCCGTACAAACTCCACAAGATTTTACATAAGCGCGGGCGTTTGTTTTGAGCTAGCAAAACGTAAGGTTGTCGGCGCCGCGGTCCGCGGCTTAAACAAGCCCTTTTAGGGCTATCGGAAGATTCATCAAAGTCATCCATATTGCATAATTCGTTTGATACAACTAGTCCACATGTACTGAATGAATGAATAAATAAATGAATGAATGAATGATGGTTGAATGATGGTTGAATTAATATATGAATGAATGAATCACGAATGAATGAATGATGCCTGAATGAATGAATGAATGAATGAATGAATGAATGAATGAATGAATGAATGAATGAATGAATGAATGAGCGTTAATTGGATGCTAGATTCACTGTACATCCCCCCCCCCAGGACAGTCATGTCTGGAGCCGGCACTGCTAAATATGACACGCTTACAATACCATCCACTACAGATTAGTACACGTATCTAAATAACTCGTCCTTCTATTTATTTGTGGAGTTATTGCCCATCGCTTATCTTTCTTGTGCAGAGCATAACTCCATAGTGTAATTGTCTTGTGCAGAGCATAACTCCATAGTGTAATTGTCTTGTGCAGAGCATAACTCCATAGTGTAATTTTCTTGTGCCGTAGCATAATTTTAAAAGTATTGAAGGGATTCAAATGATTCTTCATAGAATGATAGGGGCCTTATGGAGAAAGTGCAGAGCACATGTCGAAACACATCTCGGGGGCATTCGTCACTTAAGTGACAACACTTGTTTATTGATGGTGGTTTTTTACATTTAAGGTTGTGAAGTCATGTCTGCACTCCAGAAGGAACATTATGGTGACTATATGACGTTTGTAGAAGATTTCAAGAAAAAATGTCGTCGTTTGGAGTCCTCGGAAAATATTGCATCCTTTCGTATTCCATTTGAATTACATAAATGTGTCAGGGACTTGACGGGAAGATCCCTTCAAGAACAAATTCAAACCGCGATGTACAAAAACAAGCTCAGACTAAGAGGAAACGGAAATCTTGGCGTTGATTTGAACATTATTACTTCTCTCTTTGATTCATTTGTTGTTAGTGTAGTTGGTCGGATAAGGGCGTTTGTTGCCAAGCACTGTACGAAGGAGACACGGCATGTGCTCGTTGTTAGTGAGCTTTCGTTACCCGAACCTATACGGAAAGGTGTGAAAGCTGCCCTCGCAGACATGCGAGTCTTTATCCCTCAAATGCCCGAAATTGCAGTACTTAAAGGTGGCGCAATTTGGGGACTAGAGCTCGGGCGCAGGAGTTTGAGTTAGAGGGGGCGGAACTATTCAGTAACAGGCAACACACTGCTGTTTTGGTCTCACTGAGATGTTAGGATATAAATCTATATCAGAACGATAAAGTTAACCATATAAATAACATACCACAGAACTGGTTTGATGATTGCAATAAAATGGACATGTTTAAGTTATCGTGAGGTTGAAAATCGAATGTTGGGCAATTTTAGATGGGGCGTACGCAGCTTCAGCCCCCCCCCCCTTCTCAAGTCGCCTATAGAGCTAATACAGTAAAATAACTTATCGCTAGTTAATGTGCTGGGTCATTCTACTGAAAGCGTTTGTAGGATGTCACCGATGTTAGAAGCAAGTTTTAAAAAAAATGAAGTATTAATCCTAAGAAAATGTGCAGTACGTAAACTTTATTTTATTTTATCACGCAAAGAATATGTTATTTGAACTTTATAAACAAACGTTTTATTTTTGAACTTGGAATGCCACGCCTGGGCCTGTATTGTCCTGTACCAAACCCCAGTTGTCTGTAAGAATCCATGTATTTAGTGTATTTAATAATTGACGGTTCAGCAAATGTGGTTAATTACTGTAGATTTAACCGAATATTGACATGAAAGTTAATATAATTAACTTACTTTCATGTAAATCGCACAAATCAGATCAGATCTAGAGATATATTACATATAGTTACAATTTGTCTCTTAAGTTTAATGTCACTACTATCACATCATATTCAGACCCGTCGCCGGCATTTTTAGAGTGGTGCGGCCAAACTAATACTAATATCACGTGAAGATTGAGTCAATGACTTTGGCTCTAAATAAGAGTCATTTATGTCGTTTTGCACAACTCTTCAGCTGCGACATAAGCCCCTTGGTAGATTTAATTATTTATTAATATTAAGACCATTTGCAAATAAACAGATTGAATAAAATGTTGTTGTTTGAAGTACAGCTGTATTTAAATGCAATTAATAAAAGTTATCAGTTTGTGAAACATTGATTGCAATTAAAGAAGAATTTCACTTTGATGGGATAGAATTTTCTTTTTAACTGCATACACAATATCAGAAAGGGGCTTATGTCCACTATTTTATAATCATCCAGGGGCTTTTGTCCACCCTGCTAAATCTACTAAGGGGCTTATGTCCACTCTGTCAAATATACCAAGGGGCTTGTGTCCATGTGTACATTTTTATACCAAGGGGCTTGTACTACACTTGATTTTATCAGCTATTAGGGACATGCGTGTTGTCATTGTCTGCACTGATTAGGGTAATAAAATGTGCCAACCGAGCGTGACTTCCACGTGATATAGCCGGTGGCGGATTAGAGAAAGGGAAATAACTGAGTAACAGCTACAAAACAGCGTTAAAATAGTCTGTGCAAATTATGATTTAGGCTTTTATCGACTGAAAAAAGTGGTGCGCCCACGACGGCCTTGAGTATGAACTTGTAAACCTATTAAATACACAACACCAGCATAAAGCAATGTTGTTCACGCGCTTTGGCATATTTTTATGACATTGCACTTTCAAGATTCATTTGGCGCGAAAGTTATTTTTCAATTTGTCAAAGTGGTCCAAGAAAAACAAAACGAATTGGTTGTGTGAACTAGTAATTATTATTACCAGAAGCACTGTTGTAACATACATTTGGTGTTAATGTCTATACAGCAAATATGAATAATTATTTACAAAATTATCTCTGCCTGCACACTAAGATTAGAATTTTGACAATTAGCCAAGTATATTGTTAAAGCATACACTTTGCGACGCAGTATCTTATTTTCATAGCTTCCCATGGTAAACCCCAAAACGAATATACATATATTATACATATTGTGTCATCACGTATTTAATTACTAATGCATTGATGACTGAACACTTCACATTACATCTATACTGTGTCATACCAATATAATGGTAATATCACTCTATATACTCACATATAGACCTTAATAAATATGTATGTTATGGTGATTTATAGTCCCAATGAGTCGGGTGTACTGTAATACTATGTTTACTATTATACTATTTAAAAAATCCTATGCACATGTCATTGTAATAAACAATTAACTTTCTTACGTATTGTGCATTTATTTATATGTTGCATAATATGTATTTTTGATGGAGAGTAAGTTGGTTCCTTGTTCCTAGTTCCTGTTTCCTGATTCGAATAAGGAAACAGGAACTCTTTCCTTATTCCTTATTCAAGCTAAACATATTTGATATAAGCTTTTTATGCCCCCCCCCCTTCGAAGAAGGCGGCATATAGCAGTCGTACTGTCCGTCTGTGCGTCTGTCCGTCTGTCCGAAGCATTCTTGTCTTTGCTATAACTTTGTCATTTATTGATGGATTTTGAAATAACTTGGCACAAATGTCAACCATCATAAGACGACGTGTCGCGTGTAAAACCCGTCTCCCTACCTCAAAGGTCAAGGTCACACTTAGAGGTCAAAGGTCAAAGTGGAGTTTTGAGACAACAATTCTTGTCTTTCCTATAACTTGGCCATTTATTGATGGATTTTGAAATAACTTGGCACAAATGGTAACCATCATAAGACGACGTGTCGTGTGTAACACCCATCTCCCTACCTCAAATCTCAAGGTCACACTTAGAGGTCAAAGGTCAAAGTGGAGTTTTCAGACAAAAGTGGAATGAGGGGGCATCTGTGCCCTATGGACACATGTCTTGTTAAGATAAATAATACATACAATGATTAAGTAAATCAAAACAAAACCAAACGTTATTTAATTCATGAATTAATTCACGAATAAGGAACTAGTTCCTTATTCCTTATTTAAACCGAATAAGCAACTGTTGCTTTGTAACTAAATGACCTAATAGTACCCTATTAATATGAAAGATACATCTAATTGACAAGTTGAATTTTAAAGTAACTCGAATACATTTACTTTATGTATTACGATAAATGTTCATGTTTCTTCTACGCGCTTGAATAGGATTTCTTGTTCAAACCGAACTGGCATATTCTACTTTGAATATTAACTTCACATCAACCAAACTTAAAACCTATAAAATTATGTTTCATGTAATTAAAAAATGACATAAAAATGCATTCTAGCACATTTCTACTTATTTGTTTTTATTTATACTCCAGTTCCTTTTTCGCGGCTTAATAAGGAAAAAGGAACCAGTTCCTTATTCCTTATTCAAGCCGAATAAGGAACTGACATTTTCTTACATAAAAATAAATTAAACTGAACCAAATATATAATGAAAACCATTGTATTTGTATGTTGGATATTAAAAATATGTATTGCATTACATTTCTACTCAGTTTTTTTTTAATGATAACCCAGTTCCTTTTTCGAGGCTGAATAAGGAAAAAGGAACCAGTTCCTGTTTCCTTATTCAAGCCGAATAAGGAACTGGCATTTTCTTACTTAAAAAATGAATTAAAATGAACCAAAGAGTACTTCATATCAATGAAAATCATTGTATATGTAGGTTGGATATTAAAAATATTAATTGCATTACATTTCTACTTAGTTTTATTTAATGATAACCCAGTTCATTTTTCGCGGTTGAATAAGGAACTGGCATTTTCTTACATAAAAATAAATTAAAATGAACCAAAGTGTACATCATATAAAGGAAAATCATTGTATATGTAGGTTGGATACTAAAAATATTTATTACATTACATTTTTAATTAGTTTTATTTAATGATAAGCCAGTTCCTTTTTCGAGGCTGAATAAGGAAACAGGAACCAGTTCCTGTTTCCTTATTCAAGCCGAATAAGGAACTGGCATTTTCTTACATAAAAAATATATTAAAAGGTCGCCGGATGTACCGTTAGCCTGCACGAGCGAGAAAACGCGTTTTCGGACTTAGAAAATCTATGAAGAAAACACGCAATTGCAGCGCGTATGCGCATAGCTTTTTGAATTGAAAAAAATAATAAAATGTTGGGGCATCTCGATGAAACTTTCCAGTCTACTAGAGGCACATCGGCCGCTGCTTCCGGTGCTGTATCGCCGTTATGGTGACATGTTGAAATCGCATTGCATCCTAAATCATATCCCTTCGTAACTGTTTACGTATAAGAACAGAATGAGATATCTAAGACATGTCTAGTATTCAGCTATCGGATAATCTTGAGCAAAAGTTAGGGTCAGATAACAATTTAATACTATATCAGAGATCAAAACATAAAAAAACTAACATTGAACATAGCCAATAATAACGAATATAAAGCTGCGCTATGCTAGAAGTCCATGATCCGAATTTAATCGTCCGAAATTAAGGCCTCCGAATCAGGAACTGGCCACAGTTCCTTATTCTGAAGCCTTTATTTCGGACCAACACTTTCGGATATTAAATTTTTAGAGGTTGTGTGTGTTATTAAGCTTATCTATGCAATATGGCTGTGTTCTGTCACATTTCTACTATATATTTTATTTAACAAGAAACACTGAAAACAAGTATGATGATGACGATAATAATATTAATTATAATAATTGTGTCATTTAGCTGCAAACATTGCATGCGTAAATGCGTAGATTGTTTCCGAAGATATACCTGAAAGAATAACATTCGGTCTTACTTCAGCTACGCATCTAATAACAAATTACGATCTGAAATCTCCACGTATGTTATACTTAGGCATGATACGCTCAATCGTTAGTCAAAATGTTACTCCAGTCTAATTATCAGGTTGTTAAAAAAAACTTCAATGCATTATTGTGTCCGTTCGTACTAACTTTGTCGTGCACCTTTTTTTTTGGGGGGGGGGGGGGGGGTGGGGGGTGGAGGGAGGGGGATATCAACTAATACACGCACCCGAAATTGCGTCACAGTTTGGAATATTCAGACGAAGAAGGTTTGACTTTGAAGTCCCAATGGTTTAGCATTTCAGAATAGGTTGCATTTGGTAGATGTTCATGGACCGGATCGGGTCGTTTCATTACAAAAATTGTTTGGCTGTTTTTCCAAACTAGAAGCTAAAATGGTAAGGGATTTCGTCAGACAATACTGTAGCGTCAAATATCAGCGAACTATAAAGAATAATTTTGTAAATGACGACGCCGCCTTATCGGGATATGATGCCGTTTATGATTTCGGTGTTATACTTAGCAGCCCCCGATAGCTTTTTGGTCGGGTTTTTAGGCGTTCTTTCATCCATTTTGCTGACAGAAAGAAATGATGTGACGGTTTAACAAAATATCAATGACATCGTCTATTTGTTTATTTTCCTACCAAACTATTCCGTTTGGATGGGTCAAGATCAATGCCATTTTTACATTAAATAGAAACAAACATTTTTTTGTTAAACTTGCGAACAAATCGAATTTTTTGTGATACGCTATTTACCGTATCGCGAGATATTATATGAAGTTGTTAAAAGCGAGTCAATGTCACAGTTTGGAAAACTAAGAAAAATCATTAATTGCCTCTCTGATACTTGAAAGCTTACATTAGTTGTCTTTGATTGGCCTTCTTAATAAAAAAAAAATGTGTTGTAGAAAGAATCCCAGTAACTCTTACAAGAAATGGAAGCTTCCAGTGCACTGAAATGCGACGTTTCTTGTGTAGCTTTATTGTTGAAATTTTCTAATTAGATTTTGACAAATCGTGCTGTGTATTATTTTGTTTACACTAAAGTAATAAAATAAAGTTTATGTGATTGCAGTATAGTGATTATTTCTTTTAAGTATATAATATCACAAAACCATTATAAAGTATACAATCTGTATTAAACCGTATGCATTTGACATTTTACCGATGTTACTTCATTTCTTAACATTGTATGCTTTTGGGGAAAATTATTGCTGAACCGCATAAGGTAATAGTATTCATGAAATATTTCAAATCTTACAACACTATGTCGGGTTTAATATTTAATAATGAAACACATTAACGGTTAGTTTTAACGTATGCCTAATTTAATGTGTGTATATATTTTATTATCGTCGCATATCGATTACAAAATTACCCTTATTTTCTATATATCTGTGTTGTTATTATTTCTTGCGCCTGTCAATATACGTATACCTGAATGAGCTAGCTTTTGGAAAAACAAACTCATGTACTGGTACTAAAGCTGACTGATTTATAATCCTTTCAAAATCACATACCATATCGACCATTATTATTTGAAGAAACTACCATTGGTGGATAAAATGGGCTAGCGTTATTAGCGGGTTTTTCCAAAGTATAGCGAAATCCGGGATAAGTCTATTTTGACCAGTCGATAAATGTTGACTTTGTTGACCAATTATGGATTTTTATATGTCTAGTGGTAAACAAACGAATATGGCTGCATTATCCGAAAATTTACTGCAAACCTTTGGCCGAACAACCAAGAGGTGTGGCAATTCTCTATAGACACACGTTTCTTATTTTCAAAAATGAAATGAAATAAGATGAACCATTAAAGAAGAAAATATGTTAAATGTTGTCATGTATTTAAATTACTTATTATAACTTATATTTTAATAGTTTAAGACATTAATATTGCATTTCCTTTATACGTTGTGGAATAAGTCTACAGTTGCGTATTCCTTTTTTTTCAAATGGAATAAGGAACGGCTTTTTCAAACCTATTAAATGGTTGTTCGCGTACCAAATGTAAACCATTACTATGGCAAACATTTTACATGTATATCGAAAATAATTATAATATATTTCTACTAAGTATTACTCATTATTGTTTTGGTTACTTTTTCGCGGCAGCGTAATAAATAAGGAATCACATGCATATTCCATATTCAAACCGAACGGGTACATGCTAACTTTAACAATAAACATGCATGTTCCGAATGGTAACCTATGTGTATTGGAATTATTTTATTTGCTTTCACTTTGTATTTAAATGATAAATTCTTAACAATTTCTACTTAGTATTATTCTCTTTTTTCACTTTAATTTTCGCGTCTGCATAATAAACAAATCTTATTTATTTATTTCTCAACATGAATAAGGAACTGACATTTCTAAAAAGAAAATGTCCATGACTGTAACCATTTCGACTCTTTATTTATAGCTGCCTAGGTATCGACCATCCGAATGTGTATTTCTGGAATTATAGAATCTGAATAAAGAACTGGTATCTAATAAGCAAGTAGTATATGGAGTTTAGTTCTGGTTATAAATGCATAGAAGAGACAAGACAAATGCTAGTATCTTTCAAGTTGGTTAATAAATTATTACCCAGTAAATGCCAATTACAGTTAGAAAATAAAACGAAACATATTTTCCTAGCTTCTATTGATATAGAAAATTCAGTATAATTTTTTTTGAATAAATATCTGATATCATAATAACTTGTATAATGGTTTTCATAGTTATGTGGTACAGTTTAGTACATGAGTAGTTTATTACTTAAGTTTGAAAATGCCAGTTCCTTATTCGGTTTGAATAAGGAAAATGTAACTGGTTCCTTGTTCCTTATTCAGCCATAAAAAAGGAACTGGAATATTAATAAATGAAAATAAGCAGAAATGTTTTAGAACACATATTTCGATATAAAGACACATGAAAATTGATTTTTATTGTCCTGTGGTACATTTCGGTACATGTGAATTTATTCTTATAGTTTGAAAATGCCAGTTCCTTATTCGCTTTGTATAAGGAATCAGGAACTAGTTCCTAGTTCCTTATTCAGCCGCGAAAACGGAAATGGATAAATAATATATAAAATTATGTAGAAATGTGTCGGAACAAACATTTTGATGTAAAAAATACATGAAAATGGCTTTTAGTTTTGTGTTATTGTTTGTTACATGTGAAATTATTTCTATAGTTTGACAAGAATATCAGTGAAACTTATAGATGCTCCCCGATGATGCGCTTTGTCAATGTATGGGTTAATTGAAAGCAGCATGAAACAAAAAATTGAGCCAATAACTCACTGAAAGATCAACATACCGGAACAACGTATTTTTTAAGCAAGTAGTAGCCTATAATTCTAGTTAAAAGCGTAGAAGAGACAATGCAAATGTTCTTATGTTTCAGTCGGTTTATAAATTTAATAATTATCCAGTAAATGCCCATTACAGTTAGAATTGAACACGAAACTTATTTTCTTAGCATGTATTGATTTGCCTATATTACCAACTACCACACTGTCAATCTACATTCACCACAAAGTACAGTATGATTGAAACTGTGACCAATTTTAAATCACTGTTATATCTCAGTGAAGCATAAACTACATAAGATTATTCACACATGAAAACCTGTTCAAATGTTCCCAATTAGGTGAATATGTAACACGATAATCATATTGTTCTCATTGTATATAAAGTATATCCAATTACCGGCACTGTACTATACGTTACGATAATATAATAATAGCTATGGAGTTTAATGGCATGTGGCAGTTAGTGAATTATACGTTCGTATGTATGTTCTACTTTGGGTGTACATATGCATATAATTTGGGATTTAATAATCCAAACTGTGACGCATTCTAGTACGTACATTCGGGTGCGTGTATTAGTTGATCTCTCCCGCCCCCCCCCCCCCCTCCCTCCCCCAAAGGTGCATGACGAAGTTAGTAAGAACGGACACAATAATGCATTGAAGATCTTTTTAAATCTGATAATTAGACTGGACTAACGTCTTCACTAACGATCATGCATAAGTATATCATACGTGGAGATTTAAGATCTTGAGTTTTTATTAGAGGTGTAGCTAAAGTAAGACCGAATGTTATTCTTTCGGTTGTATCTTCCGAAACAATCTACGCATTTACGCATGCAATGTTTGCAGCTAAATGACACAATTATTATAATTAATATTATTATCGTCATCATCATACTTGTTTTCAGTGTTTCTTGTTAAATAAAATATATAGTAGAAATGTGACAGAACACAGCCATATTGCATAGATAAGCTTAATAACACACACAACCTCTAAAAATTTAATATCCGAAAGTGTTGGTCCGAAATAAAGGCTTCAGAATAAGGAACTGTGGCCAGTTCCTGATTCGGAGGCCTTAATTTCGGACGATTAAATTCGGATCATGGACTTATAGCATAGCGCAGCTTTATATTCGTTATTATTGGCTATGTTCAATGTTAGTTTTTTTATGTTTTGATCTCTGATATAGTATTAAATTGTTATCTGACCCTAACTTTTGCTCAAGATTATCCGATAGCTGAATACTAGACATGTCTTAGATATCTCATTCTGTTATTATACGTAAACAGTTACGAAGGGATATGATTTAGGATGCAATGCGATTTCAACATGTCACCATAACGGCGATACAGCACCGGAAGCAGCGGCCGATGTGCCTCTAGTAGACTGGAAAGTTTCATCGAGATGCCCCAACATTTTATTATTTTTTTCAATTCAAAAAGCTATGCGCATACGCGCTGCAGTTGCGTGTTTTCTTCATAGATTTTCTAAGTCCGAAAACGCGTTTTCTCGCTCGTGCAGGCTAACGGTACATCCGGCGACCTTTTAATATATTTTTTATGTAAGAAAATGCCAGTTCCTTATTCGGCTTGAATAAGGAAACAGGAACTGGTTCCTGTTTCCTTATTCAGCCGCGAAAAAGGAACTGGGTTATCATTAAATAAAACTAATAAAAAATGTAATGTAATAAATATTTTTAGTATTCAACCTACATATACAATGATTTTCATTTATATGATGTACACTTTGGTTCATTTTAATTTATTTTTATGTAAGAAAATGCCAGTTCCTTATTCAACTTGAATAAGGAAACAGGAACTGGTTCCTGTTTCCTTATTCAGCCGCGAAAAAGGAACTGGGTTACCATTAAATAAAACTAAGTAGAAATGTAATGCAATTAATATTTTTAATATCCATCCTACATATACAATGATTTTCATTGATATGTGGTACTCTTCGGTTCATTTTAATCTATTTTTTAAGTAAGAAAATGCCAGTTCCTTATTCGGCTTGAATAAGGAAACAGGAACTGGTTCCTGTTTCCTTATTCAGCCGCGAAAAAGGAACTGGCTTATCATTAAATAAAACTAATAAAAAATGTAATGTAATAAATATTTTTAGTATCCAACCTACATATACAATGATTTTCATTTATATGATGTACACTTTGGTTCATTTTAATTTATTTTTATGTAAGAAAATGCCAGTTCCTTATTCGGCTTGAATAAGGAAACAGGAACTGGTTCCTGTTTCCTTATTCAGCCTCGAAAAAGGAACTGGCTTTCATTAAATAAAACTAATAAAAAATGTAATGTAATAAATATTTTTAGTATCCAACCTACATATACAATGATTTTCATTTATATGATGTACACTTTGGTTCATTTTAATTTATTTTTATGTAAGAACATGCCAGTTCCTTATTCAACCGCGAAAAAGGAACTGGGTTATCATTAAATAAAACTAAGTAGAAATGTAATGCAATTAATATTTTTAATATCCAACCTACGTATACAATGATTTTCATTGATATGTAGTACTCTTTGGTTCATTTTAATTTATTTTTTAAGTAAGAAAATGCCAGTTCCTTATTCGGCTTGAATAAGGAAACAGGAACTGGTTCCTTTTTCCTTATTCAGCCTCGAAAAAGGAACTGGGTTATCATTAAAAAAAACTAAGTAGAAATGTAATGCAATACATATTTTTAATATCCAACATACAAATACAATGGTTTTCATTATATATTTGGTTCAGTTTAATTTATTTTTATATAAGAAAATGTCAGTTCCTTATTCGGCTTGAATAAGGAATAAGGAACTGGTTCCTTTTTCCTTATTAAGCCGCGAAAAAGGAACTGGAGTATAAATAAAAACAAATAAGTAGAAATGTGCTAGAATGCATTTATATGTCATTTTTTAATTACATGAAACATAATTTTATAGGTTTTAAGTTTGGTTGATGTGAAGTTAATATTCAAAGTAGAATATGCCAGTTCGGTTTGAACAAGAAATCCTATTCAAGCGCTTAGAAGAAACATGAACATTTATCGTAATACATAAAGTAAATGTATTCGAGTTACTTTAAAATTCAACTTGTCAATTAGATGTATCTTTCATATTAATAGGGTACTATTAGGTCATTTAGTTACAAAGCAACAGTTGCTTATTCGGTTTAAATAAGGAATAAGGAACTAGTTCCTTATTCGTGAATTAATTCATGAATTAAATAACGTTTGGTTTTGTTTTGATTTACTTAAGCATTGTATGTATTATTTATCTTAACAAGACATGTGTCCATAGGGCACAGATGCCCCCTCATTCCACTTTTGTTTGAAAACTCCACTTTGACCTTTGACCTCTAAGTGTGACCTTGAGATTTGAGGTAGGGAGATGGGTGTTACACGCGACACGTCGTCTTATGATGGTTACCATTTGTGCCAAGTTATTTCAAAATCCATCAATAAATTTCCAAGTTATAGGAAAGACAAGAATTTTTGTCTCAAAACTCCACTTTGACCTTTGACCTCTAAGTGTGACCTTGACCTTTGAGGTAGGGAGACGGGTGTTACACGCGACACGTCGTCTTATGATGGTTGACATTTGTGCCAAGTTATTTCAAAATCCATCAATAAATGACAAAGTTATAGCAAAGACAAGAATGCTTCGGACAGACGGACAGACGCACAGACGGACAGTGCGACTGCTATATGCCGCCTTCTTCGAAGGGGGGGGGGGGGGCATAAAAAGCTTATATCAAATATGTTTAGCTTGAATAAGGAATAAGGAACCAGTTCCTGTTTCCTTATTCGAATCAGGAAACAGGAACTAGGAACAAGGAACCAACTTACTCTCCATGTATTTTTGGGGGATTTTCTGTTTTTTGGGTTTGGTTTTGTTATGTAGTTTTTGTCAATATTCATGTATACAATAACTCGCTAACAATGTATTGATTCCAAAACAACACAATTTACACCTGTATCATACGATAGAGATTTTTTTTAAAGTTTACATCATATTTATAAGATATTTGTGCAACGAATGTGATATTTTTCACTTTTTTTGGTGTATTTATAATTTCCAAACCCCTTCGCAATAACAACAATGTGTTTATTTAACTATAGATTCGATTGGCAGTTATTTTACTATTTACTTAAAGGCCTAGTTTAAGGAATGTCTGGCGTCTCCGTTGCGTATTCCACTCTGTGTATTGGTCCACCACAAAATCTCGAATCATTATTTGCAATATTTTCTCTCAACTGACTGAGCAATGGCTACGTGCACTGTTTCCTCTGCAGCAATGTATCGTTATCAGCTGATATCTCCACACTGTATCCACACTGTGACCACAGAAGGGTGCCAATACACAGGGGTACAATACCCCAGATTTGGGGTCGGGGTGGGGTGGGGGGTCATATAAAGAAGGATTAAACTAGGCCTTTACACATTCTTAATGGTTTATTTTTCGAGTTTTGCATATTGTTAAAACGTTACTTGCATCTGATGCTTTTGTTTGTATTTTTAAGTAGTAATAAATGACTTTATTTGCATTTGTATTACATAAAAATATCTTCAGATGCTCATATATTTGTTAAACAGTGTAGAAAGTATTTGTATGTTTGTAACTTTGGCCATATAGGGAAATTGTTGTGTGAATTGTTGTGTGAATACAATAGAGAAAATAAGTAGTCTTTTAATCGAAGGTTTTATAAGTACTACTTTTTTGTTCTGTATTCGTATGTCACTTGTTTTTATTGTTGCAATGAGTAAATGCGTCTTTTTTTTCAATAAAAACCTTTAAAAATAACTTTAAAATGAAGGGAAAACATTTTATGCTACTGTAATACATTTATATAGTGTCTGTGTCAGTTTGTCTTTTCCACGTCATGACCACATGCAGTTTGGTCATGCAATATGCTTAAACAACACAAACAATGAGTATGATTATATCTTCCACTAATTTCAATAAACTAAAAGTGACAACGGTTCTGCTTGTCACTTTGTCATGTCATTTCTATATGTACAGTGGTCATGCAATATGCTTAAAAAAAAAGAAAAAAAGTATAATTATGCTTTTCACGAATTTCAATTAACTAACAGTGACATCTCACGTTACTTTACAAGATATATGTGAACTATACTGTTTCTTCTTCCTTCAACTTGCTTTACAGTTATTGTTAGTCATGTGTTGTATTTTGTGCTGGTCATTGATTACTCTGATAACTATATAAGCTGTAATTGATAATCTTATAAGAAGTATAGTCAAATATTATGTGTAGGCACACTTGCAAGTTATGTAAATGTATGCACGGTATGTTACTGGTATATCATTGTTTATACGTAAATGTAATTCTGTATTTTGCACTTCCATTTGCAGGTCATGCTCTGTAGCAATAATTACATAAAATACCTTAAGTTTGCGAGTGCATGTTTAGCTTTCGCAAAAATCTAAAGATAATGTCGTTCGTTGCATGAAAATGATCGAATTATTATTGTTTATATATTGACAACATATGATTCGCTTGTAAATGAAATTCTAACATTCCCTGCATAATGTATATTGTAAAAAACAAAACACTAGAGTTTCCAATTGCTTCTAGGGTTTCAAGAAAAATTGTTGAAATACACATTTTGTGTTAATGCCCATACGCCCAAGGTGACATATGGCTTATGGCTTGCATCATTCACTACATTCACGTGTGTGTGCAACAATTTGCGCTTATAATGATACTTATCATATATAATATGCAAATTGGTTGATAAACTAATTGTCTGTATAGTGTGTTTGTGGTAGTTTTGTTTTGTTTTTATGCCTCCACTTTAGACGGGGGGGGGGGGTCATATGGATTTGCCGTTGTCCGTCCGTCCGTCCATCCGTCCGTCCGTCCGTCGGATTTTTGTGTCGCGCGTAACTCAAAAACTGCTAGAGTGATGAAACTTTATAAGCATATTCATCTGCATTGGAGAATGTGCACCTGGATATTTTGGTGATATTTTTTCCGAAATAAGCGGAGTTATGGCCCTTTTTTAGAAAAAAGACACTTTTGGACTTGTGTCGCGCGTAACTCAAAAAGTATTACTGCTAGAGTGATGAAACTTTATAAACATATGAATCAGCATGTGACCTTGTGCGCCTGAGTATTTTAATGAAGTTTTTTCCGATATCAGCGGAGTTATGGCCCTTTTTAGCAAAAAATGACATTTTTGGACTTGTGTCGCGTGTAACTCAAATAGTATAACTGCAAGTCTGATGAAACTTTTAGAAATATATTTATCAGTATGTGAACTTGTGCACCTGGGTATTGTGGTGCAATTTTTTCCGACATCAGCTGAGTTATGGCCCTTTTTTAGCAAAAAAAAGACATATTTGGACTTCTGTCGCGCGTAACTCAAAAAGTATTACTACTGGAGTGATGAAACTTTATAAACATATTAATCAGCATGTTAGCTTGTGCACCTGGGTATTTTGGTGCAGTTTTTTTCCGACATCAGCGGAGTTATGGCCTTTTTTTACCAAAAAAGAGGACATTTTTGGACTTGTCGCGTGCAACTAAAAAAGTATTATTGCTAGAGTGTTATCAGTATGTGAACTTGTGTACCTGGGTATTTTGGTGCATTTTTTTCCGACATCAGCTGAGTTATGGCCTTTTTTTGCGAAACAAAGACATTTTTGGACTTGTGTCGCGCGCAACTCAACAAGTATTACTACTGGTGTGATGAAACTTTATAAACATATTAATCAGCATGTTAACTTGTGCACCTGGCTATTTTGGAGCAGTTTTTTTCGGACATCAGCGGAGTTATGGCCTTTTTTTATAGCAAAAATGACATTTTGGACTTGTGTCACGCAGAACTCAAAAATTATTACTGCTTGAGTGATGAAACTTTAAGTATGTGAACCTGTGCACCTGGGTATTTTGGTGTATTTTTCCGCTATCAGTGGAGTTATGACCCTTTTGTTAGCAAAAATGACATTTTTCGATTTGTGTCGCGTGTAACTCAAAAAGTATAACTGCAAGACCGATTAAACTTTATAAAAATATTTATCAGCATGTCAACTTGTGCACCTGGGTATTTTGTCGATTTTTTCTGACAATCAGCAGAGTTTTGTGACAATCAGCGGAATGTGGGGGCATCCGTGTCCTATGAACACATTTCTAGTTATATATATCATACTATGATTATTAATTGTGTGTTTTGATAATTTATCTTTTATGAATTGACTTTATGTGTAATATGGTTTAAGAAAACCAACCAAAACAAGGCATATGACATGAACTTTTTTTTATAAAATATATTGTTGCAATTTTTTGGTGTATTTATACTTTCCAAACCCCTTCGCAATAACAACAATGTGTTTATTTAACTATATATTTCGATTGGCAGTGATTTTACTATTTACTTAAAGGCCTAGTTTAAGGAATGTCTGGCGTCTCCGTTGCGTATTCCACTCTGTGTATTGGTCCACCACAAAATCTCTTATCATTATTTGCAATATTTTCTCTCAACTGACTGAGCAATGGCTACGTGCACTGTTTCCTCTGCAGCAATGTATCGTTATCAGCTGATATCGCCACACTGTATCCACACTGTGACCACAGAAGGGTGCCAATACACAGGGGTACAATACCCCAGATTTGGGGTCGGGGTGGGGTGGGGGGTCATATAAAGAAGGATTAAACTAGGCCTTTACACATTCTTAATGGTTTATTTTTCGAGGTTTGCATATTGTTAAAACGTTACTTGCATCTGATGCTTTTGTTTGTATTTTTAAGTAGTAATAAATGACTTTATTTGCATTTGTATTACATAAAAATATCTTCAGATGCTCATATATTTGTTAAACAGTGTAGAAAGTATTTGTATGTTTGTAACTTTGGCCATATAGGGAAATTGTTGTGTGAATTGTTGTGTGAATACACTAGAGAAAATAAGTAGTCTTTTAATCGAAGGTTTTATAAGTACTACTTTTTTGTTCTGTATTCGTATGTCACTTGTTTTTATTGTTGCAATGAGTAAATGCGTCTTTTTTTCAATAAAAACCTTTAAAAATAACTTTAAAATGAAGGGAAAACATTTTATGCTACTGTAATACATTTATATAGTGTCTGTGTCAGTTTGTCTTTTCCACGTCATGACCACATGCAGTTTGGTCATGCAATATGCTTAAACAACACAAACAATGAGTATGATTATATCTTCCACTAATTTCAATAAACTAAAAGTGACAACGGTTCTGCTTGTCACTTTGTCATGTCATTTCTATATGTACAGTGGTCATGCAATATGCTTTAAAAAAAGAAAAAAAGTATAATTATGCTTTTCACGAATTTCAATTAACTAACAGTGACATCTCACGTTACTTTACAGATATATGTGAACTATACTGTTTCTTCTTCCTTCAACTTGCTTTACAGTTATTGTTCGTCATGTGTTGTATTTTGTGCTGGTCATTGATTACTCTGATAACTATATAAGCTGTAATTGATAATCTTATAAGAAGTATAGTCAAATATTATGTGTAGGCACACTTGCAAGTTATGTAAATGTATGCACGGTATGTTACTGGTATATCATTGTTTATACGTAAATGTAATTCTGTATTTTGCACTTCCATTTGCAGGTCATGCTCTGTAGCAATAATTACATAAAATACCTTAAGTTTGCGAGTGCATGTTTAGCTTTCGCAAAAATCTAAAGATAATGTCGTTCGTTGCATGAAAATGATCGAATTATTATTGTTTATATATTGACAACATATGATTCGCTTGTCAATGAAATTCTAACATTCCCTGCATAATGTATATTGTAAAAAACAAAACACTAGAGTTTCCAATTGCTTCTAGGGTTTCAAGAAAAATTGTTGAAATACACATTTTGTGTTAATGCCCATACGCCCAAGGTGACATATGGCTTATGGCTTGCATCATTCACTACATTCACGTGTGTGTGCAACAATTTGCGCTTATAATGATACTTATCATAGATAATATGTAAATTGGTTGATAAACTAATTGTCTGTATAGTGTGTTTGGGGTAGTTTTGTTTTGTTTTTATGCCTCCACTTTAGAGGGGGGGGGGGGGGGCATATAGATTTGCCGTTGTCCGTCCGTCCGTCCATCCGTCCGTCCGTCCGTCGGATTTTTGTGTCGCGCGTAACTCAAAAACTGCTAGAGTGATGAAACTTTATAAGCATATTCATCTGCATTGGGGAATGTGCACCTGGATATTTTGGTGATATTTTTTCCGAAATAAGCGGAGTTATGGCCCTTTTTTAGAAAAAAGACACTTTTGGACTTGTGTCGCGCGTAATTCAAAAAGTATTACTGCTAGAGTGATGAAACTTTATAAACATATGAATCAGCATGTGACCTTGTGCGCCTGGGTATTTTAATGAAGTTTTTTCCGATATCAGCGGAGTTATGGCCCTTTTTAGCAAAAAATGACATTTTTGGACTTGTGTCGCGTGTAACTCAAAAAGTATAACTGCAAGTCTGATGAAACTTTTAGAAACATATTTATCAGTATGTGAACTTGTGCACCTGGGTATTTTGGTGCAATTTTTTCCGACATCAGCTGAGTTATGGCCCTTTTTTAGCAAAAAATTGACATATTTGGACTTCAATCGCGCGTAACTCAAAAAGTATTACTACTGGAGTGATGAAACTTTATAAACATATTAATCAGCATGTTAGCTTGTGCACCTGGGTATTTTGGTGCAGTTTGTTCCGACATCAGCGGAGTTATGGCCCTTTTTTACCAAAAAAAGAGGACATTTTTGGACTTGTCGCGTGTAACTCAAAAAGTATTATTGCTAGAGTGTTATCAGTATGTGAACTTGTGTACCTGGGTATTTTGGTGCATTTTTTTCCGACATCAGCTGAGTTATGGCCTTTTTTTGCGAAACAAAGACATTTTTGGACTTGTGTCGCGCGCAACTCAACAAGTATTACTACTGGTGTGATGAAACTTTATAAACATATTAATCAGCATGTTAACTTGTGCACCTGGCTATTTTGGAGCAGTTTTTTTCGGACATCAGCGGAGTTATGGCCTTTTTTTATTGCAAAAATGACATTTTGGACTTGTGTCACGCAGAACTCAAAAATTATTACTGCTTGAGTGATGAAACTTTAAGTATGTGAACCTGTGCACCTGGGTATTTTGGTGTATTTTTCCGCTATCAGTGGAGTTATGACCCTTTTGTTAGCAAAAATGACATTTTTCGATTTGTGTCGCGTGTAACTCAAAAAGTATAACTGCAAGACCGATTAAACTTTATAAAAATATTTATCAGCATGTCAACTTGTGCACCTGGGTATTTTGTCGATTTTTTCTGACAATCAGCAGAGTTTTGTGACAATCAGCGGAATGTGGGGGCATCCGTGTCCTATGAACACATTTCTAGTTATATATATCATACTATGATTATTAATTGTGTGTTTTGATAATTTATCTTTTATGAATTGACTTTATGTGTAATATGGTTTAAGAAAACCAACCAAAACAAGGCATATGACATGAACTTTTTTTTATAAAATATATTGTTGCAATTTTTTGGTGTATTTATACTTTCCAAACCCCTTCGCAATAACAACAATGTGTTTATTTAACTATATATTTCGATTGGCAGTGATTTTACTATTTACTTAAAGGCCTAGTTTAAGGAATGTCTGGCGTCTCCGTTGCGTATTCCACTCTGTGTATTGGTCCACCACAAAATCTCTTATCATTATTTGCAATATTTTCTCTCAACTGACTGAGCAATGGCTACGTGCACTGTTTCCTCTGCAGCAATGTATCGTTATCAGCTGATATCGCCACACTGTATCCACACTGTGACCACAGAAGGGTGCCAATACACAGGGGTACAATACCCCAGATTTGGGGTCGGGGTGGGGTGGGGGGTCATATAAAGAAGGATTAAACTAGGCCTTTACACATTCTTAATGGTTTATTTTTCGAGGTTTGCATATTGTTAAAACGTTACTTGCATCTGATGCTTTTGTTTGTATTTTTAAGTAGTAATAAATGACTTTATTTGCATTTGTATTACATAAAAATATCTTCAGATGCTCATATATTTGTTAAACAGTGTAGAAAGTATTTGTATGTTTGTAACTTTGGCCATATAGGGAAATTGTTGTGTGAATTGTTGTGTGAATACACTAGAGAAAATAAGTAGTCTTTTAATCGAAGGTTTTATAAGTACTACTTTTTTGTTCTGTATTCGTATGTCACTTGTTTTTATTGTTGCAATGAGTAAATGCGTCTTTTTTTTCAATAAAAACCTTTAAAAATAACTTTAAAATGAAGGGAAAACATTTTATGCTACTGTAATACATTTATATAGTGTCTGTGTCAGTTTGTCTTTTCCACGTCATGACCACATGCAGTTTGGTCATGCAATATGCTTAAACAACACAAACAATGAGTATGATTATATCTTCCACTAATTTCAATAAACTAAAAGTGACAACGGTTCTGCTTGTCACTTTGTCATGTCATTTCTATATGTACAGTGGTCATGCAATATGCTTTAAAAAAAAGAAAAAAAGTATAATTATGCTTTTCACGAATTTCAATTAACTAACAGTGACATCTCACGTTACTTTACAGATATATGTGAACTATACTGTTTCTTCTTCCTTCAACTTGCTTTACAGTTATTGTTCGTCATGTGTTGTATTTTGTGCTGGTCATTGATTACTCTGATAACTATATAAGCTGTAATTGATAATCTTATAAGAAGTATAGTCAAATATTATGTGTAGGCACACTTGCAAGTTATGTAAATGTATGCACGGTATGTTACTGGTATATCATTGTTTATACGTAAATGTAATTCTGTATTTTGCACTTCCATTTGCAGGTCATGCTCTGTAGCAATAATTACATAAAATACCTTAAGTTTGCGAGTGCATGTTTAGCTTTCGCAAAAATCTAAAGATAATGTCGTTCGTTGCATGAAAATGATCGAATTATTATTGTTTATATATTGACAACATATGATTCGCTTGTCAATGAAATTCTAACATTCCCTGCATAATGTATATTGTAAAAAACAAAACACTAGAGTTTCCAATTGCTTCTAGGGTTTCAAGAAAAATTGTTGAAATACACATTTTGTGTTAATGCCCATACGCCCAAGGTGACATATGGCTTATGGCTTGCATCATTCACTACATTCACGTGTGTGTGCAACAATTTGCGCTTATAATGATACTTATCATAGATAATATGTAAATTGGTTGATAAACTAATTGTCTGTATAGTGTGTTTGGGGTAGTTTTGTTTTGTTTTTATGCCTCCACTTTAGAGGGGGGGGGGGGGGGGCATATAGATTTGCCGTTGTCCGTCCGTCCGTCCATCCGTCCGTCCGTCCGTCGGATTTTTGTGTCGCGCGTAACTCAAAAACTGCTAGAGTGATGAAACTTTATAAGCATATTCATCTGCATTGGGGAATGTGCACGGATATTTTGGTGATATTTTTTCCGAAATAAGCGGAGTTATGGCCCTTTTTTAGAAAAAAGACACTTTTGGACTTGTGTCGCGCGTAATTCAAAAAGTATTACTGCTAGAGTGATGAAACTTTATAAACATATGAATCAGCATGTGACCTTGTGCGCCTGGGTATTTTAATGAAGTTTTTTCCGATATCAGCGGAGTTATGGCCCTTTTTAGCAAAAAATGACATTTTTGGACTTGTGTCGCGTGTAACTCAAAAAGTATAACTGCAAGTCTGATGAAACTTTTAGAAACATATTTATCAGTATGTGAACTTGTGCACCTGGGTATTTTGGTGCAATTTTTTTCCGACATCAGCTGAGTTATGGCCCTTTTTTAGCAAAAAATTGACATATTTGGACTTCAATCGCGCGTAACTCAAAAAGTATTACTACTGGAGTGATGAAACTTTATAAACATATTAATCAGCATGTTAGCTTGTGCACCTGGGTATTTTGGTGCAGTTTGTTCCGACATCAGCGGAGTTATGGCCCTTTTTTACCAAAAAAAGAGGACATTTTTGGACTTGTCGCGTGTAACTCAAAAAGTATTATTGCTAGAGTGTTATCAGTATGTGAACTTGTGTACCTGGGTATTTTGGTGCATTTTTTTCCGACATCAGCTGAGTTATGGCCTTTTTTTGCGAAACAAAGACATTTTTGGACTTGTGTCGCGCGCAACTCAACAAGTATTACTACTGGTGTGATGAAACTTTATAAACATATTAATCAGCATGTTAACTTGTGCACCTGGCTATTTTGGAGCAGTTTTTTTCGGACATCAGCGGAGTTATGGCCTTTTTTTATTGCAAAAATGACATTTTGGACTTGTGTCACGCAGAACTCAAAAATTATTACTGCTTGAGTGATGAAACTTTAAGTATGTGAACCTGTGCACCTGGGTATTTTGGTGTATTTTTCCGCTATCAGTGGAGTTATGACCCTTTTGTTAGCAAAAATGACATTTTTCGATTTGTGTCGCGTGTAACTCAAAAAGTATAACTGCAAGACCGATTAAACTTTATAAAAATATTTATCAGCATGTCAACTTGTGCACCTGGGTATTTTGTCGATTTTTTCTGACAATCAGCAGAGTTTTGTGACAATCAGCGGAATGTGGGGGCATCCGTGTCCTATGAACACATTTCTAGTTATATATATCATACTATGATTATTAATTGTGTGTTTTGATAATTTATCTTTTATGAATTGACTTTATGTGTAATATGGTTTAAGAAAACCAACCAAAACAAGGCATATGACATGAACTTTTTTTTATAAAATATATTGTTGCAATTTTTTGGTGTATTTATACTTTCCAAACCCCTTCGCAATAACAACAATGTGTTTATTTAACTATATATTTCGATTGGCAGTGATTTTACTATTTACTTAAAGGCCTAGTTTAAGGAATGTCTGGCGTCTCCGTTGCGTATTCCACTCTGTGTATTGGTCCACCACAAAATCTCTTATCATTATTTGCAATATTTTCTCTCAACTGACTGAGCAATGGCTACGTGCACTGTTTCCTCTGCAGCAATGTATCGTTATCAGCTGATATCGCCACACTGTATCCACACTGTGACCACAGAAGGGTGCCAATACACAGGGGTACAATACCCCAGATTTGGGGTCGGGGTGGGGTGGGGGGTCATATAAAGAAGGATTAAACTAGGCCTTTACACATTCTTAATGGTTTATTTTTCGAGGTTTGCATATTGTTAAAACGTTACTTGCATCTGATGCTTTTGTTTGTATTTTTAAGTAGTAATAAATGACTTTATTTGCATTTGTATTACATAAAAATATCTTCAGATGCTCATATATTTGTTAAACAGTGTAGAAAGTATTTGTATGTTTGTAACTTTGGCCATATAGGGAAATTGTTGTGTGAATTGTTGTGTGAATACACTAGAGAAAATAAGTAGTCTTTTAATCGAAGGTTTTATAAGTACTACTTTTTTGTTCTGTATTCGTATGTCACTTGTTTTTATTGTTGCAATGAGTAAATGCGTCTTTTTTTTCAATAAAAACCTTTAAAAATAACTTTAAAATGAAGGGAAAACATTTTATGCTACTGTAATACATTTATATAGTGTCTGTGTCAGTTTGTCTTTTCCACGTCATGACCACATGCAGTTTGGTCATGCAATATGCTTAAACAACACAAACAATGAGTATGATTATATCTTCCACTAATTTCAATAAACTAAAAGTGACAACGGTTCTGCTTGTCACTTTGTCATGTCATTTCTATATGTACAGTGGTCATGCAATATGCTTTAAAAAAAAGAAAAAAAGTATAATTATGCTTTTCACGAATTTCAATTAACTAACAGTGACATCTCACGTTACTTTACAGATATATGTGAACTATACTGTTTCTTCTTCCTTCAACTTGCTTTACAGTTATTGTTCGTCATGTGTTGTATTTTGTGCTGGTCATTGATTACTCTGATAACTATATAAGCTGTAATTGATAATCTTATAAGAAGTATAGTCAAATATTATGTGTAGGCACACTTGCAAGTTATGTAAATGTATGCACGGTATGTTACTGGTATATCATTGTTTATACGTAAATGTAATTCTGTATTTTGCACTTCCATTTGCAGGTCATGCTCTGTAGCAATAATTACATAAAATACCTTAAGTTTGCGAGTGCATGTTTAGCTTTCGCAAAAATCTAAAGATAATGTCGTTCGTTGCATGAAAATGATCGAATTATTATTGTTTATATATTGACAACATATGATTCGCTTGTCAATGAAATTCTAACATTCCCTGCATAATGTATATTGTAAAAAACAAAACACTAGAGTTTCCAATTGCTTCTAGGGTTTCAAGAAAAATTGTTGAAATACACATTTTGTGTTAATGCCCATACGCCCAAGGTGACATATGGCTTATGGCTTGCATCATTCACTACATTCACGTGTGTGTGCAACAATTTGCGCTTATAATGATACTTATCATAGATAATATGTAAATTGGTTGATAAACTAATTGTCTGTATAGTGTGTTTGGGGTAGTTTTGTTTTGTTTTTATGCCTCCACTTTAGAGGGGGGGGGGGGCATATAGATTTGCCGTTGTCCGTCCGTCCGTCCATCCGTCCGTCCGTCCGTCGGATTTTTGTGTCGCGCGTAACTCAAAAACTGCTAGAGTGATGAAACTTTATAAGCATATTCATCTGCATTGGGGAATGTGCACCTGGATATTTTGGTGATATTTTTTCCGAAATAAGCGGAGTTATGGCCCTTTTTTAGAAAAAAGACACTTTTGGACTTGTGTCGCGCGTAATTCAAAAAGTATTACTGCTAGAGTGATGAAACTTTATAAACATATGAATCAGCATGTGACCTTGTGCGCCTGGGTATTTTAATGAAGTTTTTTCCGATATCAGCGGAGTTATGGCCCTTTTTAGCAAAAAATGACATTTTTGGACTTGTGTCGCGTGTAACTCAAAAAGTATAACTGCAAGTCTGATGAAACTTTTAGAAACATATTTATCAGTATGTGAACTTGTGCACCTGGGTATTTTGGTGCAATTTTTTCCGACATCAGCTGAGTTATGGCCCTTTTTTAGCAAAAAATTGACATATTTGGACTTCAATCGCGCGTAACTCAAAAAGTATTACTACTGGAGTGATGAAACTTTATAAACATATTAATCAGCATGTTAGCTTGTGCACCTGGGTATTTTGGTGCAGTTTGTTCCGACATCAGCGGAGTTATGGCCCTTTTTTACCAAAAAAAGAGGACATTTTTGGACTTGTCGCGTGTAACTCAAAAAGTATTATTGCTAGAGTGTTATCAGTATGTGAACTTGTGTACCTGGGTATTTTGGTGCATTTTTTTCCGACATCAGCTGAGTTATGGCCTTTTTTTGCGAAACAAAGACATTTTTGGACTTGTGTCGCGCGCAACTCAACAAGTATTACTACTGGTGTGATGAAACTTTATAAACATATTAATCAGCATGTTAACTTGTGCACCTGGCTATTTTGGAGCAGTTTTTTTCGGACATCAGCGGAGTTATGGCCTTTTTTTATTGCAAAAATGACATTTTGGACTTGTGTCACGCAGAACTCAAAAATTATTACTGCTTGAGTGATGAAACTTTAAGTATGTGAACCTGTGCACCTGGGTATTTTGGTGTATTTTTCCGCTATCAGTGGAGTTATGACCCTTTTGTTAGCAAAAATGACATTTTTCGATTTGTGTCGCGTGTAACTCAAAAAGTATAACTGCAAGACCGATTAAACTTTATAAAAATATTTATCAGCATGTCAACTTGTGCACCTGGGTATTTTGTCGATTTTTTCTGACAATCAGCAGAGTTTTGTGACAATCAGCGGAATGTGGGGGCATCCGTGTCCTATGAACACATTTCTAGTTATATATATCATACTATGATTATTAATTGTGTGTTTTGATAATTTATCTTTTATGAATTGACTTTATGTGTAATATGGTTTAAGAAAACCAACCAAAACAAGGCATATGACATGAACTTTTTTTTATAAAATATATTGTTGCAATTTTTTGGTGTATTTATACTTTCCAAACCCCTTCGCAATAACAACAATGTGTTTATTTAACTATATATTTCGATTGGCAGTGATTTTACTATTTACTTAAAGGCCTAGTTTAAGGAATGTCTGGCGTCTCCGTTGCGTATTCCACTCTGTGTATTGGTCCACCACAAAATCTCTTATCATTATTTGCAATATTTTCTCTCAACTGACTGAGCAATGGCTACGTGCACTGTTTCCTCTGCAGCAATGTATCGTTATCAGCTGATATCGCCACACTGTATCCACACTGTGACCACAGAAGGGTGCCAATACACAGGGGTACAATACCCCAGATTTGGGGTCGGGGTGGGGTGGGGGGTCATATAAAGAAGGATTAAACTAGGCCTTTACACATTCTTAATGGTTTATTTTTCGAGGTTTGCATATTGTTAAAACGTTACTTGCATCTGATGCTTTTGTTTGTATTTTTAAGTAGTAATAAATGACTTTATTTGCATTTGTATTACATAAAAATATCTTCAGATGCTCATATATTTGTTAAACAGTGTAGAAAGTATTTGTATGTTTGTAACTTTGGCCATATAGGGAAATTGTTGTGTGAATTGTTGTGTGAATACACTAGAGAAAATAAGTAGTCTTTTAATCGAAGGTTTTATAAGTACTACTTTTTTGTTCTGTATTCGTATGTCACTTGTTTTTATTGTTGCAATGAGTAAATGCGTCTTTTTTTTCAATAAAAACCTTTAAAAATAACTTTAAAATGAAGGGAAAACATTTTATGCTACTGTAATACATTTATATAGTGTCTGTGTCAGTTTGTCTTTTCCACGTCATGACCACATGCAGTTTGGTCATGCAATATGCTTAAACAACACAAACAATGAGTATGATTATATCTTCCACTAATTTCAATAAACTAAAAGTGACAACGGTTCTGCTTGTCACTTTGTCATGTCATTTCTATATGTACAGTGGTCATGCAATATGCTTTAAAAAAAAGAAAAAAAGTATAATTATGCTTTTCACGAATTTCAATTAACTAACAGTGACATCTCACGTTACTTTACAGATATATGTGAACTATACTGTTTCTTCTTCCTTCAACTTGCTTTACAGTTATTGTTCGTCATGTGTTGTATTTTGTGCTGGTCATTGATTACTCTGATAACTATATAAGCTGTAATTGATAATCTTATAAGAAGTATAGTCAAATATTATGTGTAGGCACACTTGCAAGTTATGTAAATGTATGCACGGTATGTTACTGGTATATCATTGTTTATACGTAAATGTAATTCTGTATTTTGCACTTCCATTTGCAGGTCATGCTCTGTAGCAATAATTACATAAAATACCTTAAGTTTGCGAGTGCATGTTTAGCTTTCGCAAAAATCTAAAGATAATGTCGTTCGTTGCATGAAAATGATCGAATTATTATTGTTTATATATTGACAACATATGATTCGCTTGTCAATGAAATTCTAACATTCCCTGCATAATGTATATTGTAAAAAACAAAACACTAGAGTTTCCAATTGCTTCTAGGGTTTCAAGAAAAATTGTTGAAATACACATTTTGTGTTAATGCCCATACGCCCAAGGTGACATATGGCTTATGGCTTGCATCATTCACTACATTCACGTGTGTGTGCAACAATTTGCGCTTATAATGATACTTATCATAGATAATATGTAAATTGGTTGATAAACTAATTGTCTGTATAGTGTGTTTGGGGTAGTTTTGTTTTGTTTTTATGCCTCCACTTTAGAGGGGGGGGGGGGGCATATAGATTTGCCGTTGTCCGTCCGTCCGTCCATCCGTCCGTCCGTCCGTCGGATTTTTGTGTCGCGCGTAACTCAAAAACTGCTAGAGTGATGAAACTTTATAAGCATATTCATCTGCATTGGGGAATGTGCACCTGGATATTTTGGTGATATTTTTTCCGAAATAAGCGGAGTTATGGCCCTTTTTTAGAAAAAAGACACTTTTGGACTTGTGTCGCGCGTAATTCAAAAAGTATTACTGCTAGAGTGATGAAACTTTATAAACATATGAATCAGCATGTGACCTTGTGCGCCTGGGTATTTTAATGAAGTTTTTTCCGATATCAGCGGAGTTATGGCCCTTTTTAGCAAAAAATGACATTTTTGGACTTGTGTCGCGTGTAACTCAAAAAGTATAACTGCAAGTCTGATGAAACTTTTAGAAACATATTTATCAGTATGTGAACTTGTGCACCTGGGTATTTTGGTGCAATTTTTTCCGACATCAGCTGAGTTATGGCCCTTTTTTAGCAAAAAATTGACATATTTGGACTTCAATCGCGCGTAACTCAAAAAGTATTACTACTGGAGTGATGAAACTTTATAAACATATTAATCAGCATGTTAGCTTGTGCACCTGGGTATTTTGGTGCAGTTTGTTCCGACATCAGCGGAGTTATGGCCCTTTTTTACCAAAAAAAGAGGACATTTTTGGACTTGTCGCGTGTAACTCAAAAAGTATTATTGCTAGAGTGTTATCAGTATGTGAACTTGTGTACCTGGGTATTTTGGTGCATTTTTTTCCGACATCAGCTGAGTTATGGCCTTTTTTTGCGAAACAAAGACATTTTTGGACTTGTGTCGCGCGCAACTCAACAAGTATTACTACTGGTGTGATGAAACTTTATAAACATATTAATCAGCATGTTAACTTGTGCACCTGGCTATTTTGGAGCAGTTTTTTTCGGACATCAGCGGAGTTATGGCCTTTTTTTATTGCAAAAATGACATTTTGGACTTGTGTCACGCAGAACTCAAAAATTATTACTGCTTGAGTGATGAAACTTTAAGTATGTGAACCTGTGCACCTGGGTATTTTGGTGTATTTTTCCGCTATCAGTGGAGTTATGACCCTTTTGTTAGCAAAAATGACATTTTTCGATTTGTGTCGCGTGTAACTCAAAAAGTATAACTGCAAGACCGATTAAACTTTATAAAAATATTTATCAGCATGTCAACTTGTGCACCTGGGTATTTTGTCGATTTTTTCTGACAATCAGCAGAGTTTTGTGACAATCAGCGGAATGTGGGGGCATCCGTGTCCTATGAACACATTTCTAGTTATATATATCATACTATGATTATTAATTGTGTGTTTTGATAATTTATCTTTTATGAATTGACTTTATGTGTAATATGGTTTAAGAAAACCAACCAAAACAAGGCATATGACATGAACTTTTTTTTATAAAATATATTGTTGCAATTTTTTGGTGTATTTATACTTTCCAAACCCCTTCGCAATAACAACAATGTGTTTATTTAACTATATATTTCGATTGGCAGTGATTTTACTATTTACTTAAAGGCCTAGTTTAAGGAATGTCTGGCGTCTCCGTTGCGTATTCCACTCTGTGTATTGGTCCACCACAAAATCTCTTATCATTATTTGCAATATTTTCTCTCAACTGACTGAGCAATGGCTACGTGCACTGTTTCCTCTGCAGCAATGTATCGTTATCAGCTGATATCGCCACACTGTATCCACACTGTGACCACAGAAGGGTGCCAATACACAGGGGTACAATACCCCAGATTTGGGGTCGGGGTGGGGTGGGGGGTCATATAAAGAAGGATTAAACTAGGCCTTTACACATTCTTAATGGTTTATTTTTCGAGGTTTGCATATTGTTAAAACGTTACTTGCATCTGATGCTTTTGTTTGTATTTTTAAGTAGTAATAAATGACTTTATTTGCATTTGTATTACATAAAAATATCTTCAGATGCTCATATATTTGTTAAACAGTGTAGAAAGTATTTGTATGTTTGTAACTTTGGCCATATAGGGAAATTGTTGTGTGAATTGTTGTGTGAATACACTAGAGAAAATAAGTAGTCTTTTAATCGAAGGTTTTATAAGTACTACTTTTTTGTTCTGTATTCGTATGTCACTTGTTTTTATTGTTGCAATGAGTAAATGCGTCTTTTTTTTCAATAAAAACCTTTAAAAATAACTTTAAAATGAAGGGAAAACATTTTATGCTACTGTAATACATTTATATAGTGTCTGTGTCAGTTTGTCTTTTCCACGTCATGACCACATGCAGTTTGGTCATGCAATATGCTTAAACAACACAAACAATGAGTATGATTATATCTTCCACTAATTTCAATAAACTAAAAGTGACAACGGTTCTGCTTGTCACTTTGTCATGTCATTTCTATATGTACAGTGGTCATGCAATATGCTTTAAAAAAAAGAAAAAAAGTATAATTATGCTTTTCACGAATTTCAATTAACTAACAGTGACATCTCACGTTACTTTACAGATATATGTGAACTATACTGTTTCTTCTTCCTTCAACTTGCTTTACAGTTATTGTTCGTCATGTGTTGTATTTTGTGCTGGTCATTGATTACTCTGATAACTATATAAGCTGTAATTGATAATCTTATAAGAAGTATAGTCAAATATTATGTGTAGGCACACTTGCAAGTTATGTAAATGTATGCACGGTATGTTACTGGTATATCATTGTTTATACGTAAATGTAATTCTGTATTTTGCACTTCCATTTGCAGGTCATGCTCTGTAGCAATAATTACATAAAATACCTTAAGTTTGCGAGTGCATGTTTAGCTTTCGCAAAAATCTAAAGATAATGTCGTTCGTTGCATGAAAATGATCGAATTATTATTGTTTATATATTGACAACATATGATTCGCTTGTCAATGAAATTTTAACATTCCCTGCATAATGTATATTGTAAAAAACAAAACACTAGAGTTTCCAATTGCTTCTAGGGTTTCAAGAAAAATTGTTGAAATACACATTTTGTGTTAATGCCCATACGCCCAAGGTGACATATGGCTTATGGCTTGCATCATTCACTACATTCACGTGTGTGTGCAACAATTTGCGCTTATAATGATACTTATCATAGATAATATGTAAATTGGTTGATAAACTAATTGTCTGTATAGTGTGTTTGGGGTAGTTTTGTTTTGTTTTTATGCCTCCACTTTAGAGGGGGGGGGGGGGCATATAGATTTGCCGTTGTCCGTCCGTCCGTCCATCCGTCCGTCCGTCCGTCGGATTTTTGTGTCGCGCGTAACTCAAAAACTGCTAGAGTGATGAAACTTTATAAGCATATTCATCTGCATTGGGGAATGTGCACCTGGATATTTTGGTGATATTTTTTCCGAAATAAGCGGAGTTATGGCCCTTTTTTAGAAAAAAGACACTTTTGGACTTGTGTCGCGCGTAATTCAAAAAGTATTACTGCTAGAGTGATGAAACTTTATAAACATATGAATCAGCATGTGACCTTGTGCGCCTGGGTATTTTAATGAAGTTTTTTCCGATATCAGCGGAGTTATGGCCCTTTTTAGCAAAAAATGACATTTTTGGACTTGTGTCGCGTGTAACTCAAAAAGTATAACTGCAAGTCTGATGAAACTTTTAGAAACATATTTATCAGTATGTGAACTTGTGCACCTGGGTATTTTGGTGCAATTTTTTCCGACATCAGCTGAGTTATGGCCCTTTTTTAGCAAAAAATTGACATATTTGGACTTCAATCGCGCGTAACTCAAAAAGTATTACTACTGGAGTGATGAAACTTTATAAACATATTAATCAGCATGTTAGCTTGTGCACCTGGGTATTTTGGTGCAGTTTGTTCCGACATCAGCGGAGTTATGGCCCTTTTTTACCAAAAAAAGAGGACATTTTTGGACTTGTCGCGTGTAACTCAAAAAGTATTATTGCTAGAGTGTTATCAGTATGTGAACTTGTGTACCTGGGTATTTTGGTGCATTTTTTTCCGACATCAGCTGAGTTATGGCCTTTTTTTGCGAAACAAAGACATTTTTGGACTTGTGTCGCGCGCAACTCAACAAGTATTACTACTGGTGTGATGAAACTTTATAAACATATTAATCAGCATGTTAACTTGTGCACCTGGCTATTTTGGAGCAGTTTTTTTCGGACATCAGCGGAGTTATGGCCTTTTTTTATTGCAAAAATGACATTTTGGACTTGTGTCACGCAGAACTCAAAAATTATTACTGCTTGAGTGATGAAACTTTAAGTATGTGAACCTGTGCACCTGGGTATTTTGGTGTATTTTTCCGCTATCAGTGGAGTTATGACCCTTTTGTTAGCAAAAATGACATTTTTCGATTTGTGTCGCGTGTAACTCAAAAAGTATAACTGCAAGACCGATTAAACTTTATAAAAATATTTATCAGCATGTCAACTTGTGCACCTGGGTATTTTGTCGATTTTTTCTGACAATCAGCAGAGTTTTGTGACAATCAGCGGAATGTGGGGGCATCCGTGTCCTATGAACACATTTCTAGTTATATATATCATACTATGATTATTAATTGTGTGTTTTGATAATTTATCTTTTATGAATTGACTTTATGTGTAATATGGTTTAAGAAAACCAACCAAAACAAGGCATATGACATGAACTTTTTTTTATAAAATATATTGTTGCAATTTTTTGGTGTATTTATACTTTCCAAACCCCTTCGCAATAACAACAATGTGTTTATTTAACTATATATTTCGATTGGCAGTGATTTTACTATTTACTTAAAGGCCTAGTTTAAGGAATGTCTGGCGTCTCCGTTGCGTATTCCACTCTGTGTATTGGTCCACCACAAAATCTCTTATCATTATTTGCAATATTTTCTCTCAACTGACTGAGCAATGGCTACGTGCACTGTTTCCTCTGCAGCAATGTATCGTTATCAGCTGATATCGCCACACTGTATCCACACTGTGACCACAGAAGGGTGCCAATACACAGGGGTACAATACCCCAGATTTGGGGTCGGGGTGGGGTGGGGGGTCATATAAAGAAGGATTAAACTAGGCCTTTACACATTCTTAATGGTTTATTTTTCGAGGTTTGCATATTGTTAAAACGTTACTTGCATCTGATGCTTTTGTTTGTATTTTTAAGTAGTAATAAATGACTTTATTTGCATTTGTATTACATAAAAATATCTTCAGATGCTCATATATTTGTTAAACAGTGTAGAAAGTATTTGTATGTTTGTAACTTTGGCCATATAGGGAAATTGTTGTGTGAATTGTTGTGTGAATACACTAGAGAAAATAAGTAGTCTTTTAATCGAAGGTTTTATAAGTACTACTTTTTTGTTCTGTATTCGTATGTCACTTGTTTTTATTGTTGCAATGAGTAAATGCGTCTTTTTTTTCAATAAAAACCTTTAAAAATAACTTTAAAATGAAGGGAAAACATTTTATGCTACTGTAATACATTTATATAGTGTCTGTGTCAGTTTGTCTTTTCCACGTCATGACCACATGCAGTTTGGTCATGCAATATGCTTAAACAACACAAACAATGAGTATGATTATATCTTCCACTAATTTCAATAAACTAAAAGTGACAACGGTTCTGCTTGTCACTTTGTCATGTCATTTCTATATGTACAGTGGTCATGCAATATGCTTTAAAAAAAAGAAAAAAAGTATAATTATGCTTTTCACGAATTTCAATTAACTAAAAGTGACATCTCACGTTACTTTACAGATATATGTGAACTATACTGTTTCTTCTTCCTTCAACTTGCTTTACAGTTATTGTTCGTCATGTGTTGTATTTTGTGCTGGTCATTGATTACTCTGATAACTATATAAGCTGTAATTGATAATCTTATAAGAAGTATAGTCAAATATTATGTGTAGGCACACTTGCAAGTTATGTAAATGTATGCACGGTATGTTACTGGTATATCATTGTTTATACGTAAATGTAATTCTGTATTTTGCACTTCCATTTGCAGGTCATGCTCTGTAGCAATAATTACATAAAATACCTTAAGTTTGCGAGTGCATGTTTAGCTTTCGCAAAAATCTAAAGATAATGTCGTTCGTTGCATGAAAATGATCGAATTATTATTGTTTATATATTGACAACATATGATTCGCTTGTCAATGAAATTCTAACATTCCCTGCATAATGTATATTGTAAAAAACAAAACACTAGAGTTTCCAATTGCTTCTAGGGTTTCAAGAAAAATTGTTGAAATACACATTTTGTGTTAATGCCCATACGCCCAAGGTGACATATGGCTTATGGCTTGCATCATTCACTACATTCACGTGTGTGTGCAACAATTTGCGCTTATAATGATACTTATCATAGATAATATGTAAATTGGTTGATAAACTAATTGTCTGTATAGTGTGTTTGGGGTAGTTTTGTTTTGTTTTTATGCCTCCACTTTAGAGGGGGGGGGGGGGCATATAGATTTGCCGTTGTCCGTCCGTCCGTCCATCCGTCCGTCCGTCCGTCGGATTTTTGTGTCGCGCGTAACTCAAAAACTGCTAGAGTGATGAAACTTTATAAGCATATTCATCTGCATTGGGGAATGTGCACCTGGATATTTTGGTGATATTTTTTCCGAAATAAGCGGAGTTATGGCCCTTTTTTAGAAAAAAGACACTTTTGGACTTGTGTCGCGCGTAATTCAAAAAGTATTACTGCTAGAGTGATGAAACTTTATAAACATATGAATCAGCATGTGACCTTGTGCGCCTGGGTATTTTAATGAAGTTTTTTCCGATATCAGCGGAGTTATGGCCCTTTTTAGCAAAAAATGACATTTTTGGACTTGTGTCGCGTGTAACTCAAAAAGTATAACTGCAAGTCTGATGAAACTTTTAGAAACATATTTATCAGTATGTGAACTTGTGCACCTGGGTATTTTGGTGCAATTTTTTCCGACATCAGCTGAGTTATGGCCCTTTTTTAGCAAAAAATTGACATATTTGGACTTCAATCGCGCGTAACTCAAAAAGTATTACTACTGGAGTGATGAAACTTTATAAACATATTAATCAGCATGTTAGCTTGTGCACCTGGGTATTTTGGTGCAGTTTGTTCCGACATCAGCGGAGTTATGGCCCTTTTTTACCAAAAAAAGAGGACATTTTTGGACTTGTCGCGTGTAACTCAAAAAGTATTATTGCTAGAGTGTTATCAGTATGTGAACTTGTGTACCTGGGTATTTTGGTGCATTTTTTTCCGACATCAGCTGAGTTATGGCCTTTTTTTGCGAAACAAAGACATTTTTGGACTTGTGTCGCGCGCAACTCAACAAGTATTACTACTGGTGTGATGAAACTTTATAAACATATTAATCAGCATGTTAACTTGTGCACCTGGCTATTTTGGAGCAGTTTTTTTCGGACATCAGCGGAGTTATGGCCTTTTTTTATTGCAAAAATGACATTTTGGACTTGTGTCACGCAGAACTCAAAAATTATTACTGCTTGAGTGATGAAACTTTAAGTATGTGAACCTGTGCACCTGGGTATTTTGGTGTATTTTTCCGCCATCAGTGGAGTTATGACCCTTTTTTTTTTAGCAAAAATGACATTTTTGGATTTGTGTCGCGTGTAACTCAAAAAGTATAACTGCAAGACCGATTAAACTTTATAAAAATATTTATCAGCATGTCAACTTGTGCACCTGGGTATTTTGTCGATTTTTTCTGACATCAGCAGAGTTTTGTGACAATCAGCGGAATGTGGGGGCATCCGTGTCCCATGGACACATTTCTAGTTATATATATCATACTATGATTTTTAATTGTGTATTGATAATTTATCTTTTATGAATTGACTTTATGTGTAATATGGTTTAAGAAAACCAACCAAAACAAGGCATATGACATGAACTTTTTTTTATAAAATACATTGTTGCAATTAATCAGTGATTTGCTTCAGTTAAACCGTTAAAAAACACAAATTGAAATACATGTTTTGTAAGACATTGAGTATTGCTGTCATTATTTGATCATTATGTCATGTTGCCATGTTTAAATGTATACAAGCAACATTCTTAAAAGTACCAAAACATGCATTATGCGTTATGCTTTTCAAAAAAAATCCAATAGCCTTATAGTAAAACATATAGTTCGATAAAATACGTGCATAATACAATTGTCATTATCGCCCGTCGGACACATTTATTAATCGTTGATGTTTCCTATTCCTAAAGCTTGCGTGTAAATGCACTGTTTGGTGTTGTAGTTTTACGGTTTTTATCACTCTTGCATATTTAACAATCCTTAGTTGAGAAAAATGATACGAACAATATATAATTATGACATATAGCAAGTATTTTTTTCACATGCTCGCTTTTTAGCAGGTGGTATATCGTACGTTACTAATTGGTATAGTGTAAGAGAGGAAAAATCTAACTGGTACCAACGATGGCCGATCAATTCGTAAACAACCCAGCTGTTGGGTATAAACTCTTAAATAACTTTTTTTCTTCATAACTGTAGATGATCATGCGCATAATGATTAAGTCAAATGTAGAAGATAAATATAATAAACTGCCACAAATCCTGTGTGAAACATTATAAACTCAGCGTGAAACCGCAATTGTTGGTACCAGTTTTTTTTCAATTACACTATACCAGTTAGTAACATAAGATCTTTCCCCCCTTGTTTAGGGTGTATACGCTGTTTGTTGCTGTTGAATCACTGATTGTATTTTTGCACTTACATGAATAAAATGGGTATGCGTGTTTTGTTTGTAATTGTTTTGTTTGTGTGTTTTTAAACAGCAACAATTTTAATGGCAATGAAATTATTACCCAAAATGTAATGACGGGCATACAGTATCGTAATTACTCTAAGTTGTTTTCGAACTCTTAAAAATAATTAATTCTTTTCGTGTCCAAAAATTTAAAGACATAAAATATAGCCAACAATTCATTTAACATTAAGGCATCTTTAATCCTTTTAATTAGACCTTCGTTGTTGTTGTATTGTGTTTTTTTTCGTTTGCGTGTACATATAAAGGGCTAAATTATTGTAGTACTAAAGAGCATTTGCATTTGAAATTTATGAAGTATTTATGCTTTTTATTAAAACTATATTTAGGAGCCCAAAACAAAATGCATATATTTTAGCTTCAATGGCAATGCACCAAATATAAATGTCTGAATTCAATATATGAATTATTTCACGAACATTAAGACACACATTAAATCAGTCTTACATCTGATATAAAATACCCATCTGCTTTATTCAGGTCAGTTCTACACTATTACGAGTGCCCTTGTGTTTAAAACCTAGAAACAAAATACAAATTAGAATACGAAAATAACATGGTAGCACGTAGTGGGGGTGGGTAATTCGAAAACGTAATTAATTACTCTTCGCAATATTTATCCGTTGAGCTCGGGCTAAAAAGGTCAGTCCAAACGTAATCAGTATACAGTTATCACATGGATGTTTTGGTAACAGTCAAAGCTGTTGGCCCAAGGTGGAGGGATGGCTGTTTGAACTGTTTCCCGAGGCCGCATTTAAATAGGCGATCAGGTAATAATAAAACATATCACCAGCAACAACGGTTAGGCGCTGTCCTCATGAATGTACATTTTGTATCTCGAAAAGCATAATTTTGAAAGCTGTCGTATTTGTGACATAATCCGAAGCTGTGTATAATTAAGAACGAACTAAACTGGTGCAAGACATGATGACATGTTATGTCAATCATAGGACAAATTGGGCAAGAATATACTATGAAAATATATATGATTAGCACATGGTAAACCGTATATAAAGTACTGATATCTGAAACAAAGGAATTGTGAAATGCGAATAATATTTTAAGATACTGCGAATGAACCACACGAACTATACATCCGACATTCACGACTTTTTGGGCCAGATTTTATAGAACCAGATCCTTCACCAAACGTGTCCCAACACACTAAAATTATTTATCATACGATTCAGAGAAAAACGGATCCACTTGCATGACATTTTTGACCAGGAAAAAATCAAACCAGTATTAACGGCAACCCCTATATTGCATAGATATATCATGCACATGTGAAACATAAATCATACAGATCAACTAAATGAAAAAATTAACTATGTTTGTATTATATAATGTAAATATTATATATAAATTGTTTCATGTGCATTTAAAATAAGTTTTGAAGCTATTTGTGCTACTGAGAACATCAAATAGGCGAAACTTTCCGAGGCGAGTAAAGTGTTTCTGGAAGAATGAGTTGGTCTTTTTGATAAACCACAACATAGCGGTAACATACAACTTTAGAAAATTCATTTCGGAATTATGCTGTAAAAGCGGTGGCTCGCGTCAAGGACGCAAGTTTTTTGTCGGTGTATGCGTAAGAGTACCAGTAAATCATTGTGTATCCCTCCGTGGTTGAAAGTAGTGCCTATTGCCAAAGAGTTCCTATTCTCTTCTGGGGTGGTATTCTGAACCTTTCTAAGACAATTTTTTTACTAAGATTTCATAAATTTTTTAAGATTTATTCATTATTTTCTAAAATTGTGAGAAATTCTTAGTTTTTCTCCAATAATTGTAAAAAAATCTTCAAACAAATCTAACAATAACAGTTATTGTCCTTAAAAAATATTTTTCTTATACAAAAATAGTATGTTTGTTACGTACGGTCTGTATTAAGAAATGTTCTAAGAATTTTCTTAATTTTAGCTAAGATAATTATTTTCTTAGATTTTATCTTAGATAGTTTCACAAAGAATTCTTAGAGATAACTTATTTAAGAATTTAAAATACTTGTTTAAGAAAAAGGGTGATACGGTGATATGTCATTAAATTAATAAACAAATATAACACAAACATTGAATCTTATAATAATATCGATATTTAAATTATGAAATACATTACAATAAAACCATTTAATGAGAGATGTGCACAGAATAGCAGATTAACTTGATATTACTCGAGTATATATTTGAGTTTATTAATTTCCAATTAGTTGTCGACTTTAGAGACCATAACGAAACACATTGATGAAAGTTCACACAATAATATTCAAAAATTATTTGTAATCACATGCATGTGTATGTTCACTAATTGATGTAACATGTTGGCAGGTTTTCAAGTAAGAATTACAAAAACAGTGTTTAATTTTTGTCAAAGAAAAATCTACACTTCTAAGACTAGTGCAAAGCTTTCTAAGACAAAAACCGTTATTCTTATATTATTTCTAAGATAATTTTATGATAATTAGAGAAAAACTAAGAACAATCTCAGATTTTAAGAGAACAATGACAATATATTAGAACATTTATAAACTTAAATCATATCTCTAATATCCATTTATTAAACCCAATTCCTTTGTTTTCATTTTCAACTAAGTAATTACATTATATATAGAATGTGTTCTTATGTTATTTTTTCTTTAATAATTTTCCCTAAGAAATTCTTAGATAAAATACATATTTTAGCAAAAAAAAAAGATATAGAAAGTTGCGTAGCAGAAATTCTAAGAATGCTTCAGAATACCACCCCTCAGACATGCCTTTCGTTGTTATTTTGTATATACCCCATGTGTGTGTGGAACATTTTGGTGCATTTCACCGGAGGCTAACTTGAAATCTGAACTTTTGGGGGGTGTTTACTGTGGTGTGGGGCTTTTGTCGAAATATGACTGCCGAAACCTTGTTTACCGGGTGTCTGCTGTCTGTATTCAGGTGAGATGCATTTTCTTTGGAGTAACAAGGCATATCTTTTTATTGCGATTTTGGTAGAGGAAAGATTCATATTTAAATTGATACCAAACTTGCACAATCTGGAATGAAGGCAAGGCTAGAAAAATGCTTGGAGAGTTTGTAGTTTTATAATGGGACCCTATTACTCTAACCTCAGAGTAAACTCGTAAAGACAAATAGTGTAATATAGCCACTTGCGTGTTTCACAACGAATAGCTTATTCAAATCCGATTAAGCAAAACAAACGCACATTTTACGTTTGAAAGATTATTTGACATATTTTTTATACAAAATGACGAAAACCATTATTCCAGCATCACCAAATTGGTATTGCACAAAAGTGACAGACAGTAATAAGCGAAATATTCTAGTATTTGCAACCCGGCACGATATATACACTTTCGGATATGACCGATTTCCGGCTCAGTTTTCGGGGGTATTTGTGGGCCATAAAGAGAAAGTGACGGCTCTGTCCCTTTGTAACCACGATCAGTATGACACGCTGTGTTGTAGCGGCTCCGAGGATGGGGTTGTCAAGCTTTGGAAAACTGGAGATTGCACAGTACAGTTGGAGCATATTATTCACAAGGTGAGACTGAGTCCCTTGGTCAGTCAGGCCTTTCATTCCACAATTGGGGAATGGGGCCGGGGCCCTAGTGAAGGGGAATTTTCCCATCTTTTATTTTGCTTTTGTGGGATTTTTTTATACTTTAATGCAACATTTTTATATTCTACTTTGTTATAAAAAAATAATTAATTGTTTGACCACAAATAATATCCTCGATTACCGTAAATTCGCGACCCTATCGTTTAATGTCAATAATAAAATTATTTCAACTATTTGAAAAGAATATTTACAACTAATATTTGACAGTAAATATATATACCGCTGTTTTGTTTACTTATTTATCCAAAACAGTATTTAAAACTTGTAAAAGGGCAACATTGTTTACATAAGTGTCAAGCAGTCGCCATCTTACGTTACTATCATTGATTCGCGGATATGACGTCATCCCATAATTCCTAGAAAATAATCTTCTATTAGGCTGCATGTCCACAAGTTTTGGGTTATCGTGTTAAACTGTGAATTTTTTTTTTAAGGAAATAATAAAAATGACATTCTTTCTTATCACAAAAGCACATTTAAGTAAAATTCCAGAAGATTCGACAAGTTTTAGCAAGAAAAACATAATTACTGTTTTAATTTTGTTTTCAGCATATTATTGCTGGATGTGTTTTTAATGTGTAGGTGAATGGAGCCTGTACAAGTTTCTAAATGACTCTTGTGTAAAATTAAGGTACTGAGAAACATACAAAAAACTTTGCTCAGCCTTAATTACGACACACTGTCGAATATATTGAAATTCTACTACAACATCGGACGAAAACTAATATTTCTGGTTCGTATTTTTATTGAAGAACACACAATTTATCTTCCTGGTGGTTTGGAATAAGGAAACATGGTGTTTTTATATCAAGTATCATTTCCAATGCTTTTGTGTGTTTAAAATGGAGTATCTTCACAAAATGTTTGGTCACATGGTCAAGTGCACATGTATAAAGAAATTGTTGGGACATGCTCAAACTTGGTTTGATGAAAACTTGCTGGGACAGTTTACAAAAACTCCTCTATCTTTGTTAATTTTTGTCTGATTTTGGTCAAGTATTTTCAATTGTTTGTTTCGATTTTTCGCCGTATTCAACTGTATTTCAGTCATATAACGGCGGTCAGTTAACCTACTCACTTTTCCTGGGTAAGCTTTTTTACCAGTACTGAGTGCACATACTTAGGCAAGTAACTGACAACTGCCCTATTTGAATCAGAGTAACTGACAACTGCCCTACTTGAATCAGAGGTAGGGGGAGAATGGCCTTAGAAATAATTTCATGACCAATCCCCACACAAGTTATGTGGGAGCGGGCTGGGAATCAAACCCGTGATCCTCGGATTTGTAGTCCAGCGCTCTTCCAACTGAGCTAGCCGGCCCAGCCCAGTATTTTCAAAATAAAGCTTACATTCTGATGGGAATTTTAACGTATATACAGGAGAAATATATGTACTTTTTAACCAGGGGGATGGGCCGAATTTCGGCCCAAAATTCAATCAAATGTGAGCCCTGCCTTGGTGAAAATAAAACTTTGAAATAAACGAGGTGTTCAAAGTCAAAGAATGAGCTCTTTTATTTTTGGGTATGTTAAAATAATTTCCTTTGTGCAAGCAAAATTAAAACCTTTCTGTCCACGAGGGTTAGTACAAGGTTGATGTAAATCAGAAAATAATACACACTAACTATTTAATCTTGCCATGCTCAGAAATTTTCATTAGACTTTAAAGCTATCCCAATTATACTTTTCTATTATTATGTACACAGATCAGATAATGTATCAAATGAACTTGTTTGAACAGTTCGAAATATATTCTGGCTAGTTTAAATTCCATACTTACTGACAGTTTGGTAAAGTCATTCCAAAACAAATTGTGAAGAACAACAATACCAGTATTTCTTTTTAGCACAGAGTTACTGCCATTAGTTGGTCCCAAATCCAGCCAGACTTGATTGTGTCCGGGGATGACAATGGACTACTGGGAGTGTGGCAGTTTGAAGACAATCGCCAAGCTGCACACAGGCTTGACAAGACGGGGATCACTGCTATCGCAATGGCTTCCTTCAGTGCAGGATTAACTGCAGTAGGGTGAGTTAATTGTTTGATCATTAAATAAATTGAAGTGAGCAAAGGACAAACAGACAGTTATTTTTGTCGTTCTTAGTGAGGGTCCCCTTAAATTCATTATAAAATGTGAATTGTGGTTGTAATAAATGGATAAAAGCATTTAAAAGTGAGTTTAATTTGTAGCATTGATTTTCCCTAAATTATCAAAATTTGATAACATGAAAAATCCCAAACTAATGATGTACATAGTAGACCCATTCCCAAAACTCTGAAAAAATTACTGATACAGGTTAGAACAGGGATGTAAATGTAGGCCCCAATGCAGATTTAATGTTTTTTTTTATTGAAATCAGAATCTGGAGTTATGTTTTATATAATTTAGGATTTACATTTTATTATATGCTTTTCAGTGAACTATAGAATTTTATTGGTGGAATAAAGTGTTATATTTTCACAGTTCGAGCAGTGAAAATTGAAGATTTTATATTTTCACTGCAGTGAAAATATAACATAAAACAGACTATTTTTCCATGAATAGCATCGATCTACAAGTAGTGGTTTACAACCCCTGGCAAATTATATACATGTGCAGTATGTATATGCATGTGTTTACATAAAACACATTATAAAATTCAACAAAATTATAATTTAGCGACAACGACTCACAAAATATGGCACTTTTTTTCCACCATACTAACGAGTGATAGTTTTGGAGTCATTTATGACGTCATTTTTATCACGTCAGAATACACTAACTTTTGACATTTAAGCTTATCTCGCGCAATTTTATTTATTTATTGTCCAAAAGCATAAAATATAAAGAAAATTTGTTGATTTCGATCTAAGATCGTATTTTATTTCACTCGTGATCATAGAAAATAGATATTTTCACTCTTGGCTGCGCCACTCGTAAGATATCATTTTCTATGAACACTCTTGAAATTAAATACGATCTTACACCGAAATCAACAAATATCCTCTATATATTCAGTATTAATTAGAACTAGTTGAATGCTTCTCATTAATTTTACATAATCAACATTTTCAGATTAAAGTCTGGTCAGATACTCCTTGTCGATGTGAAGAAAGGGTCCCAGGTAGTGTGTAGCCTCAAAGGTCACGATGAGGAGATTCACGCCCTGGCTTGGAGCCCAGTGCCTGGGGAGAACTTCAAGCCCGCACCGCCCCAGGAGACCCCTGATATAACAGACCTAGAGACGTTTGGTGTCGGTAAGCTGGAACAAGAATATTGAGTCAAACATATTCTAATAAATTGATAATGCCTAGTGCCTTTAATTTATCCCAATCATTGAACAGACTCAGTTGCTAGAGTTTAGTCTGTAGATTAGGATTGAGACTGGCCTTCTTTGTTTTGCAGAATTCTAGAGAGAATGTTAAATTATTTGACAAAAATAGTAATGTACAAAAATTGTAATAGTAACTTTAGTAGTGATATGATATGCCTTTTTATAATGCATGTCTAGCAGAATGGAACAATAAATTTTACGAAGTAACAACTTGTGTTTTATTAAACAATTGTTTTTGTTGTACATGTAGATGACTCCTGGCGTAAGAAACCTAAAGAACCATTGGTTGCCATGGATACAGAGGGGTTTGGTAATGAAGGCTGGCTGCTGGCTTCGGGGTGTCGAGACAAGACCATCCGGCTGTGGAGCACCAGCAAAGGAAGACAACTGGCGATGCATAAACTGCCGAACCCCGGCAGAAGGGACCAGAAGGAGGAGCGAGGTGGGCGGAGTCAGCCCTGGGTTACCATCCATTGGCTGAAACAGTCACCCAATCAGATCATATCCAGCTCTCTAAGGTAAAATAACAGTTTTTGAAGGTACATTAATGCACCTATCAATATTTTCCCCCAGGAAAGAGCGGCGGGCATACGCATGACTTTAGAATGATTCCAGTTCCTGGGAAATAGACTTGGGTATGATTTTAAAACCTGGTATAAGTTTTGGGGAATTTAAATGCCTTACAACTTGTAAAGATGGCAGACGCTCTAACACCATGCATCGTCTTTGTGCAGATGTAGACAAAAATGCTTGGCTCTAGGGTGGGGAATTAGACCCCAAAATATAATTAGTCAAATTCCTCTTGGGTCAGCCCACCGCCCCCCCCCCCCCCCCCCAAAAAAAAACGTGAAAACTGAACAGCATAAAGACCAAGAATCATAGTTCACACTTACTAGGTTTATTTTAAGTATTTTCATGGTTCACTCTGCATGATTTTGCGATAAAAATTACTTGGTTTTTGGTTTGCACTGGTTTGGTTTATTGAGGATTTATGAAAAAGAAGAAAAAAATCATGATCTAACCATCCGTTCAGTTTACGTGGTGATTTGGTTTTTAGAGTGTTTGATTTGAAGAGGTTTCACTGTTTAATTCATGAAGTGTATTATTCACCTTAGATTTTGCATTCATATTCACATAATACTAAACATTGATTTATAATCGTAAATTTTATTAAACCAATATGTTGACTGCAACAATGAATACTGTTTTACAAAAGTGAAAATGTAACATTTGCATCAACTTCATTGGGTCAGCACAGGGTACATTTTTTCTACAATGCTTGTAGCATCTGTGCAACAGCTCTTCACTATAATATATTAGACATAGATTAATGTTGGTATGGGTAACATGAACTATGTTTCAGATTAACTGACTTTATTTCAGTGGAGATTTGCTGTTATGGGAAATCACAAAATCAGGCAAAGATAGGAACAGCTCATTCCACAAGAGTGGCCGAGGACATTTACGTTCAGTGTTCAACATTTGCCCAGTCGGGGAAGATAGCTTGTGTACCATCTCCATGGATAGACAGGTATTGGAAACTTGTTAGCTGAAGAGCAGTGTTTTCCCCTAAAGGGAAATGGTGGTTGAGTCTTTCGGGAATGGAAAATCAGTCAGATTCAAGACCTGACTCTAGATCTCCCTTTTCTGACAGTTGTCACCCGAATGAATGAAAATAAAGAAATCAAAATAAAGTACAATACTTGAGGTTTAAGCAACTTACGACAAGTGATCATGGGGGTTGACTTTTTGCATATGAATTTTTTTGCCAAAATAGGGTGAAAATTAAACTTTTGTAGAGAAGGGAATCAGTCAGAGTGTCGGCCTTAAAATAGTCATGAAAAACTGAAGAGACAACTAAATTGAGTTGACATTGTTGATTCTATTTTTCCATTTGAAGCTAGACAAGTTTTATCCTAGAAACCGTGTAAACATGAAATTAATCTATACGATTGGTTATATAACTACTTAAAGCATTAATACCTGCTTTCTGTGTGTTGTGGGTGTAACCTGCTATGAAAAATATCTGCATGTGTTTGTGTTAAAATAGAAAAGCTTCGATGTTTGAGTCAATAAGCAAAGAACGATTTTAGAGTTTAATGCTGTAAAGAGATGGCCAGTAAGTGTGTACACCATTTTTACCTATGCAATGGGTGTTTTCTTACAAGTGATGAAATAGAGTTAAGGTGAAACACAGAAACTTATATGATCTTCCTAAAAACTTCACTATCATCAATACAGTAAATGGTTTTTGTCTGCTCTTTGCTGTGGGCATGCTGTAGTTGATGTGTTTGATGACACTGTTATGACAGGGTTTGTACAGATCAGGAAAAGTCATGGAAAATGGGCTTTGTCTGGAAAAATCATGAAATTTTGATAATTTGGATTTTATCATGGAAAAATCATGGAATTTTCAAAAATTGTCATGGAAAGTTGAAAAGTATCCTTGAATATGACTGGAAGTGCATAAAAATATCAAATCCATTGAAATATAATCAAACAAAAATCAAAATCAAGACCGTAATGATAGACTGACATGCATTGCAGCAATACAAGCAATTTAAGTCTTTCATACAGGACGCGAATCAACCCAGATAAATAATTTTATTTTCCAGTATGTAGATCAAATAAAATGTGGATACTTTTTTTGTATGTTCGGTCTGTATCATGGAAAATGAAGCTATGTCATAGAAAAATGATGGAATTTGGTTTTAACAGTTTGTATGAACCCTGTATGTTCACCATGTACTGTTTACTACAGATAATGTTCTGGGATGTGAAGCTCAGATGTCTATTGGGCGTGATGCCCACCCTCGGTGGGTATGTGTATGCCATGAAAGTGTCGCCATTTGATCCTGGTAGGTACTCACATGTTTCATAAGCATTATTTCACTTTAATCTGTTTATAAAATATTTTGAAAATATGTACTTGGGTGCCACTTTGTAAATTGTTACCAGAGCAACAGATAAGGCATGTATTTGCGTAAATACCCAATTCTGAAACTTAATTTACCGGTACTCATTTTATTTAAAATTTAATGAGTGACAAAACTCAATTTTTATACTGAACACTCGAAAAACGCAAAACAGAATGCGTAAAGATTGGTAAATTTTTAACTGATAGTCATTTGAAAGATTTATAGGCATAAGAAAAATTATTTATGGAATTTGTCTGTTACATTTTTACTCAATTTGGGTATTTCCAACAATCAATTTATATTAATGGCATAAGTGAATTTCAAGTGCTCAATTAAATCACTTAGTAATCAGTTATTAAAAAAATAATGGGGTAATACTCAATTCTGGCAAAGTTTTGATCAGTTGTTCTGGTTACCATGTTCAGTGTTGTATTTAACTTCTGTTTCCAAACCTTTTGATGTTTACATGCAGCAGAACATGTTTTTTCATTGTATTAAAAGGTTTTTTGCTCTATAAAGGTGTCCCTGTTAAATGTTCCCAACTAATGATTGCCATGATTATGGATTCCACAGGACGACTGTGCTTGGGTGTCGGTGACGCAATGATCCGAGTGTGGAATTTGAACTCACCACCAGGGGTCAGTGCCATGACACAGTTTTGGCAGGGAATCAAGTCAAAAGTCACCGCTGTAAGCATCTGCATTGACTACTATTGATAGGGCCTATGTCGTAGAAAATTTGGATTCCTATTACACTACAAATGATTTTATATGATACAAATGTGCATTATGAAGACGTGTGCATGAAAAAAATAAAACATAATTTAATACATTTATAATAATATATATAATAAATAAGATATTTGATAAAACAAATTAACAAAAAAGTTAGAATAATTAACACCCTAAGCAGGGATCGAACTCACAACTTAGGAGTCATACGAAGAAATGACTGTAGACAGTACTTTAACCAACTGCGCTATCATGCTTGGTAAGAAGTAGAGGGTTAAGTATGGTTGTAGAGAATACAATTATGATGTCAAAATGTAACAATGAAAAGGGCCAAACAAACAAGACGCGTATTATAAATTGATCTTTATCTCAGAATGCGTGCACTCTTTTTTTTTAATTATATGTACCCTGTTTCAATCATATTATATGTCAGTATTAATATCGGAATTTCAGAATTTTTTAAAGAAATTGCCCACTTGAGGCCCTTTTCGATGACATACCCCCTTTAAGACGATGGTTCAGTGTGTGAAAGTTATTGTATTGGCAAAATGGTTCCAGTAGTAAATGTTTGTGACCTCACTGACCCTGGTTAGGAAAAACTACTAAACTCCAGGTTTAATAAAGGGTTCTACCTAACATAAAATGCAGCCTTCTTCTAACCATGGCAGATAATGATTTAAAAGTTTTCAAAGAAAAAAAAACAGAACTATAAAAAATGTGTTCGTTTGTTTGGATTTTTCGCCGTTTTTAACAGTATTTTAGTCATATAACAGCGGTTAGTTGACCTACTCACACTTTTCCTGATCAAGTTTGGCCAATCTAAGCGGGTTAGCAGTACGAAGTGCACATGCTTTTGCCAGTAACTGACAACTGCCCTGCTTGAATCAGAGGTATGGGGAGAATGGCCGTAGCAATGATTTCACGACCATTCCCCACACAAGTTATGTGGCCGGGCTGGGGCTCGAACTCACAAACAGTCCAGCGCTCTACCAACTGAGCTAGCTGGGCCCAGCTATATACACAACATGAATACTCACATTTGAAATGTTTACACTATATGCCATTATTAGTAGGAGGCTGTGCATAAGCGAGAACCCTGTTGTAAAACAGGAGGTCCATTGTTTTTCCAACCCAGTGTGACACTTGATGCCAAAGCAATGAATAAAAAGTTTTCCCGTGACTCTAGATGGAGACAGGCTTGAAATATTAGAGACAATAATAGAATATGTGCACTTTATCAAACATTATTGTTTCCCCACCATCATTTTACACACACAGATTTTATAAGTGGTAATAATAAACACATTATAAATTTTGTAAAGAGGCAGAATTTTAATGACTGAGCTTCAGAAAATATTATGTATTATACCAGTATGTTTTCTTGCCTATGGACAACTGTTGTTTTTCCCCAGATGAGTTGGAATCCAGCCAAAGAGGGTTTGCTGGCGTATGGAACAGAGGACGGCAGAGTGGGAATATACAACACCCTCTCCAACAAGTATGTCCACTGTCAGGCATTGTGTATAATACATTTTATTGTGGTAATATCACAAAATATCACAATAAGGCTTTTTCACATTATGACACTAGGGTTTGCATTTGGGGAAGTCTGGGAGTTATGTACTTCCAGTATTTGGTATGTGTAAGGATGAAAAAAGTCACGAAAAACTTGCATTTAGATATATACATCTTTTACTGAAATTAATTGGTATAAACTCTCCTTATGAAAAAAAACTGACCTTAAACACAGCTTGAATTTTATACTTATGTCTGAAATGGTCAGGACTTCCAAAGTATCCAAACATGGAAGTCAGGACTTTGGAAATGTTCACCTTAGTGCAAGCTCTGTGACACCCCTATTATAATTGATATTTTTTATGTTTTGATAAAAGACAGTCATTATGAAATTTATTTAAACTAGCTAAATCTTTGGCAGAGGGAAATAACGGTATATTGTCTTATGTTATCTGTTTAAACAATTTAAGTGTTCAGGTATGATGCAATTGAGCATTGAAGTCACCACATTTGTAATTACTATAAAATTAAAAAACGAGTGTATATCCTTGTGAATAATATACAAGTTGCACAAGCTGAATCGGCCTACAATGCCAATAAAATTAGATTCAACATCTGAGTTTCAGCTGTTATTCATTTGCTGCACTTCAGTTGTGCCTGTTTTATTTTGTAGAAAACCTGACTGTTGATAACTTATTCTCTATGGGCTCCGTTTCAGGCCACCCCAGATCTCCACCACGTATCACCGTCGCACAGTGTATGTAGTAGCGTGGGCGCCTGCGTCCTCTTCCACTGGTAGGAAGTCATAATTTGTATATGTATGTTAATATTTATAAGAGATTGCCAGATAACAAATCTGTATACCAAATTAGTATGCTTAAGATGTAAATGTTTTACTGTTCAAAACTTCAATCGGTGGTACATGTTATTAACACGGAAATGTTGATTTTGAGGTAAACAGGTCCAAGGTCAAGGTCACGGGCTTGTAAAATGAAATTCATTTCCGCACGATATCTAGAGAACGCTTTGACCTACGATCATTTAAGTTCTTATGCTGGTTACTTGGGGGGAAAGGAAGACGCAAATCAATTTTGAGGTCAACCGGTCAAAGGTCAAGGTGACAGGCTTGTAACATGAAAACTGTTTTCTCAGTAGACCATTTCGTTTCCTCATGATATGTAGAATACGCTGCTTTGAACTGCCATCATCCAAGTTGGTATGCTGTTTACTCGGGAGGAAAGGAAGACGCCTATTAATTTTGAGGTCAACAGGTCATCGGTCAAGGTCACGGGCTTGTAACATGAAAACTGTTTTCTCCGTAGACCATTTTGTTTCCACAGGATATCTAGAGAACGCTTTGAGCTACGATCATCCAAGTTAGTATGCTGGTTACTCGGGAGGAAAGGAAGAAGCCTATCGATTTTGAGGTCAACCAGTCAGAGGTCAAGGTCACAGGGGCTTGTAACATGAAAACCGTTTCCACACAATATCTAGAGAACGCTTTAACCTAGGATCGTATAAATTAGTATGCTGGTTAGTCTTGAGGGAAGGAAGACCCCTATCGATTTTGAGATCAAGAGATCAAAGGTTAAGGTCACAGGGGCTTGTAAAAAAACAATATTTCCACTTAATAACAGATGAACCATTGTTACATGGTCCTCAAACTATATAGGTACAAAGGTTAGTTTGAGTAGATGACCTATTACATAGTGATAATTACTGAATACTTGGGTTGAGTCGTCAGATTTGATAGGAAGAATGCTCTTGCAGATTTTTTCTGAAACAGTACAATTCTGTGATGAACAAAGGCTGCAAGTCGGGTGGGGGGGCATACATGTTTTACAAACATCTCATGTTTTGTTTTGTTTTAATCTTTATGTTTGAAAATATTATTGACTGGAGTCGGTTTGATAAAACTGAAATCTCCACAAATTGCAATAAAGTCACTGACATAATAGAAATAATGGCACAGTCATAAAAAAGGCATTGAAATCAGCAGTTTGCAAATGCAAGTCCTATATGTATATTATCACTTTAAGAGCTAGAAAAATCTAGAAGCTCACCTATATGTAACTGAGAATCTGTGTACGGCCAGCTCAGAAGTTGCCATTGCTGGGGTAATATACACAAGCTCCATAGAGAAAACTTAAGTAAATATCTTAAATTCATTGAAATTCCTAAAGTCTCTGGCTGTTTCATGTATATGTCATTTTACATTAAAGTGTTTTGAACTAATAAATATTGCTTAGATGTTTTCTTAGTAGGGATGTCAACGAATATCTGGATAATCGTTTATCCGGTTACTATGTATATATCCGGTTACCAAGTTGGTAACCGAATATTTGTATAAAAATTTAAAATCCGATTTTTCTCGTTTTTTTAGGCAACAAACGCCCTTCTTGCATGTATATTATTAACACAACACAGCTGTAGACATCTACAGAAGGTCTCCACCTCGTACTGCGGACGTGTCATAAAGACACCCCTCGGTCGAATACGATTATCATAAAACAACAGGTGGTGCTTTCACACCACACTACCTTTGACAGGACTATTAAACAAACAAGTTGTCACAATCGATTATGCCAATTAGGTGCGTCCCTCTTGATAAGAGACGGTTCTCTACCAGTTAACAATGCCAATTAAAATAAAATATACAGTAACATTGATCCATCCTTGTTTTTGTGTTTATGTGCATTTGATTAGCACATTGCGTGTTTTACTCAAACATCACAATTTACGGGTTTACCATACACCAGTCAGCCTTAACACCTACTTACCTTTACGCAAATCAAATGTTTAATTGGGTTACTTTAATCAAAGGGCATAACAACATTGCACGCTACATAAAACAAACAAAACGCACAATTTACAAACAGAAATCGACGTAGTTTTTTACACGTACTGTTTTCAATCATGAAATAGCATTGTGTTTTCAAAATAGAAGTATCGTCTAGATGTGAACTTAATTTATTTAACTTTAACATGTGCCAGATTCCGGCCGCCAATGCCGATCTATACGGTTATCCGGTTAGTATCCAGATATTACATACAAATAACCAGATACCAATTTTGGAAGCCATTGACATCCCTATTTCTTAGATGTTTCATATTTTTATTTTTTTTTGCCAACAGCAATCACTTGATTTCACATCAAAAATTTTATCTGAAATTTTCACGTAAGTACAACATCGGTAAAGATATCTATTAGGAGTTTTGTGAATACCGGCCCAGGGCATGCATACTTGTCCTAATTCTGACCACTAGTTGTAAAGAGAAAGTGTTTTCCAATTGCAGGTCAGTCCAGTTCCCCCCCAATCTACAATGTATACAGCTGTGGAGACGGGAACGTTCTAGAGCATCAGACCCAGAGTCTTGACAAGGAGGCGATCTCCATTGGACAGCTTATACTGGCAAACAACCCTGAGTACAGGGTACGTATAGGTGACAATGGCTGTAAAAAATTTGATGCCGTATTCACAAAGTTCTTTCGGGAAAACTGAAGTTAATTTCTTAAATTCATAATATTCCTTCAGTCTGTGGTTGTTTCATGTATAGGTCTTTTTCCATTGAGGTGCTTCTTAATAGAACATATTTTGATATTTTTTAAGTTACCCTTGTGTGAACACAAATCGTTGGATGTCATATAGAAAATTGGTTTGAGGGGCGTCGTGGGAAAACCGGACTTAATGCATGTGCGTACAGTGTCCCGGATTAGCCTGTGCAGTCCAAAAAGGCTCATCCAGGACTGCACTTTTCGCTTTTATGGTATTTTCTGTTTCAAGGAAGTCTCTTCTAAACGTAAATTCACTGTAGGCCGAAAGTGCTGTCCTGGATTAGCCTGTGCGGACTGCACAGGCTAATCCGGGACAACACTTTATGTATATACATTAAGTCCGGTTTTCCCACGATGCGCCTCAAATATAGCTCAATGAAGCTGTGGTTTCAAACCAGCTTTGAATAAGTTCAAACATTAAGACAAAATTTTAGATTAACACATCATACTGGTGGGGCATGGCACTCAAGAAATCTATTAGCATAATTCAGCACTTGAATACAGGGTACTTTCAAATGATTTTGAATGCAGGACTATTGTCTTAGAGATTGTCATCAAAGTAAGCTGACATTCGTGCATAACATACATTTCTCAATATCTTAAACTCTGTCTAGCCTGTACACTTCTACTTCATAAAATAGTAGCATGTACTTTATGCACCTATCAATATTTTCCCCCAGGGGGGAGCGGCAAGCTGACCCAGTGGAATTTGACTAATTTTATTTTTTGGGGTCTAATTCCCTACCCTAGAGCCAGGCATTTTTTTCTTAATCCCAACAGAGGGAGATGTTTGGTGTATCAAATGGCCCAGGAGAGGGCCAAATAGACCAAAGTCTATTTCCCGTTACACGGAATCATACGGCATGTCAAATTCCTGTCTGTCAGGAATCTCTTTGAATCTAAAGTCCAGTATATGCCTGCTGCTCAACACCTTTGGGATAACATTGATAGGTGCATTAAGGTTTCAGAAACGAGAAAAAAATATTTTAAAACTTTTTAGTTGTGCAAGTCACTGTAATTGCTGTATGTTGGTCTCCTTCCTTTATTTTAGTCCACTAGTAAAGTGCCAACCAGGAGTGAGATAAGCTGGAATCCAGATTTCACCGTGGTTGCCATTGGAAACGATGATGGGTAGGTTTTCTAGGCCAGCTTATAGAGCATATGTTTGAGGCGCAATTTTGTGACTGTTATTGTTTGTTTTACTTTTTGAAAAAGGCTCTTGTGTCATGAAGAAACAACTTGTATTTTCCCTTTTAACATCAAAAGGGACATCACCAATATGATAATACAATTATAATGTTATTAAATGTTTAGTAATTAGCAAATATATGCCTAGTTACCATAATTTCGTGGGTTACCATAATTTCGTGGCTGTTAAAAACTAATAGAATTTTTTCTCATGCATCCGAAAATATTATCCGAATTACTATAACTGTTAAGTGAATTGTATATTTTTGCAGTATCTGAAAAGGAAATCCTTTAAATGTCAACCAGTAAGTGACTTGGTCATTTAAATCACCAATGAATGACATTAAATACACAAATTATTCACTACCCTTCAACTATTTTAGAATTAAATTTCATGAAATTTCTTTTTAAAAAATCGTATATTTAGAACAGTTCTCAAGGATAATTTGCCCATGAATGATTATCTCCCGTGTGTTTATTTCTCACTGGAATTTTGCTATTTTCGGTAAAAAAAAATACATTAACAATCCCCTTCCCTTAATTTGACTGACATTTTAAAACTTTTAACTTTAAGTTAGCATTCTTACACAAGAATTGCTGCGTGCAATTTTATCATTTATTTAATATTTAAGAACAATAACATTATAAATATTTACAGATTCATGAAGCCTAAAGTTAAACCTGCACAACGGAAATTGAACAAGTCTGTAGATTTTGTCAGGCCTATATTGTTACCTTTTAAATAATTTGATAAGGATTGTGTATTTATAATGATAACATTTTCAAAAACACCAGTTTTCACCAAAATTTTCGTCCTTTGATCAGCACAGGCTCCAGCACAAACAAAGTGAAACTAAATTGATGCTGTAAACACTCTTTCCCAACCAAAGTAGGCCAGCCAATCAGAACCCATGAAATGATGAGAAGCTTCCAGACGATACAGATCAGTAAGGTCAGGTATAATAACCAACATATACATGAAATAACAACAAAAATCGGTCTTTTAATTACTTTGTTTGCAAAGAGCACATTGCAAATTGTGTTTTATCCAACTAAGTGGTGAGATAACTGAATGTAATAACGCGTATGCGCCACAATCGTAAATAAGACCCACGAAATTAGGGTGACACGGCATAGTTGAACTATAACATGGGCTGTTATTCAAAAAGTTCCTAAGGGAAATCTGAACTTAAGTTGTACTTAAATTTCAGAACATATTTTATATGTGTAATCCAATTATAACTGTTTATAAAATACTAAACCTCTAAGTAATATTTTTTATTTTAAAATATTTTGTGTAAAAAGACCTATACATGAAACAGCCAGAGATTTAAGGAATTTTATGAATTTAAGAAATTTAGTTAAGTCTTCCTTAAAGGGCTTTTTGAGGCCAAAAAAAATGTGTGTTTCGGGCAATGGTCTCAACAAAGTTAGGTAGGGTTGACATTGAATTTTATTTTAATTTTGTTGAAAGACTCAGTGTAGTATAGTATTTGTGTTTTTTTATGAAGTTATACCACAACATTTTGAAGGCAACAGTTTGATTGGCTCCTGAAAAGGTCATCTGAACTTGACCCCTAATGCGAAGTCATCAGATGCAGTCCGCAGTTAACATAGTAGCGTCAGACTGGATATGATTTTAATGAGATTGGTGTGTTTATCAAACACAGAATCTTGTTTTTTGGCCTGTATACGGGCCCTGGTCACATAGTGAAAACAACTTGCATTCATTGAATTTGTATAAAACACATAAGCATACTGAATGTAAGACAGTGATTCTACGATTTGGATGATGTTAACATATTGTTTATACACATGTATGTAGTCAATTTTAACAAATTAGTTTTTGCTATGTCAAAGTTATATATATTTATCATACCACTATGCTGATATCGGCCTGATATAAAGGTGCCTGATATATTTTTTTATATCAGGTCACTAGCGTTTATATCAGTCAATGTTTTGACGTATGTCATATTATTCGGAAACAACTATAAAGTCAACAGTTTGAGTAAATATATATCAGAGTCAACAACAAAAAAAATTTGATACCAAGAACGTACCGGTATATAGTTCAATATTTTTAATCGTCATAAATCACAAAAATGTTATTTTTTAAATATTGACATAAACCTGCACTTTGGTAGTGATATGACCTCATCTATGGAACACAATAAATCATCAGTGTTCATTCTGGGCCGAGTTGCAGGTGGGCCAATGGCCCATCAGCCACACAATCAGTGCGCCATATAAGGATTTTCTTGGGGTGGGGGGTGCAACATACTATATCATATTTTTCATGTTACTTTTATTATGTTTTTATTTTAATTGTCAAAAACATTAAAATACTCTTATCATTGCACGATAACCACAAACATTTCTCGAACAAACCTTTCTACAATTTGTGACCGTCAACCTTTGTGGAAGATTTATCTGTTTGTTCTCCCAAACTTCCAGACGAAGTATGGCACTATGGGCACGGCCAGATCAACGGATGTTTTCTCGCCCTCATTTTCCACAGTGTTCTCATTTTGCCTAGGAATTTTGGTGGAAAAATCAAAAGATTTTGTCCCTCAATGCTCTCTTTATCTGCTTTTTGCTTCGACATCGTTTTTTTATTAAAATCAACTTAAACCGCATGTAAATTTCAGACAGCACTGTTAGCAATTTGTGATGATGTAAGCGAGGTCAAATGGCACGTGACCTTTATCGGCCAATAAAATCACTAGTTATAAAACAGTGCGCGCACGGTAGCCTAGCAATGGTTAATTTCCACTAACAATCCGGCTCTGCGATGTTTACAATTCGCAATACGATTTTTGAATATTTTCCTGCGAAAACAAAAGATCGCCTCCAAATGGAATTTTCGATGTGCCCAAATGGCCCACTGACATTATTTTTGTTGCGCCCGTTTATTATTTTTTTGTGGGGATCCCGCAAAGGCGCAGCCCAGAATGAACCCTGTATCATCCATACAAATTTATTTCAATACATTCATAATAAATGCACTAAAAGTCACTACACAGCATCAGTTTATGTTGAACCAAAAACATTATTACTAGGGATGGGACCGAATACTCGAATGTTCGAATATTGGATAATAATCGAATATAAAAAAACCGAATACGAATATTTGATTTTCTAATTTATTAAAAGAACAAAATTTCTTTAAAAAATCATGTTTTTTTCCAGTTTGATTGCAAAGTTAACATGAATTCCAGTCGTATTTCCTGCCTAGCAGGGGGCAGTGTAATTTTTACAACACATGCTAAACATGTCCAATTAACGACAATTGATAATTGGCAGGGGGACCACATCTGTACAAGGGCCGCGAGTTAGCGGTTTGTAGGAGGCGCGAATATGACGCATTGTATCCACAAATAACAAAACTGGGCCATGTTGTGAACGATTTCACAGTTTGCGCAAGGCGTAAATGGTTGTTTATTATCCTTAAGTGACATCTATACGGTTAACTTGTTCACAGTAAATTACAATTACTGTCTGAGTAAACCAATCAAAATGAATCCATTATCAGCCAATCAATTTCGTTAACAAAATTAGCATGATCTGGTCAATCTTACTATTTGTCACTTGTAAATAATTCTCCATTATATCAACACCGTATATTATACAAGGGTCTTTATTATTAAACAATGCCACCATCACGTGCTTGGAAGTACTTTATGCGGTCATTAGACAAAACCCAGGCATCATGTAATCTGCACAGCAGATACAAGCTTCATGGTTCTGAAAAAACAAAAACGGAACGATTAACAAATTAATTAACAATACATTTAACAATATCTTACATTTCTTTATATTTGCCTAACACTCACAAAGTTATATCGCTCATTTACCACTGAAACAAGGTAAAACAACTACGTACACGTAGTATACATATTTCGGATAGGTAAATATTCTAACAGGATGCCGTATATAGTAGTATTTACAAAACGAATATTCGAATATATTCAAATACCTAAAACAAATATTCGAATATTGATTTCAGTATTCGGTTCCATCCCTAATTATTACCAAAAATTGAACACACTGTAGTCAAATACTGTCAATATTGACACTATCTTGGGAATGTCAATTTCAATACACAACTCCAAAATGGCGTCTCCAAACAATTTGGCGCTAAAATTGATCGTTGCAATCCATTTCAGTTCCCATTTTCAGTATTTTATGAATGAGCATACGTGTAATCTATGTATTCGTAGTGAAAACAGTTCACTTATCATTACGAAATGTTAATAATAAGGTATTATTCAGTCAACTTTTAGAAATCCATTACTACATGTACGTGAACATGTAAAAGTCGGCTCAGCAAAATCAGCGCCGCCCTTAGTTTTTAAATATATAAAAATCAGCTTGTTTGGTGATATTTTACGAAAAATGTGGTATGATAAATAGAAAAACAGGTTACTGCCTGGTCTTGTTTAATGTATCAGGTTCAGCACAAATAAAATAACGGCTCAGTAAGCCTCGCCGTTATATTATTCTAAGCCTCACCTGATATATTACACAAGACCAGGCAGTAACCTGTTATTCTCTATATATTTATATATACATAGCTATTAGTATAATTTTGTCTTTTAACACACATATAGTGTATAATAATAGTTTTAAATATATTTCCTAATAATTACACCTTTCTATCATAAGTTAATTACACTGCAGATCCGTTATATCGCGATATTACTCGTCAGGTCATTCATGTACATATAGATATACATGTATGCACTGTCATATTTTCATGATCTCAAAACATGAACGTAATTAATGCACCTTTTTCATTGTTGGTAACATCCACAGTGTGTTATATCCATACGTAAAATATTCCATTTGTGTATAAAAATATAATATTACTCCTTATAATTAATTTCAAATCGCCTATAGTAAATTCTAAATCCCAAATCCCTATCGGAATTTTACTGTTCAGATGACGTAAACACGATTTCTATTTACAATTACACTGCACATATATTTTGTGTAAATCCTTTGTTCTGCTAGAAAAGCGCGTGAAAATTATGTTGACATGTACAACTTCACGTCATTCGCATGGAAAGCGTGGGTGTATTGATTGTCGTATAAAAAATTCGTAGAGCAGAGAACATTGAGATCTTTACTTTTGAATAAAAGTTCCGTAGCGCATAACAAAAAAATAGGGTAACTATATCGCAAACAATGTGCAGTTAGCATTTCCTCTTAAACAAAAAAGAAACAGTTACGCCGTATTGATAAACGTTATTGTTCTTCAGATAGGTCAGTATTTATCTCTGACATACAGTTGCTGTATACACCCTCCAAGTGGACAGCGTGTAATTCGCCTTTAGGATTAAAGCGACAGCAGTGAAAGGACGTTATCATGGGTGGGCGCGCGATGTAAGCTGATGACGTCAAACTGTTACACTTTGATGTTGAGCGGATCAGGTTATTGTTTGTCACACTGCAAGAGTGTGAATGAAAAAGTAGCGATGTAGGCGCGAAAAACCAGACCAAACTGGATTTATTTATGAACTTCGTGTGATAGTCAAATATTGATGTACATGAAAAAAATTGGGATCCACGGCTGATTCACGTTATATTGGATATCGCCAAATTACGGATCACGATATAACGGATCTGCAGTGTATTATTATCTGAATGGAAATGTATTTTTACAACTTATTTCCCTTTACAGACAATAGTCCATATATTTAAAATATTTTGCCGTATTTTTCAGCTCTGTGGAGATATTCTCCAGCCCAGGGTTTCTGTTGCTAGGCGTGGTCCAGACCCATCACAAACTGGTGAACGTGGTTGCTTGGCATCCATTCGTTACCATGGAAACCACTAATGGATCTGCTTACAAGAACTTAATGGCCATTGGATCGAACGAGTTTCATGTCTCTGTTGTAGACCTGAATGGCCTGTTAGGTCAGTTTGTTCTGTTGTTAAGGCCTAAAAAAATGAAAGTTGTGTTTCTAATGGCATGGCCAGAAATGAAGGGCTGTAAGGTTGGATATTTATTATATATATTTATTTTTTTTACTATACATTGGAAAGTGTGAATTATCTATTGGTAAACTTTATGATTTATATGCATTTTATGACCAACACTTTCAAGAAAGCTGTTTTAGTATGTTTCTTGGATTATCAGTAGTAGTTCTATAGAACTACAGAAATATTGAAAAATAAATTTGGGTCAGCATGAACAGAATAGGGTGGGTCGGGCCCCCAGAAACACAGCTTTTTTATGCCTAAATATTTGAACTTCATTGTTTTGAACTTCCCGAAGTTTTGTGTAAACCTCAGACAGTTATTGAATTGAATTTTGCAACTTTCAGATATCTGAAAGTGATTGCCCATCAATGCATGTACAGCTGAAATCCTGTCTGAAAGTGATTGCCTATCAATGCATGTACAGCTGAACTCCTGTCTGAAAGTGATTGCCTATAAATGCATGTACAGCTGAACTCCTGTATGAAAGTGATTGCCTATCAATGCATGTACAGCTGAACTCCTGTATGAAAGCGATTGCCTATCAATGCATGCACAGCTGAACTCCTATCTGAAAGTGATTGCCTATCAATGCATGGACAGCCGAACTCCTGTCTGAAAGTGATTGCCTATCAATGCATGCACAGCTGAACTCCTATCTGAAAGTGATTCCCTATCAATGCATGTACAACTGAACTCCTGTCTGAAAGTGATTGCCTATCAATGCATGTACAGCTAAACTCTTGTCTGAAAGTGATTGCCTATCAATGCATGTACAGCTGAACTCTTGTCTGAAAGTGATTGCCTATCAATGCATGTACAGCTGAACTCCTATCTGAAAGTGATTGCCTATTAATGCATGTACAGCTGAACTCCTGTCTGAAAGTGATTGCCTATCAATGCATGTACAGCTGAACTCCTGTCTGAAAGTGATTGCCTATCAATGCATGTACAGCTGAACTCCTGTCTGAAAGTGATTGCCTATCAATGCATGTACAGCTGATTTCCTGTCTGAAAGTGATTGCCTAGCAATGCATGTACAGCTGAACTCCTGTCTGAAAGTGATTGCCTATCAATGCATGTACAGCTGAACTCCTGTCTGAAAGTGATTGCCTATCAATGCATGTACAGCTGAACTCCTGTCTGAAAGTGATTGCCTATCAATGCATGTACAGCTGAACTCCTGTCTGAAAGTGATTGCCTATCAATGCATGTACAGCTGATTTCCTGTCTGAAAGTGATTGCCTATCAATGCATGCACAGCTGAACTCCTGTCTGAAAGTGATTGCCTATCAATGCATGTACAGCGGAACTCCTGTAAAGCTTTTAAAGTCCTAAAAACTTTGTGAAAATATTCTTCTTAAAAAGTAAACAACCGATTTTATTTATTTTTTTAAAAAGAAATGTTGCTTGGGTGATCACGTAACAAATGCCATGAAATTGTTTTGATTACATAAAAAAACATGGTTACGAGTGTTCCTTGCTTCTATTTCCTATATGCGTTGTGTCTCTACGACACCACTTACAGCCACTTTGACATTATTGTTTATTCATTTAATTTTTTACTTCTGGCAAAATCCTTATCTGTTACTCTGTTTTATGTTTTACCATGCAGATCACAGTGGTTCCCTGCATGTAACAGAGTGCTGGCGCCGTCTGGAAGGACACAGTAACAGAGTTACGGGCCTTGCTTGGAGTCCACACGCAGACATGTGCCTTGTGTCTGTCTCCTACGATAAAAAAGCATTGGTATGTACACTACTGCTCTCTATTTCCCAAATCAAAATTTTAATACCCTCATTTCATGAAAAGTTTAGGTTTCACATATGTTTGTTTATACATCCGTCCATGTATTGTTTCCACTTCATAACTTGTAAATGTCTGAAAATATTTTAATATACTGGTTAGCGAGTATTTGTCGGACAGTAGTATTATCCGGACGTTTTTAAAAATTCGCCTTTTGTAACTGCTTTTTGTATTTTGTCATCATAATACAAATAAACGCATATATTTACAAATACGTTTCGTTTTTCTTCGAAAATAGTGAGTTTATTTTTGGTAAAATCCCAATTGTTTACGTTGATAGTCTGAAACGCATGCAACTGTCGTCTGGGGAAGTAAAATGACGTGCGCATGCGCGATAAAATCCCAATTTGGGGCCCAGACAGGGTTTGTGATAGTTTTGGCTGTCTCTTCATTGTAGCAGACGAACTCTGGCAGAACATTATTTAACCCGCTACGACGTTAAGGACGTGCGTAGTAGCTACATAGATACGTAACGTCTAGTAAACTCTTTAAAACGTCATGCTTCCGTATTTGTTTCAACGCCTTACTTATATTCTCTAGTAATTACTAAATCATTTGATAAAGTGGTATTATTTTGATATAAATTACGCATCTGATAATTTATTTGTTGTCTAATATAAATTAAATAAAGTTATAAAGCATTTCTCTGTATATTTCACTGTTACAAAAAACGTCCGGAAAATACTACTGTCAACGTGAAAAGACCGTGTTTTATGTACCCCTTTCAGGGCCTCTATTGTTGCGCATGCGCACAAGTGAAACTTTTTTGTTTACATACGCAAACGGGTGATCAACCCAGGATGTTACAAGCTAATTTTCATCGTTGAGTTTGTTCATGAATTATAACTGTCCCAAAATAAATGCATATTTCGTCCGACAAATACTCGCTCACCAGTATCTTTAGATTATTATTTTCCATTACCAGATGATGTGTTGCATTCATTGCCAGTGCTTGTTTGTTAAAGATCTTGGCTATTACATGTATCTTTGTCAAGATAGTATGATGAGATATTGATCGCTTTAAGTGATATCTCTACCTTTTATTTTGAAAAGTTAACTGAGTGGGTGGAACGCCAATGTATTAAAATTTGGTGGTTGGGGGGTGATAGAGGGGATAAAACGGAATATTAATAACTTGATACAGTATAAAGTTGTGTTGATGGTACCTCTTTTTTGGACCGGCGTTCCGCCCCCCATCACCTTAAACATTAATGAACAAATTATGTAAGGTTTTTTTTTTAGTATCATTGTGTTTATCTGGGCTGCTTATTCTGTTTGTGTAGCTGATCTGATATTTCTTCCATGGTGATGGGGTTATTTCTTCCATGGTGATAGGGAAAAAGTATAAGCCCGTTATAGTTTCCCATGGTCTTTTTTGTCAGAATGAACAAATATGACATATTGTTTTATTATCAGTAATGAGAATATTTCTTTTTGTTTGAAACATGTTGTTGCACAAATGCATTGTCCGGAAACAAGCATTTATTACAGAAAGCTTGTTGAATGGAATCTAAAGTTATACATTGTTTGAATGTATTAATCTGTGCATGCATTAATTGGCAATGAAATGATTTTGGGGAAAGCATCAAATACAAATGAGGCATGTATTGGGAAACCCTGGCTTAATGCATGTGCGTAAAGTGTCGTCCCAGATCATCCTGTGCAGTCTGCACAGGCTGATCCTTTACAACACTTTCCGCTTTTATGGTATTTCTGTTTCAAGGAAGTCTCTACTAAAAATAAATCCACTGTAGCCAGATAGTGCCAGAAAGTGTCGTCCCGAGTTAGCCTGTGCGGACTGCACATGCGAATCCAGGAAGACACGTTACGCACATGCATTAAGCCTTATTTTCCCACGACATGCCTCATATATATAACCACACAGGTTTGGAATGTAGAGGAGGGCACAGTGATTGCTTGTTACGAGGGTCACATAGGTCGTCTGTTGTGCTGCCAGTGGAATGGCCTTGAACCCTCAGAGGTCATCACCGGGGGCGACGACTACAGTGTACACGTCTGGAAGGTGGCGGAACATCCTCTGTTACCAGGGCAACTGGGTAGGTGGTATAGGGGTGCTTTGTACAACATTCTAATACCTGTACTCATATCAAATGTTGAATGTTAAACTAATGCATCTGATATCGTGATATTATGCAAATACAACAGTTTCACACATGTCCCTCAAACTGTTGATAATGTATTTTCCCATTGAATTATTTGTTGTTGGTTTTACATACGTTCCACATTCATGCTACACAAAAATGGTAAGATAATAATAAAAGTTTATTTAATTATTGAAATATATGTCAAGTTTCTGTTTATACATGTTAACAGTTGAGTCTAGTATTTTTGCAGAATTTATGAAGTGTATGTTATTCATATTTGTAACTTAAATTTCTTAATTTAAAAAAATGTGTTCATTTGAAAACTTTTCTTATGGATTTGCTAAAAATATATTAACATTTGAAATGTCAGTGAATGTTTTTTTAATGATTATTTTATCAGATGCAAAGAAAAAGAAGAAGAAAAAGAACAAGTCAAAGAATATGAGTGAAGAATCAGCGACTTCTGTTGCCATAGAAACCAGTGTCCTTGACCCAGATGACCAAGATGACCTTGAGAAATTGCTTGAAGAAAAAAGGAGAGAACTTCTGGGTGCAGGTCAAAGTAAAACTGAAGAAAAAGGTACATATATTACAGTTATGACATAGAAAACATGCTCTTATGTTATATGTTACATATCTCTAAAAGATAATGAAATCTTGATAAAGCCCAAGTCACACTGTCACGATTTTAACTATGATAGCCCATGATTGATCGTGTACGTGTTAATCGTGATGAGTCGGTATGCACAGTGCTCCGATTGTATCTTCCTACGTATACCAACGGTTATTGTAGGATGAGATTATGAATATTAAGGATACTTGTAGGTTTCCGCAGCCTATTCACCACGGTGATACGATCTGTTACGGTTGTAATACGCTAGTGTCAACATTTCTCCTAAGATTGTAGTAAGATTAAAGACGATTCATCATAAAAAACCTACAAGCAGCCAATAATTCTCATGCTTCATTACACTTCAATGCGATTTTGACATCACGATGCCTCGTGCATAATCGTGACACCATCGTAGGCAAACGTAGTGCGTACGTAGTAACATCGCGATAGACTGTACAGGCAACGCAACCCAATCGTCGCGTTGTCGTGGTCCATCGTGTATATTCGTGAGAAGTCATGATAGTTGTCACTAAAGATCCTACAGGAATCGTAACTGAACTGTAGGGAAAGCGTAGAAATCTGTACCATATATGTAGCATAACGTATTACAGTCTTGCAATATATATGTCATAAGATCAGTCAAGATTATTCACGATTAAACACGACAGGCCACGAATGCCTCTACGATGGCTGTAAGAATAAGCCAGACTGATATACGATGGCTCTAGGATTGTCCAACATTTTTGAAAAATCGTAGCGGTGCTACGATAGGCCACAAATGTTTTGAACATGTTCAAAACTGACATAGCGCTTCCCGAACGATAAGGATCCCCAAAAATTCTTCAAGTTTCACACAGTTGCCAGTACGTATGTGTTCATGCTTTACCACGCTTCACCAAGATTGTGTAAATCGTGGGCAATTGTAGCCAAAATCGTGACAGTGTGACCGAGGCTTAAACGGTTTGTGTTTGTTTTCAGTGCTTTCTGTTGTCATGACAACCACTGAGACTACTGAAGAAGCTAATGTGCCTGCTGTTTCTGTGCAACCAACTCCAGCAACAAAAATGAAGAAAACAGACAAATCAGGTAGATTGCATGGTTGATCTACGGTTCAGTTAATTACATTTTCTTCTCGGAGCTTGTAACACACATCATGCTGCAGTTATCTCTCTCGGTATGAGGGTTTTCCAAAAACAGCGTATTCGTTTTAAAATAAAAGAATAATATCATGAAGTTATTTGTTTGAGCATGTGCACATGTAATATCTGTATCTTTTACATCTGCAAAATGAATTTTAGTCTCATTAATCAAATATTTCTATGCAAAATATGTGAATTTCAAATGTTATGTAAAGTGTTGAGGTCCACACTGTCAATTTTGTAATATTTATAGTGACAGCATGCTTAAAATGCAATTTGGATCCTTAATACAAACCATTAAGTTAAAAAAAATAATTATCATATAAACCCCACGGACAGCGAAGTGACAAAAGACATGTATACCTATTATGTTGAACAATCAAGTCAGTTGGACGGTAATGTATGGGGATGAAACATAATGACACATAAAAAATTATGCAAGCCATCCTCAAGGAAATGCTGTAGGACAGTCATAAATAATTTGTGTATTTATGTACTAATGCAAGGGATCAAGCAGAACAACAAATGTACCCGGTACCATGGACATTATGTTGAGAATTATATAAGCGTATGAGGTAAAGACATGATTTAAACTGAAGTTCTGCGGGCCGCATTGCTCCATATTGTGTTTCAAAAATGATGTAACTTCATTGTTTTTTAAGGTACACACATTATATTTTGACAGGATTTGTAAGATGCATTGTTGTAACTAAAACAAACATGATTTTGAATATTCTTGTATAACTGTATTAGCTAGATGTCAATTATACGCTATTCTGGGACAACCCTCGTATGTGATAACAAAGTCTAAATACTGGTACATCGAGATCTGATTCCATGCTTTAATTGTCTAGAAATTAAATTCAGTAAGGGTGCTGTGGCATCTCTTGAATTCGCAGGGTACAAACTTAGCGCACTTGCAGTCGCGGACATACTCGCACGGTCTTAAATTCGCGTCAATCCGATGTTGACTTGTAGGTTTCCGCAGCCACTATTCTACGAATAGTTAGAGATATACTATTCGCCTGTTTGTAGGCGTTGACTTCTGGTTAAGGTTTGCGTGCAACAAGTCCATATCTCTGTAACTACTACAGATATTCAATTGAAACTTCACACATGTCTTCGGAGTCATTATGTGAGGTCAGTTACCAAAGCCTATTACTCTAACCTGCAATTTAACAGAATTATGCCCCATTTTGTGTAATATTCATGTTAAATTTAGGTTAAGGTTTGCATGCAAGTAAATATCTCTGCAACTACTTCAGATATTCAGCTGTAACATGTATTCAGGGTCATTATATAAGGTCACAGGCCAATGCCCACAATGGTGACCAGCATTTTAGCAGAATTATGCCCCTTTTTTGTACTTTGAAATATTCAGGCTAACGTTTGTGTGCAAGTACATAGCTTTGTAACAGCTATATATATTCAATTGAAATTTCACGTACGTTTTCATGGTTATTATGAAAGGTCACTGACAGAATATTCGACCGTTCTAATGCACAGCTGGGGAGAATTCCAGTTGAAGCTGCTATTATGATAGCTTGTTTATTGAAATAAACATTGGTATCCGTACTAGATAAGAGACTTAATTGATAATACGGGTCTACTTCCTAATAGGAGCCTCATCATCAGATGAGACCTTAGAAAGATATTTTTTACACATAAGCTATATGGATAGGTTAAAGTTTTTTGTTAAGCTAGTTTCTCAGGAATGGCTTGAGGGATTTCATTCAAACTTAAACCATTAATTCCACATATTAAAATGAACCTATAGGCCAAGTTTGGTAATTCTAGTTTGAAATTTGTCAAAATTATGGGCCTTTTTACACGTAAAAATTTTACTTTAGGTATTTAAATAGGTTAAAGTTTTTCGGTAAGCTAGTTTCTCAAGAATGGCTGGAGGGATTTCATTCAAACGTAAAACTCTTATTCCCGATACTGAAATAAACCCATTAGCCAATTTTGATAACTCTAGTTTAAAATTTGTCAAAATTATGGGCCTTTTTAAACTTAGAAATTTTACATACATGTATAAGCTATTTGGATAAGTTATTTTTTTTTTCCGTATGTTAGTTTCTCAGGAATGGCTTGAGGGATTTCATTCAAACTTAAAACACTTATTCCCTATATTAAAATAAACCCATAGGTGGATTTTGATAACTCTAGTTTGAAATTTGTCAAAATCATGAGCCTTTTTACACTGAGAAATTTTACATTCCCCCGGGTGGGGTGGCGGAGTCAACTGTTTATTTCCATTCTCTAACTCGAAAATGAACCTTCATACATAGATAGCCTACAGTAATACCTTACCTGGGATGGCATTTGGGGTGGGGTGGGTGGGGTCAAGGTCACCGGTTACAAAAAAAAGAAAAAAAAGTTTTCGCACAATTACTCGAGAACAAATTGAGATATTAATAATAATGAAATAATCATAATTTATTGATACCCTATAGTTCGACATCACATGAATTGCAAATGGGGTGGGTGGGGTCAAGGTCACTGTTTGAAAAATGCTTTCCACTCAGTAACTCGAGAACAAAATTAACTTTGTTTAATTGGCCCCTACTTCTCATACAGTTTGTTTAAGAAAAAAAAAAGCCAGTAAGGCCAACCTTAAAAAATTGTTTGTTTGCCATTGCCTACCCAAGGTTTCTGGTAACGGGTAGGTAGGTAGGAATGTTTTGTGTGTTTCTTATTCAAATTTATGAATGATCCATTAGCGTCAAAATATAACGTATTACACAGACATTGTTTTTGATAATATAATAATGTAATATATATATATATATATAATATAATATATAATAATATATAATATAATAATAAGTGTTTGTTGATACAATGAGAGCTTGCTAGCAATCATCTTTAATTAGACATTGAATGCTGACAAACTGCCTGTTGTTTGATAAAACATGATTAGAGTTGCATTTTGATATGGCCTATTATAAGCAAGGGTCTCGCTGATACAGTTTATTTATTAACCCAATAGAAAACAACCTAAATGAAAGGAGAGCGCGATTTTATTTAACCCAAAGAAAAAAATAGAATATTGGGAATTAGCAAAAAAAACTGGTTTGATTTCACACAAAAAAACAACGTTTGAGTAGGGACTTTCGTTGGGTAGGTAGGCAATGGCAAACGAAGTTAATTTTAATTTTGGCCTAGTTCTAACAAGTACAAGAAAAGTCGTCGAGCGCGCCGTCCCCAGACAGCTCTTGTTAAAATTCTGTTGAATACAAGTTATCATCTCTTGTCACAATGTGTTAAAAAATATAATATGTACCGTATCTTGATTTTGTAAATATCCAACCTTTAGCCTTAGAAAATATTTGTTCCGTGGAACTCTGTTTTGCAGATTCGAAAAAGAAACATAAGGTGAAGTCAATGTTCCCAGTTATGAGCAAGAGGAACAACTCTGGCAGACAGACACTCCTGGAGGATGTTATCTCCCTTGCCAAACTGATATATGGTGAGGAATAATATGCTTCCTTTTGTTGTATGTTGCCCAAAACTTCAATCCTCAATTAGGATATTGGCCTGTTAAATTCATAAGTGAATACAGGTAGTATTATGAATAGATTTGAAATAAAATTAGTTTTTTGTATATTTGTAAATCTGTTTATTGGAATAAAACCTAAAGTTCTTACTGAAGTTTTTTTTCTGCAAAAATAACTGGAAATAATTGCTTAATTGATTATAAATTTTTTAAGCAACTCATCATTGCAAAAGCTCAGATATTTGATATTTTAGGTCGTTCGCTAATAGTGTCCCTTTTGGCACTGAAGTAGCATTATGTGATTGTACTGACCAGCAGTGGAACCCTTAATTAAAGGGACCTGTTCACAGATTGACGAGTTGACAATTTTTCAACTTTTTGTAACCAAAAATTCCAAAAATAAAAGAACAGTGTATACAAGGGAGAAAAATAACAATTCGGACCTAGAAATATACTGTAAAAACTGTTTCGTTTATGAGTAATTATCACTTGAAATTGTTAAAATTATAAAGCGTTTGTAACGCTAAACGATGGAATAATTTGGAGTATTTCTGTTGTTTTCGTTTAAACTGTTGACATCACGTGGAACACTTACATAAAGTAAATAATGCAGGGTAAACTATAGAAGTCGAAATGGCCGAGTGGTTACAGTGATAGCCTTTTAATCCGGAAGTCCCGGGTACAAACCCCGGTGGAACAAATTTCTTTTTTTTTCCTAAATACTTTTCTTGATATTATGCTTGAGCTTTTTAGTTCCGATGCTTAAATCTGACAAGTTAAGACATTTAATGGCATACTTCAAAAAATGCGAAAATCTGTGAACAAGTCCCTTTAATCCAATATTTCTGATGTTTACAAGATTTTCAGTAAAAACATCATATAATTCATTTCTCAGATCAGCATCATGCAATACAGAAAGAAGTTGGAATACTGGATTAAAGCAGCAGTCCAGAAATATGTTAATACAATAAAACTTTGCAGAAATTGTTTTGAATGGACATCTTACAGATCAAAATAGAAAAAAAAACACATTGAAATTGGTGAAATTATAACGTTTTGGTAACTTTTTATCATAAAATTATCTGTATGGGATAGCTGGTGATGCCTCTGGAGTAAATCAGCATGTACATTAGTATATATTCTGTTAGTACCAAACGTTTCGAACATAGACATTATAAACTGCCTTTCATAAATAAGGAACAGTTTTCAGTCAAGGAAACCAGTGTTTTTTTCACCCTTGGGGGAAAGGTGGCAGGGCCCTTCAGATGGGGAATTTTATGGCAAAAGGGGAATTTTTTTTTTTTAAGCATAATTACAGGTTTATATTCTACCTTGTTATAATAAAAATAAATCAATTGCTTTGCTACAAATGATAACTTAGATTATACACTAACTTGGTTTGATGAAAAATAGCTGGGATTGTTTACAAAAATTCCTCTATCTTAGTCATTTTGGACAAGGTTTTGGTCAATTTTTTTTTTTAAAAAAAAAGCTTACATTCTGAGGGGAATGTTAAGTTAAATATAGGCGGAAAATGTATACCTTTTAAGCAGGGGAATGGGGCCGAATTTTGGCCCCAAATTCCCCCTAAAAAAACCCACTGAAAACATCATTAACGTTCATTAGAACTACCGTATTTATCCTAATAAACGCTCCGTCCCTAATAAACGCGCCCCCGTACTTATAATAAAATGCATCAGTGAACATAATAATAGCGCCCCCATTTCTCGGCTGCCAAGGGCCAAGTGAGCGGTGAATAAATGACGTTTTACTTGACGGAACATACTTATTATTTAATATACAGGTAACTTGGCAAGAACGTAATTGAAATAAGACTTTGTAAATATAAATTCAATATATCTTACCGTTAAACTCAAACAGACAGGTGATTTTGATTGTCAAAATGTAAAATTCATGTTATGAAATTATTTTGACACCGGACGCTTAAAATGCGGATCTATACAGGTCGTTCAAATTGCGGAACGTAGGGTTAATTTATAGGACTTAATTACTTGTTTAATTTAAAACAATTGCACTGTTCCAACATTTTAATTGTTATACCGGGAATCAAAACAATACATGGAAAACAACATCCATCCCCTATAGATCTCTCATATTGCAGTACAACAACATTTTGTTCACAATAAATCCACATTTAACGTCCGTCGCTGTTACCATTATCCGCTGTGATGTCCACAACGGCCCTTTCAGCCTGCAAGATAATAGGGTGTCGTATTCTGGAAAAACAGCAAAATGGCGTGTATTATGAATACCGGGTATTTACGATTGCTCAATGAATTTTTCCTCAAATTAGCACATTTATGTGTTGGCTCATATTATACATGTAGGAGGGTGAAATAAACGCGCCCCCCCGTGATTTGCATCGCGCCCGGGCGCGTTTATTAGGATAAAGACGGTAATGCCAATTTAAGATGTATTGAATTATATTCAGTGGACTGCTGCTTTTAGCCACAGTCTAGTTAAATAGGCTTTTGCGCGACTAAATACATGAATTCAGTCCTTAGAACAGTAATCAGTCACGTTCTATTAATGTTCCTGGATTTATATTCCAAGTTATATCTGCCCTCTACTTGTCATGTGAAATCACTCTCCTTGACATGTCATTGACATCATCAGTGGCTGGCCTTTGATAATGTCTTCTTAAGGCGTAAAAAAAAAATATGTTTGTTTCAGGTAACCCGACCTACCCTAAAAAAATGCCCCGACCCTAGAACATTTTATTGGATTTGTCAGATTAATTTTTGTTGTATTTACCTTTTTCAATAATTAAATGTGTTTTGGATAAATAAGTGTTTTGTTTTGATAGTATCCACTTATAAACAATGTTTAAGGATATTACTGATATGTTTTGAATATTTATTCACTTTTAGAATCTTCAAGTTGACCATTTACCAAAAAAAACAACAAAAAAAACAACCTACCTACCCTAATTTTTTGGGGCATGTTACCTGAAACAAACATATTTTTTGTATGCCTAAGAGTTCTTATTCTGGTCTTGAAACCCACTGTACATTTGTGCATTATGAAGCCATGTGGTAGACTTTTGTGTGTGGTTTCCTGATAGACTGTTGATGGATCAGAGTGGAATCTTGGAGGCTGTAATTAGGGTCAGTGCAAATATGTGACCACTTGAATGCAAAATATAAGATGTTACAAATAATTCTGCCATGTTCCATTTTTATTATACAGCTACTATATAGTGAAAAATTCATTAAAACCAATTCTTTTTTTATTAGTAGTAAAAATTCATTGAGATTCTGCAAATGATTTTCTAAAGGAGATAGCCCACTGGGCAAGTCAGTTCTCATAGTGACATCTTTCCAATATTGTTCCTTTGCAGTGATTTATTTCTTTGAGTTAATATTGATGTCTAACAGCTATGCGTAAAACTGATTTTGACTGGTCGTTTGCGGTGTATCAGCCAATAAAAACTCTCCAAACAGGTTCTATTGGACAGTTTCTCCAAAATGGTGGACAATAAATATCCAAAGTCTTCAAAGGTTTTTCCAATTTTTAAGAAAGTAAATAATTTCAATAAGCAAAATCTATCAAATAAACAGACATCAGAAAAAATGAAATAGAATCATGTAAACGAACTTTGCAGGCCTCATGGCTTAATGAATTTCTGAAAAACAGTTTCAAGAGCATATAGAATATTAACTTGTGAAGATCGTTAGAAGCTTGCAAAGCAGGCCTATGAAGAGTTTGTCACTCTTGAACTGTGACAAATTTGTTTATGATTTAGCATGTTATCTTACAGTTATTATACTGTATTCCTATACAGGAATATAGGACTGAGCTTGTCGATCCGTCGGTCTGTCGGTCCGTCAGTCTGTCAGTCTGTTGGTCATTAAATATGGGTCAAGTTCGACTTTGGTTACAAACCACTAAATTTTGACAGAGTTATGGCCCTTAATTTGACTTAAATTCCCTAACAACATGGTTTCCTGATGATAACGCAACAATGGCTTGACATTTAAATAATATTGGTACACATGTGCAGCATCATTAAATACAGGTCAAGTTCGACTTTGGTTACAAACCACTAAATTTTGACACAGTTATGGCCCCAATTTTTGACTTAAATTCCCCAAAAAACATGGACAATAACTCATGAAAGGCTTCACATATTTAACTTATTTTAGGTGTAACATCATAAAATAAAGATCAAGTTCAACTTTGTTACTAACCACTAAATGTTGACAGATTTATGTCTCCTATTGAATTAAATTTTTCCAAATACACTGTTGACCATTCACAAATTAAAGCATTCTCTCTGTCCATTTCTTTCGAATGGATGCCATAGTTTTGTGACAAGGCCATATTGTGGGGGTATATCTGTCACTCATGTGACAATTCTAGCTTGATATGATCTGATCATCAACAAATAAAACAGTTGTGAATTCACAATTGTTTCTGTTGATAGATTTTCATACAAAAAGTCATTAAGTTTAATACATGTTTGCTGGAATTCATCTAAAAATGCATTTATATATTACATATCAAAAACATTGACTTAAAGATTGGGCAACCTTTTTTCACTTGGGGGCAAGTAGATGTTCAAAGTAACTTGCCCCCTGGGCAAGTGAAAGTGAAATCCTTACGTAAACCCCTTCCTAGATGGCTGCCATTTTGTATTTGATTTGTAGTGATTTTTTATGAAAATACGCAAGAAAATAATTATAGTAGGGAGAAAAGCCACACGGCATTTGAATGTTGTAAAGCAGGGGTGTGTCGGCCGCAGCCCCCAAATCATGCATTCCACTAATTTACACCTAAATATACCATGTGGCTAACTGCAACATTGAAGTTTTCCTACGATTGGATCTTGGAAACTTGCGGTTGATGGCAGCTTCAAAGGCTGGTTTTAATATTTCTTCTGATTTCTTCTGATTTTTATCCTGTCTTCTGTAAATGGATAATTGTATTTTTTTAGCTCACCTGAGCACAAAGTGCTCATGGTGAGCTTTTGTGATCGCCCATTGTCCGTCGTGCGTGCGTGCATGTGTGCATCGTCAACTTTTCGTTCAAACAACATCTCCTCCTAAACCGCTTGGCAGATTTTCACCAAACTTCACAGGAATGTTCCTTGGGTGGACCTCTTTTAAAGTTGTTCAAATCTTTCTGGTCCGCTGCATATGTAGGTCACCAGAGCTAAAAATAGATTTAAAAAGTGAAAACTTTAAAAATCTCCTATGAAACCGCAAGGCTCAGAGCTTTCATATTTTATATGTGACATCCTCTAGTGGTCCTCTACTAAAATTGTTGAAATGATGCCTCTGGGGTCAAAACTGGCCACGCCCCAGGGGTCACATGGTTTATATAGACTTATATAGCAAAATGACTTTAAAAATCTCCTCTGAAACCGCAAGGCCTAGAGGTTTCATATTTGGTATGTAACATTGTATAGTGGTCCTCTACAAAGATTGTTCAATTGATGCCCCTGGGGTCAAAACTGACCACACCCTGGGGCTCACATGGTTAATAAAAAGGTAAAGAGCAAAATGACTTTAAAAAACTTCTCCTCAGAAACCACATGGCCCAGAGGTTTCATATTTGGTTGGAAACATTGTATAGTGGTCCTCTATAAAGACTGTTCAAATGATGCCCCTGGGGTCAAAACTGGCCACACCCCTGGGCTCATATGGTTGATATGGACTTAAATAGAAAGATGACTTTAAAAATCTTCTCCTCTGAAACTGCAAGGCCTAGAGGTTATATATGTGGTATGTGACATTTTATAGTGGTCCTCTGCTGATGTCCCAGGGTTCAAAACTGGCCCTGCCCTGGGGGGTCACATTGTTTATATATACTTAAATAGCCAAATGACTTTAAAATCTCCTGAAACCGCAGTGTCTTCGTATTTGATATCTAACATTGTATAGTGGTCCTCTACAAAGATTGTTCAAATTATGCCCATGGGGTAAAAAGTGGCCGTGACCCGGGGCGTCACATGATTTATATAGACTTATATGGCAAGTGGGCCTTAAAAATCTTCCTTGTTGAAACCGTAAGGCCCAGAGGTTTTATATTTTGCGTGAAACATTGTGGGGTGGTCCTCTACAAAGATTGTTCAAATGATGTCCCTGGGGTAAAAATTGGCCACCCTCTGGGGGTCACATGGTTTATATACATTTAAATAGCAAAATGACTTGAAAAATCTCCTCTGAAACCGCAAGGCCTAGTGGAATCATATTTAGCATGAAACATTGAAAAGTGGTCCACTACAAATATTGTTCAAATTATGTCCCTGGGGTACAAGGTGGCCATGCCCTGTGGGTCACATGGTTGATATAGACTAAAAAAACATTTGAAACTGCAAGGTCCAGATCTTTATAATCCGGTAAGGCGTTTAGTGCCATTTTTCCCTCTTGTTATTAGCCATTATGATGCCTTAAACTCAGGTGAGTGACCTAGGGCCATCATGGCCCTCTTGTTTGGTTTAGGGGTATAATTCCTTTGTTATAATTTTAAAATTAGCTTTGACTTGTTAAATAAATTAGGTTTGACTTGTTAAATGTGTACACTTTGCCGTTTTGACAAAAATTTTCAAAATGGCACCCCAGTTTTTAGAACGTCATAAAATATTCAAATATGCGTGTATATTTTGTGAATATTTCACAAAATAATAATATAACTTGATACAACAAGCACAAATTTGGGGTTATTTTGCAATTTTTGCCTGATTTTTTTTAATGGCCATGCATCTGCGTGGCCCGCTTTATATACATGACGCTTCACCCACTTAATCCTTAGTTTTGTAAAATTTACATAGTATTTTTGGGGTCCGCTAAAGTAGGAGTGTTCCTATATGAATGAGGCCACAATAAAGGCATGTATAGTTTATATTCAAAATGTCTTGTCCTTTTACAAAATTTATTTAAAATTTTCCACTGGGTACTTTCAGTTTTCTTGTATTTATAATACAGTGCCGTAATAAAAATACAGGGAAATAATACCAGATAGCGGAAATAAATATGTTCGCCACTCTGCAAAGTTATTTTGCATGGGGTTAAATCAGAAGCAAATTTCTTCTAGTCCATTACTTTGCCTGATAGTTACCAGTCAGTCAATAAATACTTGTGTGCAGTTAATTGGAATGGGGTTAAATCAGAAGCAAAGTTCTTAATGAAACAGGAGCCTTGATGACCATAAGGCTTGTATTTGATCTTCATTCATGGAGATAAATGAGAATTCCTCCATAATTTCTTACTCCTGCCATGCTGTTAGAGAGAGTAGCGCACACACATTATTGGTGTGTTGTAATCAATGACTTGTGGGTGAATGTTGAACATAGAACTGGCTGTGGTGCTTCCATATTTAATATGTTTCTGACCAAAGCTCACTTATCAGAACAAGGCTATATAACCAAATTTTTTTTTTAATTGTGTTATTAGATTGGGGTATGTCGTTAGTCAGGCGGGCGGGCGGCGGGTGGGTGGGCGGTGTCAAACTGGGGTTTCCGCTCAATAACCTGAGAACGCATTGAGATATTTTAATGAAATTTCATACATAGATACCTTATATCAAGACCTCCCTTGGGATTGCATATGGCTTTTGTGGGGTCAAGGTCACAGTTACTTAAAGTAAAAAAAATATGGTTTTTGCTCAACAACTTGAGAATGCATTGATATATTCTAAGGAAACTTCATACGTAGATACCTTATATCAAGACCTCGCTTGGGATTGCATTTGGGGTGGGTGGAGTCATGGTCAAGGTAAATGTTACTGTAGTGATATATTATTGTGACAGAATGTTATGAACAATTATGATCAAATTACTCAAAGTAAATTAATTATTAGGGATATAGCTAGAGCGGAAATGGCAGGGCGGCCCGCCCTTCCATTTTTTAGCCCCGCCCTCTTGCCTTTTCCCTCCGCCCTTTTAAGAATTAGCCCGCCCTCCTGTGTCTTTTTGTCAGCACAGACACGCCCTAACGCAATTTAATTGGTTACTTACGCATCTTGGCAAACACAGCTTGGCCTAAATGATCATTGACGTCTCGTCGCGACATGTATATTAATCAGCTCGTCATTACCATGCGACATCAATTATCAGTTACCGAATTAATGGTAATTGATTGCTGATTGCGGTGCTTCTGTAAAGGATTGTTTGCAGTTGTTGTTTGTTAATGTCTAATTATGTTATTTTACCAAATTTTATCCATGTCATTGTTGTTGGTGTTCTGGAATTTTCTATTTATTATAATAATTTACTTTCTTAAAAAACGTTATCAATGCAAACTAAATTTCAGATACGCATACATAATTACCTTGCGTGCAAAAACACATATTAATCCAAATTGAATTTTAATATTCAATAAGTTTTATACCGTACACAATCTCCAGTTTAAGTCCAATATATGTATATTTTGTCACTCTCATTTAAATATCCATTTTATCACATGCAACAAAACACCTGTCTGATTCTTTTGACACCCTTAACATTTCACCTAAAATGTGAATTCATTAATGCTCTATGATAGTGCTTGCACTGTTCAGGTACAGTAGTGTTGATTGATGCTTTTGTTCACTGCTACAAACCACTAGAGAATGGCCCCAGCTCCTCAGTCACATCAAAGACTTTTGAAGTCAAACCAACACGGACACCATTGCTAAGGACATTACTAATGGCTTGCAGATTTAGAAGCCTGGTTAATTTAAGACATCCCGCTTTGACTGTTCACAGTTGTAACAGGTGTTATTGTCAATGACTGTATTTTTTACTGATTTTATAGTTTGTTCACATTGGAAATATGATTGCAAGGTAATTAGGAATTGATGCAATGATTTTCTTTAATGAAATAACTATGAATTTAATATGAAATAAATATGAAATTAAATTAACAAAAACAAACATTCTAGTGGCATTTAAGTATGTAAATAATACATATGCTAAAATCGTCTTAATAATAATAATATCAGTATTTCTATCTTTTGAAATGAAAAGTAAGGATTGCTAAATATTATTATGAATATTATTATTAATTGAATAATAACAAAATTAGTAGTAACTTTAATAATATATATATAATTATTATAACACTGCTCTTTTCGCGAAAAGGCCCCCCCCCTCTACCCTTTTTCAGGCCCCCCTGCCATTTGTTTAGTCTGGCTAAATCCCTTTAATTATAGTCTACCTGGAGTTCATTGCAATAAATGTTTACCAAATAAAGATATTACAGTCACATCATCCACATTAAAAGTATACATTTATGCTCGGTTACTATTAAAAAAAACAATGTTCAGTGTATTTTATTGCGTTTTCATAGTGCTTTATTGCATGAATGGGCTAGAGCTCTGAAAATGTATAGGCCAAGACTGCTAATCAAGGTGTTTCTTTCAAAGGATAAGGCCCGAATTTGCCTATAAAATCGACGATTTTTGAAATTGTATTTCCAAACAGAATTATTAATGCATACACACTGCAGATCCCTTATATCGCGATCCGCGGGGTCCATGTATCACAATTGCGCTATAGCCGAATCGTGATATAACTTGTCATGTACATATAGATATAGATGTATACACTAATATTTTCACGATCTCAAAACATAAACCTAATTAACTCACCTTGTTCAGTGTTGTTAACATCCACAATGTGTTATATATCCATATGTAAAATATTCCTTTTGTATATAAAAATATAATATTATTCCTTGTAATTATTGTCGAATTGTGTATAATAAATTCCAAATCCGATATGCCTATCCGAATGTTACTGAAAACATGATGTAAACACAAATTAAACTGCACATGTATTTCGTGTAAATCCTTTGTTCTGCTAGTTAAATCCTTTGTTCTGCTAGAAAAGCGCGCAAAAATTAATTTAAAAAACATGTACACTGTCACGTCATCCACATGGAAAGCTTGGTTGTATTGATTTGCCGTACAAAAACTGTGAGTGCATGTATTAACCAAAATGTATTAACCACTATTTTTTCAATGTTTCACCCAACAGGGCTTAAGCAAGGTTTTGACTATGAATTTGTAAATATGTAGTGCTAATTCATAGTAATAAACCATAATAAAGCCCTGTCTGGCAAAATATCGAAAAAAGAGTGTGTTTTTCATGCAAAATGATTTTGTCAAATAGATGAATTATTTTGGTTTGTCGTTTTGAAATTTATGGTAGATTTTTGGTTAATGCTTGCGCTGTTTGTAAAAAATAAACTTTTGTGAGTTCAACTTACAAGGAAATTGGATTTTAATTGAATTATTAAACACACAACTTTACAGATATGTCAGTGCACTAGCAAATTTTCTTCAATGGTTTATGACCTCAACACCAGTACCCCACAAACACATGCCAGCCAATATTCAACCGCGTCGTTCAACTATTTTCCCAGATGTTCAAACAAGAGCATTAGCGGTAGATAAACCTAGCTTTTATTGTCACATTTCTGTTTATATTTTAATGTAAATACTTGCTAGAGCTACTAAAAACAGCTAGATAAATTTTACCTGATTATTATGCCCCCCATCGAAGAAGAAGAAGGAGCGAAAGAGTGCAGATTGGTATGAGGCCCATTGGAGGAGATGGAGCCCGTGACTGAGGCAAAGAGAAAGGCCCTCCTGGCTTACAAGGTGTCGGCAAATCTTAGTACGCCCAAAGCCCTAAGGACTGCCAGGAACATCGCCCAGCAAACCATCTGCCACTGCGCCAACACTTACTGGCGGAACCTCTATAGACAGCTGCTGACACAGGGGATGCTCGAGGCATGTACGAAGAGATCAAGAAGGGGACCGGCCTCTCAAGCTTCAAGACAGCCCCTTTGAAGTCTAAGATGGGCGAAGTCATCACCGATCAGGGAAAGCAGCTGCAGTGCTGGATCAAGCTCTACGTTGAGCTGTACGCAACCTGCAATATCTTCACAGACACTTGTCTGGACACCATACCAGACCTGCCACTTATGGAGGAGCTAGACATCCCACCTACATTGGAAGAGCTCAGAAAAGCCATTGATTGCCTTGCTTGTGGGATGGCTGTTGGGAGTGACGGCGTCCCTTCAGAGGCCTTGAAGAACAGAAAGCCTCAGCATGAACTCCTCTGCTGGGAACAGGGCCACATTCCCCAGGACATGGGTGGCGCAAACATTGTCACTCTGTATAAGAAAAAAGGACACCGCAGCGACTGCAACAGCTACCATGGAATATCTCTCCTCAGTATTGTAGGCAAGGCCTTCGTCCATGTTGCCCTGGTGTGACTACAGACCCTAGCCTCCCTTGTATATCTAGAGCCCCAGTGTGTCGTCAGAACAGGCCGGTCAACTTTAGACATGATCTTCTCACTACGCCAGCTGCAAGATAAGTGTCGAGAGCAGCAGATGCCCCTTTACCTCGCCTTTATCAATCTGACCTGGTCAGCCGAGGCGGGCTCTTCAGGCTGCTTCAGAAGTTTGACTGCCCCCCACGACCGCTTGCCATCATCATGTTCTTCCACGAGCACATGCACAGCACAGTCGTCTTCAACGGCGCAACATCGATTGTGTTCTTGCACAGACGCTCTTTGGCATCTTCTCCAGAAGTTGTGGAGAATTTCACCTACCTCGGGTCCACCATCACCAGTTTGCTCTGTATCAACACAGAGATCAACTGCAGGATTACCAAGGCAGCAGTTTTAACCAAACTGAACCAAAGGGTCTGGCAAAACCCAAACCTCACTGAGAAGACCAAGCAGCGCGTCCACTAGGCCTGTTTCTCAGCACACTCCTCTACAGTAGCGAGGCATGGACCCTTATGCGAGCTACTAGAAGAGGCTCAATAGTTCCACCTTCGTTGGCTTGGCAACGTCAGGAGAATGGACCCAGGCTGCATTCCAAAGGACCTACTGTACGGAGAGCTGGCAGAGGGCACATGGCTGACAGGACGCCAACGTCTGCGCTACAAAGACGTGTGCAAAAAAAGACCTGAAGCTGTCTGACATCAGGGAAAACTCATGGTAAAACCTTGCAGACAACCGCTGCGCCTTGCTTCTTGCTGTCGAACAAGGCGTTCAGAAAGCAGAGTATGCCAGAAAGAAAAGCCTTGTTGTAAAGAGAGCCAGGAGGATGGAAAAACAACAACAGCCTAAGCAGGCAACACCATTTACAATCAGCAAAAGCAAAAGAGACTGCCACTCAATAATCGGACTGCGCAGCCATTCACGAAGGTGCAGATAGAACACCCGAACCGGAAGCTACACCATTGTCTCTCGAAGACAGACAGATGCCGACGACGGAGTCCCCACCCTTCAAAGAAAAGGCAGCATTGTTTTACAGTTGTTGGCTGGTCTGTCTGTCTGTCATAACTTTTTCCTGCAACAAGCCACCAGTAGGGGACAGCAGTCACATCTTGTGACAAATACTTTTTTCATGCTGGTGTAATTTGACCTAAATAAAGCTATGATGGATACTGTATATGTTAGAAATTATGCGATTACCTACTATGGTGTACTTTCATCTTGCATTTGCATGTCAGTCTGACATGGTATCCAGGAAAGTGTACTTTACTTGTCTTACAGCCTGTCTGGTAATTTGGCCATTTTGCTGCACTTGTGGAGTCTTCTTTCAGGAAAATTATTAATATTCTTCTGTCTTGTGGAGATTTTAGAAATATGTTTCAATTTGTCAATTGTTTATGGGCTAATGGTTTGGAGTTCTGATGCGTTGGAATTAAACCACAAAGGCGATCGCTGGAGTGGTAACTACATATCAAAATGCCAAACAGTTGTTTATGTACAGATAATACATTTATTATTTCGATTCTAACTTTACTTGATCAACAAATTCATCAGTTGCTATGTGAACTACATTTTACAGTTACATACTTTTTTGGCATTGTTTATTGTGGGTTTACAGTTTTGCTCTTTGTCCATAGTAAGCTGCATATTAGAACGTTCAATAACCCACCGTGGTTCAATAACCCACCATGGAGTATAGATACGTCATGTAGATGGGAATGTAGTCATAAGTGTTTTGTCAGAGGCATATCACTGTAAAGGTTTCAATTAAAAAAACAAACTGTTTTAATAAAATTAATCAACATTATGTCAAGTAATGTTCTTCTCATACGTTGTTGCAGAACAACCTTAACCTTCAAGAACTATTTTCATCAAATGTATGCTCTTGTCAAGTTAGGTTCCACAGAGCAACTCAATGTTGACTCCCATCCTTATCTACAGTTGAACTCTGTTGTCTGGAAGTCACTTGACGCACACAAATGACTTCGAGATATCCGATGGTCGACATATCCCAATATCTACAGTTGAACTCTGTTGTCTGGAAGTCACTTGACACACACAAATGACTTCGAGATATCCGATGGTCGACATATCCCAATATCTACATTTGAACTTTGTTATCTGGAAGTCACTTGACGCACACAAATGACTTCGAGATATCGGATGGTTGACATATCCCAATATCTACAGTTGAACTTTGTTGTCTGGAAGTCACTTGACGCACACAAATGACTTCGAGATATCCGATGGTCAACATATCCCAATATCTACAGTTGAACTCTGTTGTCTGGAAGTCACTTGACGCACACAAATGACTTCGAGATATCCGATGGTCGACATATCCCAATATTTACATTTGAACTCTGTTGTCTGGAAGTCACTTGACACACACAAATGACTTTGAGATATCGGATGGTTGACATATCCCAATATCTACAGTTGAACTCTGTTGTCTGGAAGTCACTTGACGCACACAAATGACTTCGAGATATCCGATTGTAGACATATCCCAATATCTACAGTTGAACTCTGTTGTCTGGAAGTCACTTGACGCACACAAATGATTTCGAGATATCCGATGGTCAACATATCCCAATATCTACAGTTGAACTCTGTTGTCTGGAAGTCACGACGCACACAAATGATTTCGAGATATCCGATGGTCGACATATCCCAATATCTACAGTTGAACTCTGTTGTCTGGAAGTCACTTGACGCACACAAATGATTTCGAGATATCCGATGGTCGACATATCCCAATACAGACCTTTTCGTAATTTTAGTCTCAATGTTTAATAAATCACAGTATAACATTGCGATTCTTTATACATAATACTGAACTGTAAATAAGTGCTCATTTATTCAATTAAAGTTAACATTACTCTTTCTAAGAAAAAAGATGTTGAGATGTTTGCAATGTCTGACAAACTTGTTTGTTGCTCGATATGTATTGTCACAGGCATCATCTCTTTGAGATAAACATATAGAAATAAGTGTGAAAATACTTGTTGGGACAGAAAACCACTTGACATAACAGAAATTTTGAGTTTAAATTTTGAGATATATAGGATCTGGCACGAGTTGTCATTTCATACCATATTTTATTAAACGAGTTCAGGAATTTCCTGGACGAGTTTAATAAAAAATATGGTATTAAATGACAATGAGTGTCAGATCTTTTTGATCACATGCTTTTAAATGAAATAAAACCCTTCTACTTTTACCATTACAGTATATAAATCCTCAAAGTTGTTTAGTGACGTGACGTAATTTCATGTAATCAACGTCATTTCACCAAAATAACGTCATGCGATTGGTCAGTCAAAGAATATGTAGCCAATGAAAATGCTCAAAATATTATCTTACACATGTGTTAGATTAAAATATCTGTAATGGTTGTATTACATGGAAAACAAGGTATAGCATGTGATAAAATCATATTCATTTTATATGAACTAAGGAAAAAAGTCGGGAATTATTTTCCACTTCGACAGAGCCATTGAGGAACTTTGACTTCGAGATAACGAAGTTCAGCTGTAATTGCTCCCTGACTACCCATCTTAACCATTTTGAGCAACTCCTGACTCACTCATTGTTACTCTTAAAAGTCAGTGTAAATTGAGCTCTTGAGCAGCAGAAACCTAGGAACAGGACAGCAATCCCAAAGGTGTATTGTTTTCTGTAATGCATCTTCTCCAAGGCAGCCAATATGGCTGTTGGCATGGAAGTTGATGTTTGATGTTCCATCATTTTTTCAAGAAGCTTTATAGTCTATTTCATGTTTGAAGATATAAAGGGCTCTTTGGGGCACTTGTTAAAGCATATATTGATGGCCAAATTGACAATAAATTTGAGGCGTGTCATGGGAAAACCGGGCTTGATGCTTGTGCATAAAGTGTTGTCCTGGATAAGCCTGTGCTGTCTGCACAGGCTAATCCAGTAAAGCACTTTCTGCTTTTATGGTATTTTCAGTTTTAAGAAAATCTCTTCTAAACATAAATCCACTGTAGGCGGAAAGTGTCGTCCCGTATTAGATTGTGCAGGCTGCACAGGCTAATCCAGGAAGACACTTCAGGCACATGCATTAAGACCGGTTTTCCCATGACACGCCTCATTTTATGTTGTTTTTTTTTCACATATAATGAAAAGCAAACATGATATTAAACAACAGGAGAAATACGATCCTTGTTGTACCAACATCTGTTATCGTTGGATGAAGTACATAAAATGATAAATCATTTAACCAGAAATGTTTAAAGAAATTGAATGCTTTTTCATTTGTGTCCAGGGTATTTTTGTCATACATTTGCTCATGTATTAGTAAGAGCGTCTTTGTGGTGACATTACATGTTAGCCTTTTCTCTTTTCATTGGGAGGTTATAAGGTTTCATTCGCGTTAAAGGAGTAGGTGCGTTAAGGGCTGAATTTGGCCTCATTTTGAAAATTAACGAAATGTGTATCACTGAATAGGTCATTTTTTCAATTTATAGGATTTACTATTTTAAAAATCTTACAACCACACATATGTTTATGCCACAACATCAAGCACGACTACTGTGTAAGCGTTCTGATGTAATTTGACGTTACTTTTGGAGTTGACATCGTGGTGTATTTTTTGGCGTGCGGTTGATGCTTACTACTCGGCTGATTACAAACACACGTCCAACAAATTCAACTAATGTTTAGAGATACAGATTATAAAAATGTATTGCATGTAAAAATAACGCATTGTTGGTGCATGTTGAAAAGTCAATGATTTGCAATAATACATGGAAAATTCAGCCTTTTCCGACAATCCCGCATTAGATCATAGTGTTAATCTGGTTTATGAAGTGTTTTGAACTGAATTAGTCCAGTATTAATTTTTAAAGTAGACATTGTTCTTCTCAAACCCTACTGCTTGCGCGGTAATGGACACGACCGGACCTTCCTACTGTATAATTTACATCTACACTGTATTCAATACGAGTAAGCAAAGATAATTCCACATTTTAGTAAATATTAGTATATATTACTATCAGTATATTAAAACTATACTTATTGATTTCAAAATGAAACTATTTTAAATGTAGTTTTGCTTGTAAATAACATCAGGTATGACAACACGTATTATAAAATCGAAATCCGAAACGCCTATCTGAATTTTGATGTACAAGCGACGTTATCACATATATTGACAGTTAAGATGCAATGTTTTTCATGTAAATCCAGCCAGATTTGCTAGAAAAGCGCCCAAAAATTATGCTGACATGCACAACAATATGTCAACTGCATGAAAAGCGTGGATGTTTTGCCCGCGACTTTTATTATAAATATTTTGTAGCGCAGAACACTGTGATAACCTTACTTTTGTATAAAAATCTAAATTCAATGATGGTGAAAGACGTGAACAGTTGTGCGTGTGAAAATTAAACATTTTATGATATGCAGAAAATGTATTTTTTCCCGTTTAAGAATGATATGCCTAATCTGTCAGGGAATTGTCCTAAACGCATAACTGCTCACGGATTGTCATAATCACCCTTATACTGTTAAATCTTCCATCGAAGATAATATACTGCAATGATGTTAAACTTTATGAAAGCTTGTCAGTAAGTTTCATTACCGCATTCATGGTATTAGAGTAACACGACCCGCATATATACCTATCCACAAATAGTTTAATTCCTTCCCAACTATTGTTAAAGGATTAATTTCCATTCGTTAATATCATAAACATAAACACAAGTTTATTTGAATATCACAAACATTACCACGTGCTCTCTTGTGTGAAATAGTTTAATTGCTAAACATCTGATATCCAATTGCATTGATTGGATAAAATTGAAGATTAATTTGATTATGATAGACATTTGTGGAAGTGTCCATTATATGCGGGGAGGAACAACGCTTTCTGCATGTTTATCACGTGCACCGCGTGCTTAACATGATGTTGATCTTTTTCCCGAAAAAGGTAAATCACATAAACGAAATGACAACTCATTGGTACAGTAGATGTTTGTATATGAACACTACTATCTATATGAATAAATGGCTAGGGCCCAGGGGCGGTATTGCCATGTTGTATATGGGTCTGAAGTGATCAGCTACTGATCCGTATCAAAGATGTATAATAAATCTTTGCATATCATCATAATCATCATCATCATCATCAAATGCACTTGTTTCACGGACTAAATACTTCACTATATTATGTTTGAACGACATGTTGGTTCATCTGTATGTCATTCCCCTGTTTTGGCGGTACATTGCCCTTGTTTAATGTGCCTGACCACTAAATACATATTTGACATTCAATGTTATATGTATCTTGAATATCTTTAAACATGTAAAATCAGTAGCTGACTACATTCAAACGCACACACATCGAAAATTATTTGTATAAATCATTTACCGTAGTGTCTCTGTTTGAAATGAATGTTTTTAGTAACTTACACGTAAACACTCATGCTCATCAATCGTCTGCAAATGTGCTATACACTGTGTTTTTGTTCATCGACAGGAACTAACGGACAGACAGACAAACATGTTTTTTAAATGAAATAATATGAAAGATACTCGTATGGTTGCATTTTGAACTAATAAGGCAAGTGTCAGTGTCGCTGAAATATGGTGCGGGGAAAAATAAGAAATCGCCAGGATTTGGAGCCAACGTCGTGGACACCCCTCTACTTGATAACATTATATCTTTGTTATTAATGCAGAAAAAAAATATGAAAATAGTTGTGATGTATAATGGATGATTGCACAAATAGTTTGAAAATTTAGAATATTGGGAACTAAACTATGTACCTGTGCTTACGGTGTATTGCATCTGACATCTTTATAAAATACATTAATTTAAAAAAGAAAACAACAGCATCCTTAAATAAAGGTTTATATACCCACTGTCTATTGTTTTTCGTTTTCGCTCAACTTTGGCGCAGGTACAACGGTGTATGTAAGAAATCGTAGGTGGTGGGGCTATGTGTTACTGAAAAAAATTGTGAGCCTAATTTTACAGTTTTGACCCTTTTATATATGCCCATATATGTATGATCGGGAAATTTTAAGGGGGGGACGCGCCGGGTGCGCTAGTGGGGCGGTAAAATCGGGGCGCGGTCTTTTTAAACCATTTGGATCAAGTAAATAAACAAGGATTTAGAGTTAGAATGCGTACGGATTATACCACGTGGGCATTACCTCGAATGGTTTAAAAAACGCTTAATACAGTAGTAATAGGTTAACTATGTGACGTAATAGAATCGTCACCATTTTTGGAAAATGACTTATGACGTAGATCAGAAAGAATCTTCAATCTTGAAAAAAAAAAACACGTTTTAATGTGTTAGAAATCATGAAATAACATGTTTTCGACGAAAGTGTAAGCATGAGAGTATTATAAATCTAAAGACGACAATTATGGAGTATAATGCTTACTGTACTCTATGTACAAATGTGTCCTGGTTTAAATACGTTGTATTTCGAGCAACATCATGCCTCTTGGAAAATGGAATGTCGCAGTGCTGGTAAATACCGTATTTGGAGCTAGGAAAATCACATAATTGGAAATAGTGTCAAACTAGTATAGTGTGTTATGATTATTTTCAAATCAAACATACGTTGATCTAATGCATGTTGGATTATTGATATATCAAATCAGGTAAGATTTTTTTTATCTAATGCATCAAGCCTAGGAAGTATTTACCTTAAAATCTAAGCCGATAATGCTAAAAACGGTAGATTTATCTCCTAGCAATGTTCTCAATTGTTTGATTTAGTAGAAATAACATCCGGGAAAACAACTGAATGACAAGATTGAATGCGTGTTGACAGTGATGTTCTGTTGGATTACTGGTGTTAAGTGCATTAACAAAAGACGGTAAACTGCAAGTGTAGCGACATCATTGAGCCACGAATGACAAGTTGCTTAATAATCTCCCTGAATGTCTAAATTTACAAAAGTTTGTTTTTACCCAACAGCGCATGCGAGTTCCACAACGATAATAACACAACAAAAAGACTGATTAAAATTGCATGTCTCTTTGAAAAATGGTCGTGGTACTCACATGTGCTGATAGTTAAATTTTACAACAAAAGTGATAAAATTGACAAAAGTCGCTGTTTTTGAAAAAACGCACGCGTGATGTCATACGTCCACGCGATGGTTCGATATTCAGGTCAACGTCAAGCGCACATAATGATCTAACTACAGGCATGATTGGTATTGTTTGTAAATGAACTTAAATTTTTTTCAATTTTATGGTCCAAAATCGGCCCTTATCGACCCTAGTCCTTTCTTGTCTGTTTCTAATGTACATTCCCTTCATTGAGAGCAACAGTGAGTAACAAAAAAGCATGCTTGGAGGTCACAGGTTCAAGCCACAATAAAGTTTTTGTCTATTTCTAAAGTACGTTCCATTCCTTTAGAGCATTTAAAACTGTTTGTGGGCATATTATCTCAGCCAAGTTTGATAAACAGCCAAAATGTTCCAGTAGTTGTGGAGTTATGGCCTTGGATATATCAAAATTGACCTTCTAAGCTGGTTACGCACTGTAAGTCCAACAGTTTTTATCAGATTTTTACCAACTTTATCACCGGTTTGAAACACATTTAATGCTATTGTCTATTTCTGATTTGAGGTCTCTTATTTCCAGATGGCAGTGATGCGGTGGAGCCGGGTCAGAACTTGACACACCTGGGGCTGTTCCTTGACAGGAGGGCAGTGTATGCTTGCTTAGATGTCGAAGGTATGTGCTTACTAGGAAACTTGCTTAGACGTCTTGAGTCTTCTTAAGCATTCCCCGAGTTTAATAGTGTGGGCGTGAATTATAGTAAACATGATGTGTCAGTTTGGATCCTTTTATTAACTCTTAAACAATAACATTTCAAAGGAAGTGACGTCAATGACGTAATTTACGCTAGACGTTCCGTGCATTGATGCTCCAAATCCGCGACATTCTCCGGTCTGCGAGATGTCCTAATCACTATGTAACAGTTCCTCTGCAGTACGGATACGTGTAGCCCTAGTAAACCAGTCATTTCTCATAAGAAGTTCATCTACAACTGATAGGCTCCACTGTAGTCTTGGTTTGAAGTCGTCATGCACAATGACCACATCGCCAACATGTATGTTTTGATGATTGATCCCGCTTTTCTGTTGGTATTCTCTAAGAGACGTTAAATACCCGTGTTTCCAGCATCGCCAATATTGCGCAATTAGGTGTCAATGATGTTGTGCCCTCGTCAAGAATGGAGTTGTTACCGGATGTTGACTCTTCTTCCCCTTCCTGGAGTTGTTACCGGATGTTGACTCTTCTTCCCCTTCCTGCGCTGTTATGGTCGTAGGATGGTTGTTAACTCCAGCTGCCACCGCCTGTTGTCACACAACCAAGACGGGCCTTGCTTCCATAGCACACTTGATTGAAGTTGGGAAGCTGCAATCCCTCTTGTCTGTAAATCGGATGGGTTTTCCTCAGTGGGGCAGTATCGCCATTCTACATTGGGAGTCAACCTCTTGATTTCTTCCATCCGGTTCGAAACAAATCGTTTCAATATTTTAGTAGAATTTAACCAGTGCAGTATGATTTGACTGTCGGACCAACACACTATCTTCTTGCACGAGATTGATGTTGAAACATGATGTGCGACGCGGGCTCCAACAAGCGCAGCCATCAGCTCTAACCTTGGGAGAGTTCTCTTTTTTATGGGAGTGACTCTGTTTTTGGCCAAAACGAAGCTTGAACATTTCCCTGATGTGGGGTACGATACTGCTCGGTAGGCACAGGTACTTGCGTCAACAAACACGTGCAGTGTTGCGTCCCCAGAAATGAATGCTTCTTGTTTGTCATTAAAGTATGGGCGATGAAACCGTGTTGCCATGGCGACATTCAAATCAGTGGCGATTGTTGTCCATCTGTCCACTATGGCTGCCGGAAGTTGGGTGTCCCAACTGTACTTGTCCTTCCACAAGTCCTGAATTATCAGCTTAGCTCGAACAGTGACTGGGCTCAACATACCAATTGATCATACATTTTCGAAATTTGTTGAAGAATGAATCTCTTTGTTGTGACTTTTGTATGTGTCACTGGGTGTTCGGCAAATGACATCTCGTCGTCTTCCTGTTTCCATAACAAGCCCAAGATCTTGACAGTTTTTTGTAATTCATGAACGTCTTCACTAGCTGCTTGATCAATGAGTGTTTTTGAATTAGAAGTCCATGAACGTAAATTAAAACCAGCAGGAGACAAGAGATCACGTGCATTGCGGAAGAAGTTAACCGGGTCTCTTTCTTGGTTGAAACTTGAAATCACGTTATCCACATACAGGTTTCGCTTGCAGGGTTCGCTGCATACAAAGATAGATGTTTCAGCAAAACCGTGTTCAAAATGATCTGAGAACAGGTGGCGCCAAACACAACAGCTGGGAATTGATACGTGTCAAGCTTGCTGTTGGGGTCAGTGGGGTCGGACAGCCACAGAATCCTACAGTGCTACTTTCAAAAAAGCTTTTCAATACCTGTTGAAACAGCATATCCGCCCATCCTAAATCTGATTAGGAATGCTGTTAGGTCATTCACTTGCGGTGGCGTTGACTTCAAACAATGGTTTAGACTTACACTTTTACTCGCTCCGCGGCAGCTGCAGTCATATATGATTCTGATGGGTGTTGTTGCCGAGTCCTTCTTTACGCCATAGTGATGGATATAATGGATTTGATGTGTTTTTTAATCATCATTGACCTTTTTGACGTAACCCCTGTTCTCTTGTTCTTGTATTATTTCGCTGTATTTCTTGAGTATCAACGGTTCTTTGCTAAGGCGACAAATGGTATTTTCCGTTCTTCTTTTTGTGACATCAAAATTCGTTGGCAGTGGTTTGTGATCTTGTTTCCATGGCAGACGTGCAGTATATCCGCCATTGTCAAATGTCAAGCTGTTGTTCTGGTAGTCCGTAGTTGATGACGTCATCATCCATGTTGTCTTCTGGTATTATGCCCAACGTTTTAATGTCCCAAAACCTTGTGAGACTCCAAACCGCTTATGTTTGTTTCCAGACGGTCATAAAACTGTCAAAGCTCTCGAATAGTATTCGATGGAGACGGCAGATGTAGAAGGGCCTGCATGTAAGTAGATGTAATCTTGTGATTTTGCCCAAAATCATCAGTAACTGGATTCAGTGCTTGCCTGTAGTTAACGTTTGTTAGTGTAAATCCCTCGATCGTACTAACTGCCTCGCCCTCCAACAAAGATCTCAGATATCCAAATTTCTGAACATCCGATAAACACGGGTTATTGTGCACTGACAACTCGAAAGAATCAGAAAATGATTGCCACGATAATAAGTCGCCATTGAACGTTGGAAGCGAAAGTTTTGGGAGCTTCATAAGTGAATGCGATGTTATCACCTCAGGTTGCAAGACAAGCCCTTCAGGTTTAGATAATTTTTATGTTCTCTGATGATTGGTTTCCAGCTACAGCGGAAGTTGCATCTGTGGACTGCACGGACATGGCGACTAATGTCCCATCAGCGGAAGTATGATGTAATTGGTTTCCAGCTACTGCAGGAGTTGCGTCTGTGGACTGCGCGGACATGGCGGCTGATGTCCCATAGGCGGAAGTATGATGTAATTGGTTTCCAGTTACGTCGGAAGCTTTTGGTAGACTGCGCAGACATGGCTGCTAATGTCCCACTGGCGGAAGTATGATGTAATTGGTTTCCAGCTACAGCCGAAGTTGCGTCGGTAGAATTTTGTGGCATAGTCATGAACTTTGAATTATAAGTCTTAGAAACAGTACATGTATTTTCAGTTTTATTTGCGTTCAGAAAGAATAACAATAGCACCAGGACAATAGTTTTGACCTAAAATGAGAAGTATTTTGTGTATATATAACTATGTATGTAACTAAGTGTCAATGTGACAATGTTGATATAAACCTCAAAATTACGTATTATTTTGCTATTTACTTATAGCTGTATATGACACTGAAGATAAACTCTTTCATCTTGCATTATTCAATGACTGAAAATCCCAATAAATTAAGTGATCATCATCAGTGAAATAATAGTGGGAATTTACCTTACTTCATGTGTATTATGAAACGTTATGAATTTCATATCAGTTCAAATTGTTAAACGGTAATATGACATTTATGATAAAATCCAAATCTGGAAACAATTCTCAAGGAATATAATTATAACATCAGCCATATATAGATATTAACACAAAGCTGCAATAGTATGTCTCAGAAATGGAAACGAATCCCATGTGAGAACTGTGATCAAGACGTTCTGGAATATTAGTCTCAGCTCGTTTTAGAAACCAATTACACGACATGTCGGATGAATACTTACAACTGAGAAGGGATGATAAACGATGTCTCAAAACCAGGGGAAATTGAGTTACCTCTCCTACAGGAGTACCCTAAGGACACGTGCTAAATCTAATGCAGATAAATATGTCCTTGTGGCGTTCTCAAACACTATTTATAAGTGAAAAATATAATATATTTAAGGAATAATTTATTTATCGTTGTTTATTGGCCAATAAACAACAGTTTGGAGTTCTCATGCGTAGGAATTAAATCACAAGGGTTTTTTCCCGAGTGGTTTGATAACCGTGCATCAGGACGACAAACAGTTGTTTATTTACAGATAAACGATAATGAGAAAATTATTTTGATTCTAACATAATCTGACATTAAATTCTGCAATTACAATGCAAACTGTATTTTACAGTTTTGGTATTATTTTCTTGGCGTTGTTTATCGGAGATTTATAAAAGTGTTGTTCTTGTAGCATACTAGTATTTAGGTCATAATTAGTGAATTAGGGATGACACCAAGATATTGACTTCCATTTGCCTGAAAGAGTACTGGACGTTAGAGGGACAAAAATGTGAATTTCTTACTTGCCCATGTCAGTTTCTGTCGGTCACGGGCAAGAGGGATCCTGCATAGTATAATTGTTGTATTTATGTCATATATTTAACATGGGGATTGCACATGGTTTTGACTTGCATTTGTCTGGAAGAAGTCAACACTTTAATGAGAGAGAGAGCAAGGCAGGAATTTGAATTTCATACCTGCCTGTTTCAGCCTTTAATTAACAAAAGGAGACCTGCTTGATATAACTGTGCATAGCTTTTTATGGTCTGTGACATTTACTGATGAAAACACCGGAGAGGAGGGTTACACACTTGCTGTTGTTATTTCCGCTGTGCAGGTGGGACAAGAGTTGTAACACCTTAATTGACTTTTGCATTATTTCATATGGTACTCTAAATGAGGCATGACGAGAGAAACCCCGGCTTTAATTTATCTGCGTAAAGTGTCGTCCCAGATCAGCCTGTGCAGTCCACACAGGACGGCACTTTCCACTTTTATGGTATTCAAGGAATTCTCTTAAAACATAAATACACTGTAGGCAGAAAGTGCCGTCCTGGATATTAGTCTGTGCGGACTGCGGACGCGCATTAAGCCTGATTTTTCCACAACACGCCTATAATTTTGTTGTGCTTTTAAAATTGCAGAGTCAGTGACAGTTTTCCATTATTGTAAGGGGGCATTTAGATTTGTACATAAAATATCTGTAACTAAGTATAAAACACAAATATAGATTTGTACATAAAATATCTGTAACTAAGTATAAGACACAAATACATTTTGAGCATGTAATACATGAACATATTTATACTAGAAAGAGTTTTTTTAAAGAAAATTCCATGCAATATAAAATGTTTGTGTTATATTGCACAGATATTTAAAAAATGTATGCCAGTTTACTGTGATAAACATAATAAAAAGATATTCATGCAAAGCATTAATATTGTGGCACATGTTTTCAATGAATTTGATTCTTAGTCATCTACCTTTGATTTGCTTAGTTATTTTTCTTAGTCGATGTTAAAGGTGACACTGCTTTCATACATAGCTAACCTTGAAGAGAATTACATTTGCCATGTGAAATGCATGTTATATGAGTTCGCAAGAGTGATGAAAATGTTTATGAAATTGAAGTTGTAGTAATTTCTGGATTTCAAAAACTATTGATATATAGTAATCAAAACTCCTAACACAACACATATTGAAAGCTCCTTTTATTACATAATACCCCTGTCACACTATACCGTGTTTTCACTGCATTGGCACGGCGTTGTTTAATTTTCGAGAGCGCTAAAAGATCGCAAAAAAAATCTGATATTTTTCGTGAAGATGGAGATGTCGCGACGTCCTCACAGCGACCAAGGCGTTGCTACCAAGCTGCCATGACGTTCTATCGTATTCCTTTGGAGTTATTGTTGGCGATTGTCTGCACACTCATAGCGCTTCCACTGCGTGCACTGCGCGTTCACGGCACTCACACTGCGCTGACGGCGTGTTGAAGACTATTTTGTTCCTTTTTGTCATGCAAATGCCGAGGGATGCGGTCGAAGCGGCATGGGAGAGCAATAAGCGCCGTGACAGCTCTGTACAGTCATTGTAAGAGCGCAGTAAAATAAATAACACTCTGTATAAACTCCGTATAAGTGCGGTAGAGACGCAGTGACATCTTAGAGAATGCCGTACAATCTGTGTGCAGGCGCCACCGACAACCACGTCGTTAGCACTGCGACCTCTGTGCGCGCCCGTGGAGCTCCTGTGGCGTTGTAGGAAACCTTACTGCGCTGCTGTGGTGACCTGACGACGACCCCACTGCGCTCTTATGTTTTGTGCATGCTCAAAGCGCGCGCTGTCGCTCGTTGTTCTATGCTATCCCAGTGCGTCTACTGGCGATGCCATTGCATTGCTGCCGCGATGCTTGCGATCGTACTGTGCGCACCTCGGCGTTCTGCATTTGTCTTGGATGCCGAGGGATCGCCTTGAGAATAAATCCCTAGTGTGACAGGGGTTTAACATAGATAGTAATATACAGTTACAGGCTATCAAAACACGATATAGTGATATGCAAACGTGTTCCAATAGTAAAATTGAGATGGACAGTGTACATAATTAGGAATGGCTCAGAAACGCTCACAAGGGACATAATAAAAAATCATGCACATCAAAAACTGTTATGTCTCCCACTTAAATTTAGAACTGCAGTGCAATTCCGACACATGGAAATAACATAGGTGGTCACCATGTTCAAAGGAACGAAGACCACTCTTGTTCTTTCCATGTGTTTTCCTATGTATTAAAAGTCAGCTTTGAATATGTGATGCTTTAGGAGTTTGGATTTTTTTTGGGGGGTCACATATTGCCTGTTTCATTAGTTAGTTTAGTTGTATTTGTAACCCATTTTGATTCAATTGACACTATTGTACTCGATCAAGGTGTATTGCAATTTGATTCCAAGTTCGCAGTCATTCTATCCGAACCACACCGGACCACCCCAGTGATGCTGATTAGTTCATTTGATATCTGTCATCATCAGAAATGTGTCGCCTTTCTGTGAAAACTCGCAATTATAACACGACCACTGTTTCCTTAGGTAACGTCTGTCTTCATAGTATTATAGTAAAGTGTACGTTATACTAGCTATTCAGCCAGTGTGGCTCCATCCGCCGTGTTTGGACTGCAATTTGATGCATTTGCTTTATAAATTGCCTTGTTTTGACGACAGTCTTATATCTTTTACCATACAAATTGAGGTAATCAGTCATCAGTACTGTAATATGGTATTCAGACTTTGATTACAACAGTAGTAGTTGATTGTTATTTCTTAATTTGAAGTAAAGGCGTTAAGTAATTGATTCTGTACATTCGTTTGTTTAAGGTTTTGTAGTCTTTATTTCATTGTAAATGTTGTAAGAGTCACCTAATCTAGGTGTTGTTTATGGGCAGAAAGAAATCACATGGTTTTGTTTGGATAATTTATCCACTGGAAAATGGCTTTTTAAAGCAGTATTGAAAATGCCTTCTAAAAATGTTGAACTTACTGGAGAATTAAGAAAAGCCATTTTCCGTTGGACATAATATTATCAAAATAAACCTATGTGATTCACCTCATACCTCCTGTTTTAGACTTGTTTTGTCAATATTTGCTTATAATTATCAAGTTCTGTGTTGTAAGAAGTGCCAAGTGAGAGATTGTGGTGGTTTGTTTCTGTAATATGTTTGAAAAGTAATCTGAAGTTTGTGTGATCATGAGGACGAATACTAGACATACCTATCGGTTTAGTTCTATATGATAATTATTAAATGATATTATCTCTTGGTATCTAGACTACAAGTCTGTTCATGAAATGATTTGAAAAATGTAAGTTGATTTGTAATGGCTCGGACATACTAACTTGACACTTGTGAACTGTATTACCGTAATTACCTTCTTGAATTGTTTATATGTTTATACTCGGTTTTGTTTGTGTGCGTGTTTCACATGTTCATGGATACAATAATTGTAGAAATACTCTTACATCAATTTAACTCAATTCCAAAACAGAAACAAATATATTTATCTCAAATTAATGGATTTGAGGGGCGTCGTGGGAAAACCTGGCTTAATGCATGTGAATAAAGTGTCGTCCCGGATTAGCCTGTGCAGTCTGCACAGGCTAATCCAGGACAGCACTTAACGCTTTTGTGGTATTTTCTGTTTCAAGGAAGTCTCTTCTAAACATAAATTCACTGTAGGCGGAAAGTGCCGTCCTGGATTAGCCTGTGCGGACTGCACAGGCTAATCCGGGACGACACTTTACGCACATGCATTAAGACCGGTTTTCTCACGACGCGCCACATTTGTAATATTATATTCATGCAAAAAGGTCAGTGTCAGGTTAATGTGTCCTAGCAGCAAGTTTTTCACTGCTTTGGGAATGGGTTGGGTACCCGCCAAATTGGGAATTTCTCGACATGAAAACTTGCAATTGGGATAAATTTAAGAAAGATATTTAATTAATAAACAATTTAAACTGGTGTTTCATTGGTTAAATTTTGTAGTTTAATGGAGTTTATGTATATACATACAAGTAAGTTCATGATATACAGCTGAGAAGCTTTCCTAGGTATTTAGCATTTTGTTACTTCTGATTTGGGAATTTTTTTTTACAATTGGGAAAAATAAACCATATTTGGCATTGGAAATGGGTCCATTTATCGGACTCTGTTACATGAGGAAAAAACACCTGCCTAGCTATAAACAATTAAAAAGTCGTTTGCGGGAGGTTTATAGTAGTCAATGTTGAATTATTGTTTGTTATTAATGTTTTGAGGACAATTGTGGAATAATAGGCTGATAAGAAACATTCAAAAGAATATCCTAAGTTTACACTGTTTCATGGCAGTGAATCTCTCAAACTTTAACTCTGAACAGATTGGTCAGACACAAGAATTTGAGTTGCTTCCCTTGAATAATTAAAGACTATTCAATTGCATATTATTTTATCTAAGTTTTTTGTCTTTATTTCCTATTCAATTGCATATTACTTTATATAAGATTTTTCTCTTTATTTCCTATTCAATTGCATATTACTTTATCTAAGGTTTTTCTCATAATTTTCTATTCAGTTGCATATTACTTTATCTAAGGTTTTTCTCATAATTTCCTATTCAATTGCATATTACTTTATATAAGGTTTTTCTCATAATTTTACTATTCAATTGCATATTACTTTATATAAGGTTTTTCTCATAATTTTCTATTCAATTACATATTACTTTATATAAGGTTTTTCTCACAATTTTCTATTCAATTGCATATTACTTTAAGGTTTTTCTCATAATTTCCTATTCAATTGCATATTATTTTATATAAGGTTTTTCTCATAATTTCGGAAGTGGTCAGGCAATAATCATATGGCGATGGCGTTTTGCGTGTTGGAATAGTGCAAACAGGTAAAAGTTGCAAAAAAATGTGTTTTTGAAGCTGCCTGTATATCACTTGCACTCACAATTTTAGTGCTTTTAATTTATATTGACATAATTGCACACATTGAACAAGTCTTCAGTAAGCTAAGTTCATTGTTAAAATGTGTGACTGTTCCATATTCAGATGTCGGTGAATTTCATTATTGTGTGCTGTAACTTGTAATTGTCAACAATGAAATATTTTATGAACTTTTTGTATCAAAAATTCATTATTCAATTTTGAATTATTTTGTACCAAAATTCAGTTAAAGACCAAAGTTGTATGTATGTCTTTTTAATTGAAAATCAGAGTAATGCACTGGCTGTTGACCTAAGCTCGTAGACTTTTAATTTCAAATTGTTATTAATCATTCAACTATTTATAATAAATTGCATACATTGCTATTGAATGTTAATAATTTATGATTTGTTGTTTATTTATACAAGATTGTACAACCGTTTGTAAGGACAGTGCACCTATTGAAACAGCCGTTTACCCTTTGTTATCACTCGTTTACTGCTGGTATTTATTGGCAGCAAGACCGCTAACACCCATTGATTATTGCAGCTAATCATAGCATTAGAAAAACATTCGTAATTCAAACTGCATGTAACCAAAGTCAATAGCATTTACTTCTGTTTGGTTGTCTGTATTACTGCTCTTATTCTACAATAGGCAGTCTTTTGTCTTCATATTACTTACACTGTGATGATCGCAGAAAAAACAAGGTAATAGTCACTGACCCAAACACTGGGTTACAATCATGAATAATCTACTTCTATACACTGGTTAGCTAAACAAGCTAGCTGGTATTGGCCAACTGGCTCAGCTCTTGTACAGGTTGTAGTGTGGCAGTTTTGGAGGGAAAATAAATATGAGGGGCATCGTGGGAAAACCGGACTTAATGCATGTGTGTAAAGTGTCGTCCCGGATTAGCCTGTGCAGTCGGCACAGGCTAATCCGGGATGGCACTTTCTGCTTTTGTGGTATTTTCTATTCAAAGGAAGTCTCTTCTAAACATAAATTCACTGTAGGCGGAAAGTGCCATCCTGGACTGAACAGGCTAATCCGGGATGACACTTTAAGCACATGCATTAAGACTGGTTTTCTCACGACGCGCCACATATCATTTGTGAATGGTTTCACTGGACGGACTTTTTATGTGAACTACAAAGCATACCTGGTTGGATTATAATTGTGGTTTAACATGTGATAAAACATTATAGTGATCTATTTTTAGCGAGTGTTAATTTTCCTGTGATAGTCAACTTTTTGTTAGTCTTTTTCGGTTGTTATTAAACATATAAATTATACAACTTTTTAATGTACATTATTTATGATAAAAAACTAATGACATAAAATTATCACAACATATATGGATAATTATGTCTTGTGTGAGAAGTGTTCAGTGTTTGAAAATAAAGTAGCAAAATACAATTTACTGGCATATCATTAGAAGTGTTAATTTTGTTGTTATTACTATGTTACAAAACAGAAGTGTGTTGCTGAAGTGAAGGAAGTAAATATTGAATGTAATGAAAGTAACTACATGTATTTGCATTAAATTACCTCACAGGAATTCAGAGATGTATTGATGTATTTTGTTTAATATAATTTATCTAATTCAGTTTTACAGCATTTTTGAAAAACTAGTTAAATATTGGACTTTATTAAAGCACACAATATTATGCCAATAAATGATTTACACTGGATCATTCATAAGTTTCATTGATATGATATTTGCGCTCAGTGGGATTTAAGGAGGCATTATCACTGTTAGGTTTGCTGAATCGTATTTAATCAGGACATGATCATTTTCATGATGGACTTAGGATTACCGTAGAAACCATTGAAAACTATTTGGAGTCTACCTTTACAAAGAACAATGGTTGAATCTGTATAAAATGGTAAGTAAATTAATATGTATGTCATAGTTCCATGTGCCAGCTGCCAAATAATTTATTGTTGCATTTGTATATGTATCTTCATGTGTGTGCTTCAATGTGATGTTATGATAACATTGATGATGAAGGGATGATGCTGATATTGCTGCTGCTGCTGAGGATGATGATGAGGATGATGACGACAACAATGATGAGGAAGATGATGAATGATTTGCTGTTACGAAGTATGACATGCTGGTGATATAAAAAAAAAAAAACATTATCATGTAGCGTGATCGTGTAACTGAAATCGTATGATACATAGAGGATATTTGTTTGTTTTCGGTGTGATAACACGTTATATCATCACTGGAAAGGGAGACAATTAATATTTTAACGAGCATTTATGGAGTGAAAATATGTCAATTGTCTCCCTTCCCAGTGATGATATAACGTTTATCACACCGAAAACAAGCAAATTTTCGTTTTATTTTATGCTGTTGAGTATTTTTTTTTACATTAAAAAAAAGTAGTCCAGCACAGTGAGTGATATAGGGATATATATCCTATATTTCACTACTTAGCATAAAATAAACAGGCATATTCAGTTATCTGTTCACAGCACTTCATTGCTACAAATATGTCCATTATTGCTCATAAATTGTTTTTGCCCTCAAGGCTGCATTTGGGAGATGGTGCGAGCAGTTTGGTACATAAACTACAAATGGGAAAACCAGGCATAATTCATTTGCATAAAGATTCATCCATTTAGCCCAGTTTTCCCACAACATGCCTCAAATATTATCTCAACCACAAAAAGTCACCAGATGTTACTGCAAATGATTATGCTCATTAATTCTAACAACAAGATACTTGGCATGTTCAGTACAGGGGAATGAGTTTCTGAATGATGAATGGACATATGAATATTGCATTGGTTGTTTGACAGGGACTATTTTGAATGTTTTATTTCTGCCATGATAGCTATATTATTCACTACTTCCTTTAGAACGGAAAGGTTAATGAGCGTTTTATGCAGAATAATATGCAGTTTAGCGCCAATGTATTTGAATAAATAATATGGACACAGTTGGATGATGAACAAACAAGAAGAAAAATTGTGCTTTGTAGTCGAAAACAGAACAAAAACTCCTTTCTGATCTGTTATAAAGAATATCTAGTCCAGATCCAAGGTTTTGTTTGTAAGAATCAATATTGTAGACAACTGTTGAAGTTGAGGTTTTTGTTTTAAATAAAATGATTAACTAAGAGTATGTAGCTAGTAAATAATAACTAGTGAACAAGCTGTCACTGATAAAACTCATATTTTGTACATAAATTACATAAACTATAATAATCTATCTCTTATTATAAATAAATAAATTTAAAAATAAATAAATAATAAAACGTCATGTTTTTGCAACCATGCTGCTATAAACTTGAACTTGAACTCAGAATTTCATAATGAATAACAGAAGGAGGAAATATTTAATGCAGTTAATGTCTGGTCGCTTATTAAGGAATTAAGAACCATTGTTTAGGCTTCTTCTGATATTGTTATTAATTCTGAAAATATTCTGGCGGAAAGCATCCATTATTTCCATTACATGAACAATTATTTTATGCTTTCAATCCCCTGTGAAGTTTCATGACGTTCATGACATTATTCATGACCTTTCATGAACTAGTTCATGAATTGAAAAATATAATTCATGAATACTTACTAAATGTTCATGAACTTAAATTCATGAACAAGAAATTTTCTTGAATTAGACTTGGTATTTATATGTTCAGCATTGCATATTAAAAACATTTGAGGCATGTCGTGGGAAAACCGGGCTTAATGCATGTGCGTAAATTGTTGTCCCGGATTAGACTGTGCAGTCCGCACAGTCCGCTTTTATGGTATTTTCTGATTCAAGGAAGTCTCCTAAACATAAATCCGCTGTAGGTGGAAAGTGCCATCCAGGATTAGCCTGTGCAGACTGCACAGGCTAATCCAGGACGACACTGTACGCATAAATTATGCATTAAGCTCAGTTTTCCCAAAATATGCCTCATATAATTCTTTGTTCAGCATGCTATCATGCAAAGTAGTGTGTGGCCTTGTGAACGATCTACAAGCTTCCAATTTCATCACAAAATTAGCATTTTACTGTATGCAATTTCAGTAGGCATGTTGTTAGCTATCATATTGTTTATTCTAAAAGTTCAGCCAATAATGAAGAAATTAGGTATAATGCTTAAAAAAAACTGAACTTGATCCATTTAATATACTTGAAAACTGGTCAGCAGTAGTTAGAGTTAGACCATAACACGGGTTAAATTTGATGCCACAGTTTCCGCCTACAGTGGATTTATGTTTAGAAGAGACTTCCTTGAAACAGAAAATACCATAAAAGCGGAAAAATTAATGTCCTCCCTGATCAGCCTGTGCGGACTGCACAGGTGATCTGAGATGACACTTAACGCACATAAGCCCGGTTTTCCCACAACATTCCTGATATGTTTTAAGTTTTAGTTTTGAAGAGGCCAATGCTTAAGACAAGATACAACTGTGTTTAATGTTAAGGTGACAAAAGTCAGAAAGTTTGTGTTTTTTGGCTGTTGTCATTTTTGTAGACTTATTCCTTTAACCGGTAATTTTGTTAGACGTTTTTGTTGTGTACAATCCTGATTCAAAATGTTTTATATTAAAACCAATAAAACATTATTGTGATAGTCAAGAGGATTGATTCTAAACGAATGGTAACTACCACATTCTATCAATCTATTCTTGTACATCACTCTGGGTACACAGGCAATTCTAAAAATTATAAAAATAAATCGCCTGTGGTACATCATGCGACATTTTGGACTACAATGACATGATCATCAAAAATGGCCACGCCCATAAGCAACAGTATTGAAATTCCGATAAACAAATGCACACGAAAATGTTAAAAATTATTGGCAATTATTATAAATAAAGTGATCAGAGGTAATAATTACCCAAATAAATGCACGGTAAATAATATGAGATGCATTTCGGCTGTGGAATAATGTTATTTTCAGCTCAATTTGAATCCAACTGGAGTTTGGAAATATGCTGACTTATCTTCAGCATCATTTCTGTGGAACACTGAAACATACATACTAGTTTTCATAGTTATGGTGCTTTTGACATAATTCACTCACCACCTTGACTTGAATGTAACTAGTCAACAGGCAAAAATGTTTAAAGTTTATGCAGAATGTGTAACTGTTATTTTGCTTTTTCTTAAATGTAGGCTACACTACCAGATTGTGCTAAATTGTCAAATATGCTGAATTGCTGATTGATGAATCTGTAATATTAAAGTTGTATCCTTACTTATTTATCAACTGTCTTTATTTATCAACAATAAACCTGCCATTTCAGCATGAAATTGTATATTGAAAATTAGCTCATATACAATATGACTTTGGATTTGCTTTATGATATTAACAATATGCTCCTGAAAATATCAAATGTATTATAAGAAAGCCACTCACTTTAATACTGTTATGGACACTATGGGTGTAACTGGCCCATATCGCAATATTTTGAAATATATCACGATAAATACCGCGATATATTGCCCAAATTGAAATATACAGTTTCTCTTCCGTATCTCACTAAAAATACCTAGGTTTTTGACGATAATTTCTCTTAAAATAGAGCTCTGTTCATTGCTAAACTTTAATTAATAACGAAAAGATCGTAATGTTCAGTATTTAGCAAACAAAACAAGAAACACCATCTATCTATTTGCTTTTCAACCATTAACATTTAGTTTTCAAGTATGCATTTTTCAAGATATTTTAATCAGCACAAGTTTTAAACAACAACATTTCGTTAAGATATTTTGAAATTAATACATGTTCGCGTTTTGTATACATGTGTGTATTAGAAATAAACATTCTTTGTCAACTATCCAAAAATCTTTATATTAAATAAATAATGGACAGATATAACGTTTGTCTTCAAATGCAATATATTCACAGGTAACATTTAAAAAATCATTAATTCAGTTTCGATAGAAAACCATTACGTCATTACCAGCATTATAATTTGGAGCCAATATGTGCAAAATCACCACAACAGTGACGCAACAAAACACCAATAAAAGAACGATTATTTCATGAAAAGACATTGTAAACACACAAACAGTAAATATCGTGTAATACCGGTATGTAATTTACATATCGCGATATATTACAGTGAGATCTGATACCGCGATATACCGATATACCGTTACACCCCTAATGGACACGCAGTCGATCTGAGATAGGGATTTCAATTGATGCAGAATCCTGCTTTTTTTTATGCAAGCAAATTGCAATTTTCTCAAGCAAATAATGTGCCTTGCATTATTTTGATCCACTTGTTTTCAATAAGCCAACTTCAAAAGCACTAGAAAATACTATTTTTAGCTCCATTTTTCGAAGAAAAGGCAAGCTATTCTACTCGCCCAGGCGTTGGCGTCCGAGCTAGGTTAGCTAGTTTCTCATGAATGGCTTGAGGGATTTCATTCAAACTCAAAACATTTATTCCCCACATTAAAATGAACCTATGGGCCAAGTTTGGTAACTCTAGTTTGAAATTTGTCAAAATTATGGGCCTTTTTACACTTTGAAATTTTACATAAGCTATATGGACAGGTTAAAGTTTTTCGGTAAGCTGGTTTCTCAGGAATGGCTGAAGGGATAACATTCAAACTTAGAACACTTATTCCCTATATTAAGATGAACGCATAGGCCAATGAAATGAAACTGCAAACATAGATACCTTATAGCGAGACCTCGCTAGGGATTGCATATGGGGTGGGTGGGGTCAAGGTCACTTTTACTAAAAATTGAAAAATGGTTTCCACTCAATAACTTGAGAACAAATTGAGATATTTTAATAAAACTTTATACATAGATACCTTATATCAAGACCTCACTTGGGATTGCATATGGGTTGGGTGGGGTCAAGGTCACTGTTACTATAAATAGAAAAACGGTTTCCACTCAATAACTTGAGAACGGCTGTGAGATATTTTAATGAAACTTAACACATAGATACCTTATATCAAGACCTCGCTTGGAATTGCATATGGGGTGGGTGGGGTCAAGGTCACTGTTACTAAAAATAGAAAAATGGTTTCCGCTCAATAACTTGAAAACGCCTTGAGATATTTTAATGAAACTGTATACATACATGCCTTATATCGAGACCTCACTTGGGATTGCATATGGGGTGGGTGGGGTCAAGGTCACTGTTACTAAAAATAGAAAAACGGTTTCTGCTCAATAACTTGAGAACACATTGAGATATTTTAATGAAACTTAATACATACATACCTTATATCGAGACCTCACTTGGGATTGCATATAGGGTCAAGGTCAAGGTCACTGTTACTAAAATAGAAAAACGGTCTCTGCTCAATAACTTGAGAATGCATTGAGATATTTTAATGAAACTTTATACATCGATACCTTATATCAAGGCCTCGCTTGGTATTGCGTATGGGGTGGGTTGGGTCAAGGTCAAGGTCACTATTACTTAAAATAGAACAATGGTTTCCGATCAATATCTTTAATGAAACTTAATACATAGATACCTTATATTGAGACCTCGCTTGGGATTGCATTCAAACTTAGAACACTTATTCCCTATATTAAGATGAACGCATAGGCCAATTTTGATAACTCTAGTTCGAAATTTGTCAAAATTATGGGCCTTTTCACAATTAGAAATTTTACATATAAGCTATATGGACAGGTTTAAGTTTTTCGGTAAGCTAGTTTATCAACTTTTTGTTTCCACTCTCTTATTCGAGAACAGATTAAGCTATTGTAATGAAACTGCAAACATAGATACCTTATAGCGAGACCTCGCTAGGGATTGCATATGGGGTGGGTGGGATCAAGGTCACTGTTACTAAAAATTGAAAAATGGTTTCCACTCAATAACTTGAGAACAAATTGAGATATTTTAATAAAACTTTATACATAGATACCTTATATCAAGACCTCATTTGGGATTGCATATGGGGTGGGTGGGGTCAAGGTCACTGTTACTATAAATAGAAAAACGGTTTCCGCTCAATAACTGGAGAACGGCTGTGAGATATTTTAATGAAACTTAATACATAGATACCTTATATCAAGACCTGGCTTGGAATTGCATATGGGGTGGGTGGGGTCAAGGTCACTGTTACTAAAAATAGAAAAACGGTTTTCGCTCAATAACTTGAAAACGCCTTGAGATATTTTAATGAAACATTATACATACATGCCTTATATCGAGACCTCACTTGGGATTGCATATGGGGTGGGTGGGGTCAAGGTCACTGTTACTAAAAATAGAAAAACGGTTTCTGCTCAATAACTTGAGAACACATTGAGATATTTTAATGAAACTTAATACATACATACCTTATATCGAGACCTCACTTGGGATTGCATATAGGGTCAAGGTCAAGGTCACTGTTACTAAAATAGAAAAACGGTCTCTGCTCAATAACTTGAGAATGCATTGAGATATTTTAATGAAACTTTATACATCGATACCTTATATCAAGGCCTCGCTTGGTATTCGGTGGGTTGGGTCAAGGTCAAGGTCACTATTACTTAAAATAGAACAATGGTTTCCGATCAATATCTTTAATGAAACTTAATACATAGATACCTTATATTGAGGCCTCGCTTGGGATTGCATATGGGTCGGTTGGGGTTAAGGTCAAGGTCACTTTTACTAAAAAATTTATTGATTTGCTGACTTTAATGCATTTTCGTGCAATTTTCATATTTCTTGTTGTAGAAAAAAAATGCCAGTAACTCTGACAAACACAAGAAAAGTGGAGCGCACTGTCCTCCGACAGCTCTTGTTATAATACTCATTTTTTTTACTCATTTGGAAAAAAAAATAAAAAAAAACATTGGAGCGCAAGAAGATACTGAAAAAAATATCTACCATAAGATCAATAAAATCATTTATCCCCACTGACCATGTATTCAATTTACAGTAATTATGTCAATCCAGTTTGGGAATTAATATAAACATCGTACCATAAAACAAAAGAATCACACTACTTCATTTTATTTGTAAGCATTGCGGATATAAATGCATACAAAAATATAGTTACATAAACCAGATGAATACAGATTATTAAATTTCATATTTTGTGTAAATGTCACTAAATTATTTCATGTTTGATTTCAGGAGAAAATTGATATTAAATGGTTATAATTAATATAAGTAATTAAATGGTAACAATTACAACAAATAAGGTGATTCACTTTATCAACATTTCATTACACTACATAGATGCATACTGCTTCCTTCAAAGTTCTTCATTGCAGATACATCACTAAATACAGTATAATTGGTAATCTTGTTCAAAAAGGCCTATTTCATGTGCTTCTACTGGCTAGATATAACTGAATTCTATCATATTAAGGAAATGTCCTGTCTGGGTTGTTTACTTACTTGTAGAAATAATGCTAGGTTTCTGATTTCATTAATTCCAAATGTAGCTGCTGGTCCATACATTTCAACGTTGTCATATTGTCACAGTTCAGGCACATAAAAATATCTGTATGTTGTTCATATCAAGTTTTTAAGTGATCATGTGTTTTGAAAATACAGTCAAAACTCGTTATTTCGAACTTGTCGGGACTGGAGAAAATACTTCGAAATAACGATTATTCGAATTAAACATTTCTAGATTTTCTTGAGAAAAAAGGTTGTTGTAAAAATCGCATAGTTATATAGTTGAGATGCGGTTTCACTACACACTTTGATTGAACTTATAAAAAACGAATAAATACGATAACTTGATGTACGTGCCCTTCTCCAGATTGCTTGGCAATGGGATGGATGTTTTCTGTATTTATTACTGCTTCTGACATCATGAATATTAGCGCAAGTAAATACGAACTGATGATCTGACAAATGCAAGTCTAACTTCAATACAGAAACCTAACAATTGCTCAAACGTTTTGACATCTGTGTTTGTTAAAGCAATAGCTTGCCACGCTTTAATTATACAAACACAACAGCTTGGTTTAATCGATTATTAACTCCGGAAAGGTGTGCAAATCCAGCAGAGAGCAAATGCTGTCACAGTTGATACGGTTAAGGTAAAGGTGTGAAAATTATCTCCACCTCTATTATTAACACTTTGAATTAACAATTGATAAATGCACTGAAAAACAGGTGTTGGGACCGGAGTAATGGGTTCGAAATAGCGATAATTCGAAATAACGGAGTTCGAATTAAACATCAAAATTCTAATTAAAATAAGAAGGAAAAAATCGGGACCGAAAAAAAAATTTGAAATAACAAGGAATTCGGATTAACAGTGTTCGAAATAACGGTGATCTACTGTATTCTAATTTTCCTCTATCGCATTTGTTATAATGACGGTTACATTAATATTATATCTTAATATATATAGATATTATATTAATATTATAATATACATTTTAGGGCGGCGGATTTTGCTGAGCCGACTTTTACACGTTCACGTACATATAGTTATGGATTTCTATAAGTTGACTGAATAATACCTTATTATTAACATTTCTTAATGATAAGTGAACTGTTTTCACTACGAATACATAGATTACACGCATGCTCATTCATAAAATACTGAAAATGCGAACTGAAATGGATTGCAAAGATCAATTTTATCGGAGAACACACAACGCCGAATTGTTTGGAGACGCCATTTTGGAGTTGTGTATTGAAATTGACATTTCCAAGATCGTGTCAATATTGACAGTATTTGACTATAGTGTGTTCAATTTTTGGTAATAATGTTTTTAGTTCAACATAAACTGATGCTGTGTAGTGACTTTTAGTGCATTTATTATGAATGTATTGAAATAAATGTGTATGGATGATTTATTGTGTTCCATAGATGACGTCATATCACTACCAAAGTGCAGGTTTATGTGAATATTTAAAAAGTAACGTTTTTGTGATTTATGACAATTAAAAATAATACACTATATACGTTCTTGGTATCAATTTGTTTGTTTTGTTGAATCTGATATATTTTTACTGAAACTGTTGACTTCCGAATAATATGACGTACCTCCAAACATTGACTAAACGCTACTGACCTGATATAAAAAATATATATCAGGCACCTTTGTATCAGGCCGATATCAGCATAGTGGTATGATAAAAATGTATAACCAGTTATAAAATATATGTGTTTCAAATACATCATAACGGTATTGCACGTTCAGGACACAAAAGCTGAAAACTGCTGAAAATTGTCACAGTACATGATGGTAAATTCAGCCTATGTTCCTTTCATTTCAGTTAACACTTTATCATAGTATCATAGTCATATTTATATAAAACTGGCAAACTTTCATTATATCCTTGGATAATATTTGGTTTGTCTGCCTGATTATTACACTCTAGTCAAGTTTCTAAACTGAAGTTTCTCATTGAGATCTTGTAGGGATACCAGTCACAGCCAGGTTTGGTATTCTTGGGGAGATGACCGGCAAAATTCAGTTCACCTGTAAAAAAGAGACCTGTGACTAAATTTTAAGGAACATTTTGTAATTCAGCATGTGATGTAAAAGTAAACATCAACAAAAGGTATAATACTATTTAGACTTAAATTAGTTGTACTAGTTAACCAAAATTATGCCAACTATTCATAGCTTAAGTAATAATATTAATGCTGCAAAAATACTATAATCAGATTAACTTATGGTAAATTACTAATAAGAAACCATGGACATTAGATAAAAGTTAATGAATACAATAAAACAAATGATATAAAAATATAATGATAATAATAATAACAGAAATACTAATGAATTGCATACATTTAATTATTGTATACAAATTAATGAACTGGATATACTGAAGAATATCATAATACTTTATGATAATAACATTAACAACATAAAATTTATAAAATAAATACATTATATTACAAAAATAAAAAATAAAAAATTATTAAAACATGTAATTTTACCTGACAAATAAGGCCTTTCCAAAGCCAGTAGTAAAACGTAATGGCAGTCTGTATTGTGTAGATATGTTTATTATCTTTATTAGATTTTTCCTCAAAACCTTGTTTTATCAGTATAATTGAACTTAAAATCTGTTTCACTATTTAGTCTAGTTTAGCTTTCAGTTTGGATAGTTTGTTAACAATAGAATCAGTTTCGATACCGGATTATAATTTCTTGAAATGATATTTTTATAGTAAGCCTTTTGGATAATATGTCAAGATGCCTATAAAATATACATCTACTTTTCTTTTGTCACATCGTGTCGACATAAAATGTGATGCTATTTTAATGCGCGTCGTGTATAGCCCTATAACACAGGCGGTTTACGCGTTGGGTGTATCAAGCCAAGATGGCTCCATGATAGACACAGATCTATCTTAGGGAGCATTCCAGAGATAGTCTATGTATCACCATTGCTTGTACTTTACACACACTACCTGAATGATAAAGATCCAGGTACCCAGTAAAGGTCACCACATCCTGTCCCAGTTAATGGACATTTCAGTGGCTGTGAAAGGGGGAGATTCACCTTGAATGCGCACTCCCCAACTTACAATTTCAGATGATACTTGCCAAAACCATGTATGTGGCTGTAACAATCTCATTAAAATCATCTCCAGTCTGATGTTACTATATTATACGCTGACTGGATCTGATGACTTCGCATTAGGGGTCACGTTCAGATGACCTGTGTAGGAGCCAATCAAGCTGTTGCCTTTAAAATCTTATAACTTCATGTATAAACCACAAATACTACATAGGAAATTAACTTGAACTTTGGATGTTTACTCGCCTAAGGTACCACTATATCCATTGTTGTCCCTGTGAAAATTAACTGTTAATGACTTTGTCCTGAGGATCAGCTGAAAATGCATCACTTAAAAAAAAACGTGGCCAAACATTGCTGTGCAAAAGACATTTTCATTGGGCCCAGAAGTGCTGATGTTTTATTGTTCGGAAGGTCATTTGAACGTGACCTGTTATATGATGTCTTCAGATCCTAACCCTGTTAGGATTTGATTTTAATGAGATTGAAGTGAACTATTGATACTTGGTTTTGGATATAAAAAAACTAGATCTTGATTATATCCATCCATAAAACTTTTACCATATTGCTGGGAGAGTAATTTCTATATAATAATGATTATATTCTTGACAATAATATCAAGTGATATTTGTATCGACAAATGGGCAAATTTTAGACCCACTCAAAGCTAATATCCTGTTCCCACCCCTGCATTTATTAGTGGAATGTCTATTGTTACAGATTCTTTTTATGTGATGTTGGTATTAACTTACAATGCTTTTAAAAATACAAATGTAAACAATATTTGGACTATGGAAGAGTTTTCATTTGTTCACATGTGACAGTAAAGCATGTAAACATGATTTTGTGATTTGTCTGAAATATCCTTGAACTCTTTTCTAAGTTCCGAGTCTTGTGATAGTAAGATTAACAACTCACAATGTGAAAGCTCCTCACATGACGTCCGTATTATGTTTTAAAACACTGTGATCGATATAGTCAAGGTCAGTGTATGCGTCAAACTTTTGAACGGTCAAATTTCTATATGTCTTTAAATGTTCAAGCCAGTATAAAGTTCAAGACAAGGAAGTTCAAACAATCCTTTGTTTACACATTTGTTTTTCCTCACAACTGTTTTCTGAAATAATTTTTTTCTATCGGACGCATTAAATCTGGTTATAATGGGAAAATTATGTAACAACATTATCATTAATAATTTGCTCATCATGAGTTAGTACAATAAGATTTATTATGGTACTGTTCTTAGATTTATTACTGGTAACTATGCTGGACATGACAAATGTAAGATGGATTTTCCTGACAAAAATGGAAACAAATATTCCACTCATTGATTACCATACTGGAGTTAAGGTATACTTCACTTATTATCATACTGGAGTTAAAGTATTTTCCACTCATTTATTATCAAACAGGAGTTAAAGTATTTTCCACTTATTGATTATCATACTGGAGTTAAAGTATTTTTCACTCATTGATTATCCTACTGGAGTTAATGTATTTTCCACTCATTGATTATCATACTGGAGTTAAAGTATTTTCCACTCATTGATTATCATACTGGAGTTAAAGTATTTTCCACTCATTGATTATCCTACTGGAGTTAATGTATTTTCCACTCATTGATTATCATACTGGAGTTAAAGTATTTTCCACTCATTGATTATCATACTGGAGTTAAAGTATTTTCCACTCATTGATTATCCTACTGGAGTTAATGTATTTTCCACTCATTGATTATCATACTGGAGTTAAAGTATTTTCCACTCACTTATTATCATACTGGAGTTAAAGTATTTTTCACTCATTTATTATCATACAGGAGTTAAAGTATTTTCACTCATTCATTATCATACTGGAGTTTAAGTATTTTCCACTCATTGATTATCATACTGGAGTTAAAGTATTTTCACTCATTCATTATCATACTGGAGTTTAAGTATTTTCCACTCATTGATTATCATACTGGAGTTAATGTATTTTCCACTCATTTATTATCATACTGGAGTTAAAGTATTTTTCACTCATTGATTATCATACTGGAGTTAAAGTATTTTTCACCCATTGATTAGGCATGATCATGATCATGTTTTTTTTTTGGATGGTTGACCATGATATTCCACGGTTGACAGTCAAAGGCCATGCTGACCATGGTATTGATAAAGCAGACCATGGTATTTTATGGTCAACCATGGTAGGCAGTCAAATGGTATTTGATTTTTGACAATGATAGCCCATGGTCGGCAATAAATACGATGTTGACCATGATGGCCCATGGTGTTATTTTATTCTGGGTAAAGCCACTTTAAACTGAACGGGTATATAATGTTCAAAGCCAAGCATTCTGTACTTTCACTCTATTTAAGCGTGATAGTAATATGAACTTCTACACCATTTTTCATGTCCTCTAGAATAGAGTTTTAAATAGCATACCATTCATTCCTAATGATTTTTTTGCTAGCTTTTGTGTTAGTGTAATTGGATCCATTTTATTGAAAGCTCTTTTTCATAATGATCTACTACAGCTATATTTAAGTATTACATTGCAGTAACCTCGGTGAGAATTGCCTTTTCATTAACAAATTGGCTTTGATAAAAATACGGATTGAGGGTATGGAAGAAGTTTATTATCTTGCAATTTCAGTAAAGTTGAAACTTTGAAGAGCGTTGCATCAGAGTTACGCCTCCTGTGCTGTGTTGAGCAGCATTGTGCAAATAATGGCAAATTCCTTAGCTTGTTGTCAACTTTTCTCTTCAAAAACGAAGACCAAACGTGGGTGGTGTACTATTGTTAATTTTTAGAGAGGGAAGAAACCGATTTCTGCCTAATAAGTGGTAATGATGAACAAAGTTGCCAAGTATGTGAAAATGTCATGTATAGGCACTCTGTTGCCAGTGTTTAAGTGATCCGTACAGGTGCGGATCCAGTATTTCGGGTTCAGGGGGGGGGGGTATTATGTTCGAGAGACAGGTTGGTTCATATGTACGTCATGCACCTGTTTTTGCAGTAAATTGCCATTGTTTGATGTGCCTGTCCACTAATTACATACTTGACATTCAGTGTTGTATATATCCGAAACATCTTTAAACATGTATTAAAATGATTAAATTCAAACACACATGCATCAAGAATTTTTGTATTATTCATTTACCAAAGTGTAATGGTCTCTTTTCGAAGTGATTGTCTTTAAATAACTCACACCTTCACAGTCATGCTCATCAAATGTCTTGAAATGTAATATGCACTGTGTTTTGTTCATCAAACTGAACTAACGGACAGAAAGACGAACATTTTTTGCATGCAATATTGTGAAAGATACACTTTATGATTGCGTTGTGAAATAATACGGCAAGTGATGCCGACGTAGTTTCAATTTTGCTGACATACAGTGCCGGAAAAAAAGATGAAATCGCCAGGAATTGGAGCCAACGTTGTGGACACCCCTCTACTTTATCACTAAATATCTTTTTAAAGACGTTCGCAACGAAAAGAAAATAATAGGGTTAATTTCTCCTTTTGCTTAATTTTTTCTTTTTTGTATATAGGTTACAATATACTAATTTCATCTCTAATGTCCACTGAAAATAAATATTTTTAATAGTAAAAGTTCATAAAGCATATATCACAATCAAAAACATACTATGCAATGTATTTCCAACAAATTTAGTTCAGAAATGATCCATTAAATATCTTCATTCTATTGATACATTATGTATGTTAAAACGAAACAGGAAAAAGGCTACACAGGGACCCTATATGAAATCCAATATTTCCCAAACAAGTTCGGTGAGCCATTCTTTTTATTAATGTTTTGGTGTAAATATACATTGGTGCATGTCTGTGCGAAATTTTTAGAAAATCTGTCGTTTATTACAAAATATGCATTTGATAAAAATGAAGTTTCAGAAAGCATTATTAGTTCCCATTTGACACACTTAAATGTCCAGTCAAATTCATTATTTAAGAAGTAAATGTACGTAAAAGGTTTTTATTATCAACATACACATGTATATTTCCAAACGAAGCATGTACAAACATATCAGTTGAAAGAACCATAACCTTGTTTGGAAAATGACTATCCTATATACTTAAAACATTGATAAAAATCCAAACTGAAAAAGGGGCTTCGCCAGGTACCGTATTCAAAACCGAATATTTTCGGAACAAGGCGGGTGACCCCTATTTTTTAAGACTGTTTTAGTTTCAGTATACAATGACGCATGTATGTGGGATCTTTTAACAAAATCTGTCGTTTGGAACAAAAGATATTCGTATATTTGATAAATTATTGATATTTTCACAGGCAAATTTAATGCAGATTCATCGCGTTAAGCGTCCATTACAAGTCATTTGGTAAATGATAATTGTAGATAAAGCGCATTTTATCATTAAACTGCACTTGTATATTACCAAACAAAACATTAAAAAACAAAGATGCATTTAAAAATCTCCATCTTTGTTTGAATATGAACGCTTTATAGTATTCAACATTCTAAGTAACACAAACTGAAAAAAGGCTTCGACAGGTACCATATTCAAAATTCAATATTTCCGGAAAAAGGCCGGTGACCCTATTTTTACAGACTGTTTTAGTTTTAGGATACATTGATGCATGTTTGTGCCAAGTTTTAAGAAAATCTGTTGTTTGAAAAAAAATGAAGGAAATTGTTGTGAACGTCTTTAATGAATGCATAAAACACTATGCAATTTTGTGTGATTGCTAATTAATGGAACATTGAACAAAAAGTGTATTTAGATTTTTGGGAACTAAAATATTTATGGTGACAAAACTGTTTCAACTCAAAAGTAGTCATTGATTCAACTTGAATTTCGACTTTAAATCATATTTATTTGAAACATATAAATGTCTTTTATGTGGTTTCTAGTGCCAAATGTGTATTGCATCTGACATCTTTATATAATGTATGAATTTATAAAAGAAAACAATATCATCCACAAATAAAGGTATATAAACATTTATCGTTTTCGATGAACTTTGGCGCCCGTCCTACGGGGTACGTAAGAAATCGTAGGGGGCAGACTAGGCTGGGTATGTTTGATTGAAGTTGATGTGTATCTTTGAAAAAAATTGAGCAAGCGAAGCGAGCGAAACATTTTTTAGCATATTTATCCAGTTTTACCATTTTATATATACCCATAAATGTATGGTCCGGCAGTTTAGGGGGGGCGCGCACGGGGATCTGCTAGTGCTGTAATTATACAACTCGGAAGTGCAGTGCACTTACAGTATGTAGAATGCCCCATGTAGAAATCTGATTCAGTTACAAGGAAGAGACAATTTTGTTCAAACCAGAACCAGTTCCATTAGTTCTGTTATCTTTTAATGTTTTGATGACTGTGTTTTGGTGAAATTGTATGACACTTCGAAGTTAAGATTCTTGTTGTCATAGTTCCCATTCCAGCACCAGCAGATTCTGTCGGAAAAAAACAAGGGGCACAAATACAAAATATCTATAAGTTAGTTATCATTATATTTAGATTTAGAATGGAAGAAGTCAAGAATAAGTCATGTAATTATCCCAAAATAATTTAATTTGCTGTTCAGTATCAAATTCCAGTTTATCTAAAATATATCAAGTTGACAGCATATAGTTACTGTCAAAGAAAAATTATTTGGATTTGTATGCCCCTGGCATCTTGATGCGGGAGGCATATAGTGATCGTCCTGTCCATCCGTCCCTCCTAACTTCCGTGACACGGTTAAGTAGATTTTACCGTTTTGTCTAGCACCAACACACCTTTCTACAACACTTGGATACTTACACAGTTGTTGCTTATGACCATTCCCTAACCACCCGTATCACCCAACCTCACTTTGACCTTGACCTAATTTGGACTAATATTAATTCAAAAGTGCCATTTCTTGGTTAACTAGATTTTACCATTTCGTCTAGCACCAACACCGCTTCCTACAACACTTGGATATTTACACAGTTGTTACTTATGACCGTTCCCAATCCACCCATATCACCCAACCTCACTTTGACCTTGACCTTGACCTAATTTGGACTAAGAAATGGGCTACCCAGCACCAACCCGGGGCATGTGTGTTTATCAAACACAGAATCTTGTTTTTTGTATGTTTTTAGCTCACCTGGCACAAAGTGCTCGGTGAGCTATTGGTATAGGGGACCTCTCCGGCGGCGTCCGTCGTCCATCGTTCGTTGTCCGTCGTCTGTATGCTGTCACATTTTGGACTGTTATCGTGATAAAGACTACATTTTTTATTCAATCTTGACCTAACTTGCACAGTTGGTGTATGACCATAAAATCTCGGATGGGATTGTTATTGGGTCAGATCACACCAGTAACACCAGAGTTATTGCCCCTTTTTCATGCAAAAAATTGCAAAAATGCCCTTTTTCAATGTATAGACTTTATTTTCCATACAATCTTAACCAAACTTTCGCAGTTTGTGTATGGCCATCAGATCTCAGCAGACGCCAAAAATGGGCCAGATCATGTTTCAAACACCAGAGTTATTGCCCTTTGGTTATTAACAAAATATACAAAAATGGACATTATTCCGGATAGAGAATTCATTTTTCATCCAATCTTCACCAAGCTTGCACAGTTTGTCTATTACCATGTGATTACAGTTGAAGTCGAAGATAAGCAAGATTGGACCAGAAACACCAGAGTTATTGCCCTTTGTTTGTGAACAAAAAAATATGCAAAAATGGTCATTATTCAGGATAGAGACTTCATTTTTCATCCAATCTTCACCAATCTTGCACAGTTCGTCTACGACCATAAGATTAAAGGTGAAGTCGAATATAAGCAAGATCGGACCAGAAACACCAGAGTTATTGCCCTTTGTTTGTGAAAAAATATTCAAAAAATGGACATTATTCAGGATAGAGACTTTGTTTTCATCTAATCTTCACCAATCTTGTACAGTTTGTCTATGAACATTAAAATACAGGTGAAGTCGAATAAAAACATGATCAGGCCAGAGACATCAGAGTAATTGCCTCTTGTGTTTGGAAACAAACATCAACAAGTTATCAATGATTGGCTTGCACACACGATTTTTGATTCAATGTTGACCAAACTTACACAGTTTGCGCATAACCATAAAAATTGATTGATAAAATTTGATTTCCAACACTTGCAAGAATTGCATGCAGTTATTTGTACATGCAACATTGATGTCTTCAGAGCCTGCATTAACATCATTTATCATCATTGGACAGAAAATGTTCAAAGCAAAAACTAGTTCTCCAAAAACTGTTTGCAAAAAAGACATCAAAATCTACTGTTTCTGCATTTTCCAGAATTGTCAATGACTTAATGAAAAAGGGTGAGGTAAGAATATCCAGAAAAATGATTTGAGAACCATTAGCAAAAAAAAACGCACATCCACTACCCAACTCGTACTTTAGTTAGCCCATTGCACTAACCGATGTTTTAAATCAAAATTGATCCTATCCCCATCTGGGTATTGTTCAGGTACCTTAATTTTCAAACCTGTCACAACAGTATGGTCTTCATCTGTACCAGTTCTCATGTGAGGGATTTGGGCCATCATGGCCCTCTTGTTTTCTTATCTGATTTCATGCTATTTTTTTGTAGTTTGTTTTCCTTACTTTCTATGACAAGTCAATTTATAAATTGTTATGCACTCAATGTAAGAAAAATAATTTTTCTGTATTCATAAAAGACACTGTTGTTCAATGTGACAATGGTGGTATATCGATATCACACATTTAAATTATAAGCCAACAGTAGTTGTAGATGAAAATTGATCATTTTTTGTATATTTTTAAAGCTTGTGGACAGCACTGTTCCTGTATGTGTCAGCATCAACAGTTATTGAATCAGTCCTCATTGTCTCAATTTTATTTATAGGACAGGTAATAGGGTTATAAACTAAGTTCCTGTCCGGCCATCTATGTTCTTGGAAGTGATAACGGATGTAAATGGGGGACCATTGACATGGCAGTGACAGATTGTCAATGGCACTATGCAGTGTTCACAAGAAGTGTAGATTGTAGTTCGGCTGTACATAATGCTACAGTTCCAAAATTATATTATATTTATATTATATATAAATGATATATGACTAACTATGTCATTGAAACATAATAAAATTGCTGTTTTCTGTTGCTACCACAAGCAAAGAAAGGAAGCAAAGACAGTAATGAAGAAATAAGTTTTGATTTATCGTTGTTTATTGGCCAATAAACAACGATTTGGAGTTCTGCATAGGAATAAAGTCTGGAGGGCATTTGCCTGAGTGGTTTAATAGCCACGCATTCGAACGACAACGTGTTGTTTATTATCCGATAAACAACAATAATGCGAAAATTATTTCGATTCTGACATCATTTGATAAATATTTTTGCGACAGTGATGAGAACTATATTTATACCCCCAGAAACGAAGTTTGGGGGGGGGGTATATAGGAGTGAGCTTGTCGGTCCGTCGGTTTTTGGTTTCCGGATGATAACTCAAGAAAGGCTTGACATATTCAAATAATTTTTGATACACATGTGTAACATCATAGAATACAGGTCAAGTTCGATGTTGGTTACTAACCACTAAATTTTGACAGAGTTATGGCCCCTTTTCGACATAAAATTCCCTAAAAACATAATTTCCGGATGATAACTCAAGAAAGGCTTGACATATTCAAATAATGTTTGGTACAGATGTATAACATCATAGAATACAGGTCAAGTTTGATGTTGGTTACAAACCACTAAATTTTGACAGAGTTATGGCCCCTTTTCGACTTAAAATTCCCTAAAAACATGATTTCCGGATGATAACTCAAGAATGGCTTGATGTATTCAAACAATTCTTGATATACATGTGTAGCATCATAAAATTTGGGTCATGTTCGACTTTGGTTACAAACCACTAAATTTTGACAGAGTTATGGCCCTTTATTTGACTTATATTCTTTAAAAACATGGTTTCCTTACGATAACTCAACAATGGCTTGACATATTAAAAAAATTATTGGTACACATGTGCAGCGTCATAAAATACAGTTCAACTATGGTTACAAACCACTAAATTTTGACACAGTTATGGCCCCCCTTTTTGACTTAAATTCCCCGAAAAACATGGACAGTAACTCATGAAAGGCTTCACATATTTAAATTAATTTTCGTACATAGGTGTAACATCATAAAATACAGATCAAGTTCAACTTTGGTTACAAACCACTATATGTTGACAGAGTTATGGCTCCTATTGAAATAAGATTTTTCCAAATAAACTGTTGACCATTCACAAATTAAAGAATTTTCTCTCTGTCCATTTCTTTTGAATGGATGCCATAGTTTTGTGACAAGGCCATATTGTGTGGGTATATCCATCACTCATGTGCCTATTCTAGTTTACTATGCTCCGCGCAGAATCAGGACTACTTTTTGAGTAGTTTATTGAGTAGTTTAACAACAATAATTTTGTTCTTTTTCTATAGAAAATTTTGCGAGTATCATGTTAGAATAGTGTTGTTAGCATATGTCCTTTGTGTTATAAAAATTATACAATACATTGGGTTATAATTTGTGGTTGTGTGACCATTTTGTTAAGCATTTGTCCATTTGCTGCTATGACCAAACGGTAGAGGAACAGTAATGTGACCTAATATGACCGGTCACCTATGTATTAGTTTGTTACAATAAGTTTTTAACATGTTATCCATTAAATGTGTTTGTTTGCCAGGGGATTATTCTGCTGATTATGTCTTACAAACTAATGACTCTTCATTGAATATTAATGAAAAATACATATAATTATTAGAATCAAGGTTACAAACAGTTCAAGCTCCAGATATATTGGAGTAACTGAAAGTCTGGTGAAACAAGGTCATTGTCCAAAAAATTATATTACCAAGACCAAGAAAATCATTGCCAAGATAAATATCTTATGAGGCAAATGGTTGCTGCTTACACACACAGAAATCTCTTCAGAGCACCGCAGTTGGAGGTGTTCAGAAAATGTCTGGTGGTGATACCGGTTGTTGTATGATTATGTATATATGTTGTAAATGGAAAGCATGACATCATTCTGGAAAGTAATACTCACGGATTTCAATAGATTTTGGAAACCAGGAGTCATGACCCCTGGTTTGAAAATAGGAGGGGTCAAAATGAGAAAATCCAATGCTCAAAATACGGAAGTCACAGGAATTGTTTTTTAAATACATGTTTAATGTCTATTAAATGATAATTTGTGTTATTAAAGGTTAATAACTTTGCAAGAAATACAAAAAGTATTATAAAAGCATTATTTTATAGTGCTTTTGAAGTTGGCTCATGGAAAACAAGTGCATCAAAATGATGCAAGGTAGAGTATTTGCTAGAGTCAAACATGAGAAAATTGCAATTTGCTTGCATCAAAAAGCAGGATTCTGCATCAATTGAAATCTCTGCTTACTGTTTGTAATTTTTACACTACTGGACCACCTTGGATTATCACCAGATGTTTTCTAAGCACCTCCAAATGTGGTGGTGTTGTGAGTTTCAGAACCATGTTCATAGTGGAAATGAAGCCTTGTGCCTTATCATACAAGAAAGGGTTATCATGAGGGCATGGTTCATGTTCTACTGGCTGTCAATCAATTACTTGGAATACCCATTTAATGGCATTTTTTTGTGATAATTATGCAGCAGGAAAATTGAATGCCTATAGAATTTGGCAAATTTTCTATTTTTAAGGAATGCAAACTTACAACAATGGTTTAATGTATACCAACAACTGTTGCATACGTTTGGGGATTAAAATGTACATAATTGTTTACTTAAGTGGTTAAAATATAAAGTTATAATAATATCTTCGCCACACACACTAGAACTGAACATAATTATGAACAAGTTTTCTGACTGTATGTCAAGAACAGAATATTATATTCGTTCTCACTATTAATCCACTGTTTTGTTGAGCCTAGCGGCACGCTCTATAAATAACAATTGATTCTAGCGAGTTCAACACACGATCATTCTAAAAATAGCGCGTTTAGCTGCCAGTGTATAGCTGTTATAAACTACATGCATCATTAAGCATCCAGATAATCATAAGAGCGAATATTTCAATAAATGAGGAATTTATGTTTATAAACTTACTGTGCATGTTAATATGAAATTGAATGGCGGCTGCGTTCTATGAAGAATATAATAGAAATGCACATTTCTATCAACTTCTCCAGTAGATGTTAATCAACCTATTAGAAGATATATTTCTTTCAATAAATACAATGTGGTGAATAAGTATCGGAATATGTCAGAATGTTATTCGTGTTACTTTAACTTCATTTGCGTAGCATTAATACATTATTTGCAATAAACACTCTATTATGTGAAGTTAGTATAAGACATCAAACATAGAATAGACATGAAATATTTATTTTTTTCACATAAAACTGTGTATATGGTGGTGTTAAGAGTATGTTTGTTATATTCTGTCAATATTATGGTATTTTTGCATTATCCATAACACTTTCAGTAAATCTGATTGTGTCTTTGATCGTTTTTATTATATTTAAAAAACTGTGTTCATACATGCATTGACACAGTTCTATGTTTTTGTGAAAATTTTGTAAATGCATACAAGTATACAGATTTGTAGTAAAATCTATTTTACTGATGCAATTATACATGGAGGTGTATATTACTTCACATAATTGTGCGTTAATACCAATTATACACAGAAACCCTTGATACATCATATTCCTACCGAATATAATTTTAAATCGCCATAGTCTAATGAAATTTTATGTTTGTGTTTTCAAAAAATTGAAAAATGGAAGGCATCATTATTTCAAATGTGCTGAATGTTCTCTAAGATTGCTTTTCATTAGAATACTAGTACACGGTATAAATGATTAATTGACTTCAAAATGTGTATGTATTAAGCGTAGATAACTGCCAAGATGAATGTAGGGTATATTACAATTATTTTCGTACGTTGTTAATTTGTTAAATTTGGCTGACAAATTTATATAACAATAATGTTAACGTAAATTATTTAGGTTATTCATGTATCGCTGGTGAAAACATGGGGCGGCATGATCGGTTTATTCACGGTACAAATATTAATAATTATTGAATTAATCACACATTAATTTTGGGATCTGAGAAGTTTTCTTATGGTGCTCAAACAATCTGGGGTCCGAAAAGTCGCCTTGTCTATGTGTCAGAGAAGCAACGTAACGGGTCGTCTTGTCTCTCTTATATTATGTTTAGGGAAAAAAATAATTCTCAATATTAATATCGACGCCGATTGTCTTTTTTAAAAGGCATTTCATGTTTGGCACGTTTTTGCTTGGCTGTTCATGCACCATTTCTTGCCACACTTCTATTTAATTATCATCTTTTTTTTTTGGCAAGTGTTTGTTTTAACATTTTAGCCAATTTATTTAGCTTCAGTAATTAAATGCCTGCAACTTTTAATATTTTCCAAGTGAGGCAAATATCTGCATCTTCATGAAATTCTTTGGTTTCAAGAATGTTTGACTGTAAGGTGTCGAGATGTGTGAATTTCAAACACTGGACTGTCAACTAGCTAGTAAGCAGATCCATATATTATGTTCCAGAGTTTGTGTTCTACTGAATCGATCTGACTCAAATTCACAACAATTTCCTGCAGAAAGATCTGATGATGGCACAATAAATTACTATTACTTCTCTCCAAAATCTGGAATTTCACGAATGTCTCAGCCAATTAGATTGCTCCTTTAAAAGGTATTCACCAGTTATATTCGTGTAATGCTTTGTTTTTATCAGAAAGCTACATTTAAAAAAGGGATGTAGCATATATTTCATTCATCTGCCACATACTGTTTTATTGGTATAGATTTGACCATATTTACTCTAAAACTGTATATTTTCTTCCATAACGTTAAGGTCTAGAAATTGTTTATATGGGCACAGTCGCGATACAATGTTTACAGTTCTTATGTTGTTAAAATATGAAAACGTAATATTGCATGCTGGGACCCCAGGTAACAGGACATGACCTTCTGCTGGTCATCATGAAGTCCTAATGCATTGGTATATTAGGAGATGATGTTTATGAGATTGCAATCTCATTAAAATCATCTCCAGTCTGATGCTACTATATTATCCACTGACTGGATCTGATGGCTTCGCATTAGGGATCACGTCCAGATGACCTTTTCAGGGGCCAATCAAACCGTTGCCTTCAAAATGTTGTGGTATAATTTCGTATATAAACTACAAATACAGTGCAGGAAATTAACGTGAACTTTGGATGTTTTCTCGCCTAAGGTACCACTATATCCATTGTTATCCACGTTTAAATTAACTGTAAATGATTTATTCCCGAAGATCAGCTGGAAATGCATCACTTTTCACAAACAGTGGCCAAACATTGATGTGCAAAAGGCAATTTCATTGGGAGCAGCAGGGCTGATATTTTATTGTTCGGAAGGTCATTGGAACGTGACCTGTTATACAATGTCTTCAGATCCTAACTATGTTAATGAGATTGATGACATTGGTATAGACATTTGTGACTCCCAAGGCTTTGATAATAAGAGACAGACATGATCTTGCTTGTTTAAACCTGAACTAGGGTACTTGAACAATGGTAACAAAGCCCCTATGAATACACTCAGTTGCATGTAGGGGTGTCGCAATATTAGAAATCTATATTGTGATATTTTTTAAATTTATAACGATATTTATTGAGAAATATTGCGCTCTTTGTATTTATGTATATAACAAACTTAAGACTGAAAAATTAATCTGAATAGCTTATTATTTTATAGATTTTTTGTTTACTTTTTATTTTCACCAATGTTGATGACAGGCGCAACAATAGCAACATATAAACAGCAGATAGAAAAGCAAAGCAATTATGAGCAACACTCTCAAAACGCCTGTCATGGTTCACTGTATATTGTATTTATTATATTACGTACATATTGATTTTTTAAATGTACAGGTAGCCTACTCTATTCATGGATATAGATTGTGTTGTGCATAAAGTATGTATGTACACTGTCCATTTTAACTGGAAACAATGTATCAGGTTTACTGTATTATTAAGCATAAACATTTTGAGAGAAAACATGTATACTATACAAAAATGGAATTTTATTGGTCGCCAGTACCGTCTGTAATGGTCCGGCTTTTGACCTTCACCCATGCAAAACTAATAACACTATTAACAATAAGCATGTTTTAAGTAAGTCAGAAGTTTTGTAATCAAGGTAATAATAATAAGCAAAAACACAAAACTGTAAAAAGACCAAATAAATATTGCAATATATTGGTGTGGACATTCTTATTGCAATATTTTATTGCATAATCAAATATTGCAATAAACCAACATACCAGTATATTGTGACACCCCTAGTTGCATGCAGTAATTAATAGATAAAGTTAGCTGACTTTTAGTTTTAAGCAGCATAACTAAGTTTAGATTCATAGACAAGGTTAGCTTATCTGACTTATTTTGAACATAATGCAACTTGATGGTGGGGGGGCGCATATAGAGTTTACCCTGTTCGTGGGTACGTACATATGTAAATGTGTACGTATGTTCGGATTCATGTCTGGACAATAACTTTATCCAGCATTAGAGGATTTTCAAATATGTTGGCAGAAATGTTAAGCATAATGAGACGGTGTGTTGCGTACGGGAACCAGGTTTCTAGGTCCAAGGTCAAGGTCATACTTAAAGGTCAAATATAAGAATTGTAGCCTTCTATCCCTGTGTTGAGCATAATTTTGTCCAGCATGGAAGACATCTCAAATAACTTGGCACAAGTGTTGAGCATGGTGAGACGGTGTGTCGCGTGCAAGAACCAGGTCCAAGGTCAAGGTCACACTTAAAGGTCAAAGGTCAAATATAAAAATTTAAGCCATAGACACTGTCTGGAGCATAATTTTGTCTAGCATTGGAAGGAATTTCAAATAACTTGGCACAAGTGTTTAGCAAGGTGAGATGGTGTGTCGTGCGCAAGAACCAGGTCCCTAGGTCCAAGGTCAAGGTCACACTGAAAGGTGAATGGTCATTTAAGCAAAAGATACTGTCTGAAGCATAATTTTGTCCAGCAGGAAAGAATTTTTAACTTACTTGGCGTAAGTGCTAAGCATGGTGTGTCGGTGTGTTGTGCGCAAGAACCAGGTCCCTTTGTATAATATCAAGGTCCCTAAAAGGTCAAAGGTCAAATAGAAGAATTTAAGCCATAGACCATGGCGGATCCGTGGTCTAGTGGTAACGCACTGGTTTCACAACTCAGGGGTCGCAGGTTCGAGCCCCCGCTACACCCTAACCTACTAACTCGTCTTTCGCATGAGACGTTAAACCGAGGTGCAGTGTACTAGGTGCTTCACACCGGGCACTAAAAGACCCAGGATCGTCTCTGGAACGGGGCGTCTCCTGTATCTTGCACTATCCCTCGTAACCCAACTAACAAGTCTTCTGGGGGCGATGGCCATATGGGAGAATCCCGGTGCACTCGATAAAAATGTAACACACACACACACCATAGACCATGTCCTAAGCATAATGTTGTCCAGCAGGGAAAGATTTTCAAACAACTTGGCATAAGTGATAAGCATTATGTGGCGGTGTCGCATGCAAGAACCAGGTGCCTTGGTCCAAGGTCAAGGTCACACTTCAAGGTCAAGTATATGTATATGTGTTAAGATTCTTGTCCAGGCAATAACTCTGTCCAGCATTGAAGGATTTTCAAATAACTTGGCAGAAGTAATAACCATTATAAGACTATGTGTTGCCCGCAAAAACTAGGTCCAAGGTTAAGGTCACTTAAAAGTCAAAGGTCAAGTACAAGAATTAAGCCCATGGATTCTGTCTGGAGCATAATTTTGTTCGGCATGTGGTAACCATTATGAGACGGCATGTAGCATTCAAGGACCAGGTCTGTAGCTGAAAGGCCAAGGTCATTAATCAAGGTCAAAGGTCAAATAATTTTCCAGAGCATAATGCTGTCATGCATGTAGGGATTTTCAGATTAATTGGCAGTAATGATCACAATCACTAGATGATGTGTTGCATGCACAAACCTGACTTGTGAAGTTAGTAAATTCCCTTAATGTAGGAGTGTGCAAAGCATAATTCAAAAATGATGAAGGCATTTTTTTGATTTTGCACAGAATGATTTAAGATAAAGGCATTTTTTTGATTTTGCACAGAATGATTTAAGATAGCAAAAGTAAGTGAAGCATACAAGAACCATAACTCATAATTGCCTTAAAGTTTTTATTAGTACCCTTTATTGTGTTTTTTTTGTCAGGACTAAAACTATTTTGTGATATCCAAATTACTTCACCCAATAAGAGATTACATTAGCAGAAAGTAAAATATGTGCAAAATTATGTGTATACATACAGAAAAAGTGGCGCCATGAAGAAATGGCTGCATAGGTGGGGGCATCCGTGTCTATGGACACATTTCTAGTTTCAGTAAGCATCTTTGCTCTTCTTCCTTTATCACACATAGCCACTAAATGCTGAAAGACTGACTGTTGTTTTCTATATGTAACAGGCCTTGCTTCAGTTGTCTTCAGAGATCATTGATCCGAGCCATCTGTCCTCCCACACCACTATTATTTTGTTGGTCTTATGTTGTCATACTATATTATGTCAAACATCTGGAGTTCATAGTTGTGGCTGTTAGTTATTGGTGAAAGGGTTTTGGTGTTGGTTGTGATTGGTTTTTATGATGATTGTTGCTGCTGTTAATAATTGGTGGTTTTTTTGCTAATGTAAGTGTTTTGCTGTTGGTTGTAGATATGTACCGATATTGGTGGCTATTGGTTGGCACAGGTTATGTTAATGATCAGTCATTATCGCTGCTCTCGTGTTTTGGTGGTAATGTTGCTAAGTATGTAAGCAATTTGCTGTTGTTTGTAGATGTTGTTTGTTATCGGGGGCTATTTGTTGTCATGGGTTGTGTATAATTATTGTTATTACTGTTGGTTATTATGCCCCCCTGGGAAGAAGTTGGGGTTTATGCTTTGCACCTGTCCGTCCGTCCGTCGGTCGGATGGTCAGTCGGACTGTCCGTTAACCATTTTGTTTCCGCACGATATCCAGAGAAGGCTTTGACCTACTATCATTTAAGTTGGTATGCTGGTTACTTAGGAAGAAAGGAAGACGCCTATTGATTTTGAGGTCAACAGGTTAAAGGTCAAGATCACAGGGGCTTGTAACATGAAATTCTTGCCGCACAATATCTAGAGAACATTTTAACCTACAATCATGTAAGTTGGTATGCTGGTTACTTGGGAGGAAATGAAGATGTCTATTAATTTTGAGGTCAACAGGTAACAGGTCAAGGTGACAGAGGCCTCTCTTAACAAATTGCACATATTGACAACTTGGCTGCAAGTTGGGGGGCATACATGTTTTACAAACATCTGTTGTTGGTTGTAGTGTTGCTAACGTAAGGGATTGGCTATTGAGACAGCTGTTGTTTTTATGGCAGTTAATAAACTTAGTGTCTCTTTTATTACCCTTACCCTAATTTGTGATGAAGATTACACATTTCAGTAAGCTTTTATTATGCAGTTTAATTAAGATTGTGTGTTTTCAAATAAAATGTATTCTTTTGATTAGACTATTGTGCCGGCTTATTGGCAGAATGATGTTTATTGTCATATCATGATCAACACTGATCAGAACTAATAAAACTAAATGTCAGATAGTGTATTCCATGTTGATGATTCTATTGGGGAAATGCAGGAATGTCAAGGTCGCTGTAAACAAACCGTTTAACTAGTTTTATTGGTCCGACATGATCCAAAAGACTTAATGTAATTGGTTAATTGATTCCAAGTGGTACTTGATTGAATAGTTCAGTCACTTCGTAACTTAAATAATTTGGGAATGTTGGAACCAACACAATTTTTTGCATCTGTTTGTGCTTTGCCAAATGCCTTCATAATTAACTGATATACTCGATAAGAAACTCGGCATCTGCTGTCGTTAGTCCAATTGCGACAGTCAATTTAGCCATTTTTCCGATAATTTTCTAAGGCTGCCGTGTTGCAGACATAAATTCCATGAAATGATTAACATAGTCTTGATGTTGCTTAAAGGGACTATGTCAACCAAAAATTGGCTTTCTATTGCACTATAAATTATATTAGATGATAGAAATGCGCTATATCTTTACATGTAAATGAAATGAATAAAAAATAATACAACACACACTGAGATATTTGATAAAAACAAATAAGCAAAAAATTATGAAAAAATTGAAACCCTGAGCTCGCGACTTAGGAGCCATTCAAGGAAATGAAAGTAGACAGCGCTTTAACCTACTGAGCTATCATGCTTGGTAAGAAGTCATGTGTAAACTATGGTTATACTAAATGCGCACAATTATGACGGCAAAATGTAAACAGGAAAATGGCCAAACATCCCATATTATAATTTTTTTTTTTTCAGAAAGCAAACACTCTTTTCCCATTGTAATACTATATACCTTGTTTTTAGCTCACCTGAGCACATAGTGCTCATGGTGAGCTTTTGTGATCGCCCGTTGTCCATCGTGCATGCGTGTGTACGTGCGTGTGTGCGTCGTCAACTTTTCATTCAAACCGCTTGGCAGATTTTCACCAAACTTCACAGGAATGATCCTTGGGTGAACCTCTTTCAAAGGTGTTCAGATCTTTCTGGTCCGCCACATATGTAGGTCACCAGAGCTAAAAATAGATTTTAAAAGTGTAAACTTTAAAAATTTTCTTCTCTGAAACCGCAGGGCCCAGAGGTTTCATATTTGGTATGAAACATCCTATAGTGGTCCTCTACAAAGATTTTTTAAATTATGCCCCTGGGGTCAAAACAGGCCACGCCCTGGGGGTCACACGGTTTATATAGAATATATAGCAATGACTTTAAAAATCTTCTCTTAAACCACAAGACCCAGAGGTTTCATATTTGGTATGTAACATCCTATAGTGGTCCTCTTCAAAGTTTGTTCAAATTATGCCCATGGGGTCAGAACAGGCCACGCCCTGGGGGTCACATGGTTTATATAGAATATATAGCAAAATCACTTTAAAAATCTTCTCCTCGGAAACTGCAAGGCCCAGAGTATTCATATTTGGTATGCAACATCCTTAAGTTGTCCTTTACAAAGATTGTTCAAATTATGCCCCTGGGGTCAAAACAGGCCACGCCCGGGGGTCACATGGTTTATATAGAATATATAGCAAAATGACTTTAAAAATCTTCTCCTCTGAGACCACAAGGCCCAGCGGTTTCATGTTTGGTATGTAACATCCTATAGTGGTCCTCTACAAAGATTGTTCAAATTATGTCCCTGGGGTCAAAACTGGCCACGCCCCGGGGTCACATGGTTTATATAAACTTAAATAGCAAAATGTCTTAAAAATCTTCTTCTCTGAAACCGCAAGGCCCAGAGGTTTCATATTTGGTATGTAACATCCTATAGTGGTCCTCTACAAATATTGTTCAATTTATGCCCCTGGTGTCAAAACTGGCCATGGGGGGGTCACATGATTTATATAGACTTGAATAGCAAAATGACTTTAAAAATCTTCTCCTCAGACACCGAAAGATCTAGAAGTTTGTTATTTGGTATGTAACATTATATAGTGGTCCTCTACAAAGATTGTTCAAATTATGCGCCTGGAGTCAAAACTGGCCACGCCCCGGGGGTAACAGGGTTTATATAAACTTAAATAGCAAAATGTCTTAAAAAATCTTCTCTTCTGAAACCGCAAGGCGCAGAGGTTTCGTATTTGGTATTTAACATCCTATAGTGGTCCTCTACAAAGATTGTTCAAATTATGCCTCATGGGTCAAAACAGACCACACCCCAGGGGTCACATGGTTAATATAGACTTAAATAGCCAAATAACTTTAAAATTCTTCTCCTCTGAAACCGCAAGGCCTAGAGGTTTCTTATTGATATGGAACATTGTATAGTGGTCCTCTACAAATATTGTTCAAAGTATGCCTCTGGGGTCAAAACTGGTCACGCCCGGGGGGTGGGATCACATGGTTTATATAGACATCTCCTTTGAAACGGCAAGGCCCGCAGCTTTCCTATATGTGGTACGTAACATTGCATAGTGGTCCTCTTCAAAGATTGTTCAAATTATTCCCCTCGGGTCAAATCTGGCCACCCCAGAGGGGTTACATGGTTTATAAAGACTTAAATAGCAAAAGGACTTTAAAAATCTTTAGCTGAAACTGCAAGGCCCAGAGGTTTGTTCAAGGTTGTTCAACTTATGCCCCTGGGATAAAAGTAAGCCAAGCCTCGGGGATGCAAATTCCAATTGGGTTTCAAGGTCTCAGTTGAGCGTCCTAGGGCCCTCAGGGCCCTCTTGTTTATTATATATCAGTATTAATATCTAAATTTAAGATTTTTCTTTAACAAATTGCCCCCTTGAGGCCCTTTTAGGTGATATAGTCCCTTTAATTTAGAAGATGTAACTACAAACTAATGCTGCTGACACTCCCTTATGAAATGTCATTTCCAAGCAGGAATAGTATGAAAGGAATGGCCATTCTCATGAAATATTGGCACTTGCTTAGGCCACAACAAATTGATCAGATGTTCGTCGGATTTGCCACACCTTAAAATCGTCAATCGAAAAAAAAAAAACATCTTTTTTTTTTTGCCACCGCACATATAATTTTGCCCCGCACCAGATTTTTTAAAATATAGTTTTCATCAACGAGTCTCATTTTATGTTAAACGCTGACTTCTTGGTGTCCCCAAATCATAACAAGCAATTGGTACTGATCTAGACGTGAATAAGGCACTTTGCGGCGACTGGTTTTTGTACCGAGCACATATTTTATGACCCAAACGTTGACTCTCCAATAGCCAGTCTGGCACAGCTGCCATATGTATTTTCGACTCAGCAATTTCTTCTAATATCCACACATATAAGTTGTTTTTGACATGTCCATTTTATAAATTGAACGTATCTGTTTGGTGTAAAAAAATTTCAGCTTTTATATATTAAGGTACATTTAACAGGGCAAGCCAATTCATTATGTTAGTTATCAATTTCAAATTATTTTTGGATATATTTTGTTAACATCTTGTAGATATTTTAAGAGTGTATGTTTAAATAAAAATAATTATCCAAGTTTACTGCAATGAACAATTGGCATAAATGTTAATATAAACATCTAAATATACTAATGCTTTTGTTAATGCCATAATGCAATTAATGTACAGCACAGTGAAGTATAAGTTTATAACAATTAAAACAATAAGATATAACCATTCCCTGACATGGAAACACGCAGCGATGTTGCGAGTCGATTAAAAAATTGGCTCAAGAAAAATAAGAGCCAGTGTGAGCCCTGGTTTACGTTTTTTTTAAATGGTGGCGTCCAATTGTTTCGTCGTGTCATCTTAAGATACAGAACTTATATTAGTCATTCCTAAATTGTTTTGTGTTTATTGTATGACATTTCATATTCATGTTATTAAACTGTTGGTAGTGAATGACCGCACAGGCTAATCCAGGATGGCACTTTCCACCTACAGTGAATTTATGTTTAGAAGGGACTTCCTTGAAACAGAAAATACCACAAAAGCGGAAAGTGTCGTCCCGGATTAGCCTGTGCGGACGTTTTCCCACGACGCCCCTCATATGTTTTAAGAACGAAATCTGTTTTGTCATGATGATTGCCCATATTATCTAGCTTAAGCAACATTTTGATCATTTGAACATAAAGGGAAACAGATTTTTTTAAATAGATTTTAATATCAAAGTTAAAAAAAAAAATCACTACAGTCAACTCCCGATGTCGCAGATTTGGCTCAAAGTTTCTTTCGAGGGACTGATATTTGAAAGTTTTATAGTGATATAAATTGCTGTCGTTTGGCTCGAAGTCACGATGGTCTAATTTTTTGATGGCTCGAAGTGTTTGTCACGGTTTCAGTTACAGTTGTTTGTTTGGCTCAAACACGATTCGGTTGCATCGGGTCTTTATTTAAGCTTAGATACGCTTGATAAGTGTCAAGCGTTGAGGGAACGCATTAATTGATTTCACAGCTTTCACAAACTTAAAATAAATAAAATTATTAAAATGTAAACAAATTATTGACGTCTGTTGATAACCATGATATATATCTGAATACTCTTCAATTAAAGATTTGAAAATAAGCCAGACGGAGATATGTAACCGCCCATATATGTATATTAAGTACGTTTTCTCGAACTCTGGGTGGGTGAAGTTTTGATGGCTGGCAGTTTCCTTGCCGGTCTCTGCGACTTCGAACCATCGGGAGACGACGGTATTTAATAATGTTCTGTGTATATAATAATTATGATGCAAGTGGTGTATTGGGGCTTTTAGATGCTGTAAAACTATTTATATTCGTCTGCATGAAATTTCATGGTTCGTTAAAAATGACAATTTTGTGGGCACTTAAATTTGTGGATTTTCAATTTTATTTAAAAAAAAAACATCTAGAAATGCTTCAATCAATCGTATAGCTGTTTTCTGTTTGTAACACCTAACGGTCAAAAATGGAGCATCCCCGCGGTATGTGGGCCCCATTATCGACCTGTCAATTAAGCAATAGACCCTTTTTATGAAATAAACATCGCACGTCACTGTGGGAGGTAGGGTCCCACTACATATGTGTGAATTAAAACATGGGCCCCTTGTCTGTCAAAAACCAAAGTCGTCAAACGTGGTCAACGCTTTTTGCATGTACAGTGATTACTATGCACATAGATCTTTACTAGTCTATCTGAAGGAAAATAGCAACGCATATACAGCGTTACTGCATAGGCAGATAAATTGGATATGTCAAGTTTCATTAAGGTTGACAGTATATTACACTGGAGCCTCATTTGGAGTGTTTGCAGATTAGATAGGGGCTACTTGTCTCACAAAAAATAAACTGGATATTAAACTGATTCATTTATGATATAAATGCACATCATGTTTCAGGTAATGTATTTATCATAAACAAACTCTTATACTTCATTTAACTACTATAAATATTATATTGACATTGTCTTCATGTAGGTATAGAAAACTACATCTTATAGCACAAATTCGGCCGAAAAAAATAGCTAGCCAAATAATTATTTGTTGGAAACTTTAATTCGTGGATTGTTCCATCCTCAAATTCACGAAAATTAGTGCCCCACGATTATTAGACAGTTGGCGCAAGCCAACAGGGTTTAGTAGGTATATTCAGAAATCGGTCTTGAGGGAACTACTTCTTTACTTTGCAGGCTACGAGTCAGTAAATCAATAAATTACTGCGCTGCACTTGCTGAGCAGTGAGGCTTCCTGTTATCGATGCTACTTTCTATAAATAGAGGACAAGAAATAGCTCCGACTTAAACACTAAAAAACGTTAATAAATAATCCATTTAGTCTGCATCTACAAGTGAATTCATGTTATGTCTATTCACATAGGTATGATAGCATATCTGTTTGTGCTGTTGACTGGTTAACTGCATATTGTATGAATATCATAGGCAGTTGAGGGGTATAGTAAATATTGCACCCCGTGGAGAGTGATGTCAACCGAGCCCGAAGGCCGAGGTTGACATTACTCCTCAAGGGGGGGCAATATTTACTATACCCTGCAACATGCCTGTGATATTTATTTTATAATACTGAACAAAAATACTGTAATTCAAAGAACAAACTAGTTGTACATTGTAAACTAAACTTTATTGTTGTAAAATCAAGCGTTCATCGACATTTTTAAAATACATTTTTATAAGCGCCTACTGATCATTAGCTAATATGGATTGATCAGAGAATCCAAATTGCTATTTTTAGGTCTACGCGCTGGGTATATTTTAGTCACAAACATTACACCCCGCTCTGTGTATATTACTTTCCAACGCCGCGACATATTGAAATTATGCAGGGATGGGTATATGGAATTTTACAATGTAGAAATGTAGAAATGACATAACTGAACAGTTGACTTACTTCAATAAATGGTATTTATGATAAAATTACTCTCATAATTCATTTACTCTTAGTTTCTTTTCTCGCCAGCAGTCTTTTCTATGCTGTAAGCGTTTTGATTAATGGTTTTGCAGTAGTTGGCTTGTACTTGTAAAGTTCTTTACCCAAGAAGAATTAAATTAAATGTTAGTTACTCATATGCAAATAAATCTGTTGTTTTATTCAATCACAGCAGAGGTAACTAATGTACTTGACACAGAATTGCAAATAAATCGAGTGTTTTATCCAGTTACAGCACAGGTAAAAAATGTACTTGACACAGAATTGCAAATAAATCTAGTGTTTTATCCAATCACAGCACAGGTAAAAAATGTACTTGACACAGAATTACAAATAAATATAGTGTTTTATTCAATCACAGCACAGGTAAAAATGTACTTGACACAGAATTTCAAATAAATCTAGTGTTTTATCCAATCACAGCACAGGTAAAAAATGTTCTTGACACAGAATTGCAAAAAAACTATTGTTTTATCCAATCACAGCACAGGTAACAAATGTTCTTGACACAGAATTGTAAATAAATATAGGGTTTTATCCAATCACAGCACAGGTAACAAAATTTTTATGTACTTCACACAAAATTGCAAAAGGTAAAGCATGAATTGTGAAGTGTCTGTTCAGCTAGATCAATGGAAGAAAGTAAATCATTTAAGGATAGTTCTGGAGGAGTGTAAAACATTAGTTGCAAATACCAGAACGGTCTATGGTATTCTCCTAGGTCTATAAAGAACCCTTTTCGTGTGACCTGACAGCTTTGACAAGCAGTCAGGTCACACCAGTTTTACTGTCAGCGGGATGTCAGGAAGGTTGTGTGGATGCGAGAGCTATTTGATGGACTTACGTGGGAAGAACGACAGGGAAAATCGTGATCCTGCATCGAGAATAGAACATAGTTTCCTTATATAGCACCTTAATATTTTGTTTGCACTAAATTGAGACATCAAGATTTCTAATGTTTCAAGCGATTTCTGGAAATTGTATAATCTGTGTACCAAGGCAAGTGGGAATATAATGTTAACTGAATTCTTTCCAGTTTTCTTAACAGATTTTTCTGTACAGTCTGTGGAAAATATCTCTTTGAGTTTTGTAACATGAAATTTAGCAATACTTTTCAATAAATCTAAAGGATTTAGTGACCTCATTTGCTTTTAATAAGTTAATACAGTTCATGAGCCATAGAGTTTAATTTTTGTGTTTTATTTGTCATGATCTTAATGCAGTTTTATTTCAGCTTAAGTTATGTGTCCAAATGGTTATGTATTTTAAATGGGCATACTTAAAAGTTACTCCCAAAATTGTGAATGTACAGTAAAAAGCAATTGTGCTATTAATTTTAACCACAGACATTTGTCAAATTGCCTTGAATTCTAGACAGAAGAAAATGATCAAATGTAAACGTTTGCAGAGGGCTGTAAATTGCAGAATTGAGTCAATGTTTATGCACTTGAATAATTCTTCTGCCAAATGTAAATTTTTAGGACATGGTCAGAACATGACTGTCACATGACACACAACGAATAACGGGTTAGTTGTTTCATGCGTACATTACATGATCTATATGCATTCGTGGCATGTTGTATTTAGAAGGAAATGTTGCTAACCATTTGTCACTTGACTGGGATGTTTCATAGGTGGTGCGTCGTGAGAAAACCGGTCTTGATGCATGTGCGTTAAGTGTCTTCCCGGATTAGCCTGTGCAGTCCGCACAGGCTAATCCGGGACGACACTTTCTGCTTGTATGGTATTTTCCGTTTGAAGGAAGTCTCTTCTAAACACAAATCCACTGTAGGCGGAAAGTGCCATCCTGGATTAGCCTGTGCGGACTACACAGGCTAATCCGGGACGACACTTTACGCACATGCATTAAGACCGGTTTTATCACGACGCGCCACACATGTTCTTGATATGGTAGAAAGTTACTCATACTCGTGCAACATAAATTACCTGTTGGCGTATTATGAACCCCATTTGGGTGTATTATAGCATTGTTTATATGGTTGAAATTGTCATGTTTACATATTACTAACGTAGTTACATAGTTTCATAAATGTCATCTAATTATTGACCCTAAGGCCATAACAAAACGGGTGTGAAATTTTCCTGTTTTGAAGAAGGACCCTTTCTGATTTTGATTTACTGACTAATAGCCTGCAAAGAAAAGAAGTAGTTTTCCCCTCTCAAAAGACCAGTGGCTTCTGCCAACAGTCTAAAAATATAGATAAATATATAAAAAATTGCAAATTTAAGATTGCACAAAGTAGCCGTTCATTGAGAATGTGCAAAGTTTAGACACTGCAAAATAAAATGATTTAACAGTTCAGTGGAACCCATAAGAATTGTTATGAAATATGGCAGGCCATGTGGTGCTAACCCATGACATAACACAGGAATATATCTGTCTATTATTATCATCAGCAGCTATCAGTTATCAACAGTGTCTGCTGTTTAAATGTTTCTGTAAGGAGCCACATGTGATCCATGTGGGCCAACCTTGACAACATTGTAACAGCTCTGGCATCTATGATCTTGGTGTTTGTTGTTTTTGTTAACATCCAGAATTGAGTTGTGATCCTACCTTTGGACAAGGACATTGACATAATGGCTGTTTGATGTCTTCTCTGTTGTCTGTGTATTTGTTGTGATAATTCTTTGACCTCAAACTTATGTCATGATTTACATAGAGTCTGAAACACATGATTATGATCATGTCAAATGTTTGAAACTATCTACTATGGTTAAGTTTATGTTGAAACTATCTTTTATGGTTAAGTTTATGTTTGAAACTATCGACTGTGGTTAAGTTTATGTTAGAAACTATCTACTATGGTTAAGTTCATGTTTGAAACTATCTATTATGGTTAAGTTTATGTTTAAAACTATCTACTTTGGTTAAGTTTATGTTTAAAACTATCTGCTTCGGTTCAGTGTATGTTTGAAACTATCTTCTAAGGTTAAGTTTGTGTTCTGTAAATAGAAAAATATATTTCTTGGGGTTATTTGTTCCCTAAATTTCTATCGCATTTGTGAGAAATGATAGCATTGAAAAGTTAAACCAGTGCAGATGCCGGTTGCACCTGCGTTGTTATGTTTTGTAATCCACCAGCACAGTTTGGGAGCTAGATTAATGCCTTTATAAAAAGGTTGCACCATTTAATCATGGCACAAAACCTGACATGCTTGAAATGTTGGTTTTGAAAGGGTTTTGTTGTTCAAGTTCACTTTTGCATTGTTTGCATGATGTCAGTTTTATCAGATTGATTAGACTGCGGCACTAGGATGCTTTCATAGAAAACATACTCACTCGGAAATAAAAACATATTTCATGTACCAGTTTCTGATTTCCTGTTTAGAAGCATTGTATTTATCTGCTGAGTTGTGTTTATATTCAAGAGTTCCAACTAACAGATGTCATCTGGTACATTTCTTCTGCCAAATGTTAAGCTACTGTAACAGTTGGCCACGTTTTAGACCTAGTTTCAGGACAAAACCTTTGTTCAGTGAGATCTTGTTTGTTATTCAGTTTGAAGTGTCAAGATTTTCCAGATATTCATGATTTGAGGTGTGTTGTGGAAAAAAAGGGCTTAATGCATGTGCGTAAAGTGTCGTCCCGGATTAGCCTGTCACTACAAAATGAAGCAGATGTTAGCTCTTCCATTTGTCAATGTATTTTCTCTGTTTAGAAAGGTCATACATAGGTATCTCAGTTGTTAAATCATGCAAAGAATCATGATCATGCTTGTGTAATTGACAGTTCATTAATTTTCATGCACAAGAATGGTCATATGTACAATGATTGGTGTACTGTAAACATAGAAATTTGTTGGTATGAAATTTTAATGTTTCTTTAAAAGGAACAGTTTCTTTGGTACTTGATTTGGTTGATTTCAAAATTTGAAAGTAAAATATTACCAATTCAACAGGTAGTCGTTCGCAATGCATGTGCAGCAAATCTCAAGATCTGATAATCTATGCTGATCACCTGTCAATTAGCCACATGTGTTTAGTGGTATATCTGTAATGTAGTTGATAATTGTTCGATCAGAACAATTAAACTGTGCCTTATTGACTTATTGACCCCTAACCGTTAAATGGCATCTCATTGACATTTATGTTGTTATAACAATATCTGCAAAATGTTACTCTAGTGGCCCAATAGAGAGATAACAATGCATAATAAAGGCCTTAAACATCATGGTGTTGAAAAATTAAATTGCACCTTATTTGTATTGCAACCTTTATTGACTTAAATTGGTGGCTTCAAGCAAGAGATGAAAGGTGTAGTATGTACCTTGAATATTTGTTTTAAAATATGACAGTGCATCGGTGCAACTGGATATATTTTGGATATTAGTAACATTCGGATGCTAAAATAAATGCAGGGTTCGAAATTAGCACGACCCTTAAGCCCTACACTGGTAAATATTGAATGGGGCTTGCTCAGAGTCTCAGTTTTATATAAGCGGGCTTGTAACATTTTCTCACTCTCAAGCAATAATATAAGAAATCGAGCTTGCTTGGCCAGACTGCTAATTTCGATGACTGCTAAATGTATGAAATTTCATTGGGATTTGAATTCGTGGTTTGGTCTACCCAAGAAATCAACAAAAATTTGTACCCCATGAATAATAATGGTTTTACAGTATTTCAGTTTATTAAATTATTATGATCAAGAATGTATAGTAAAATCATTACCAAAAGTCTGGAGATACCACATTGATAACTTCCAAATGCACTGCCTTTATCTTAACATAGCTCTAGATAATAAGGGGCCTTGGTTAAACTTTCTGGTTTACATTCTTCAACTGGGTCACAGATATTTAACTTCTGAGGTGAAAGATTGTTGGTGTGTTCTGTACTCAGATATTTTATATTTGCAGTGTTTAATCACTGTTATTTCCTGTGCCAAACAAAAAATAGAGCTGGGTCATTAAATGGTTTAAGTTTGTATTTTAAGACTGGAAGAAATAGGATCTGCTGTAGTTTAGCAACTGCGTTTTGGTTAAGTGAAACAAATGCAAAGTGAAACATGGATTTCGAACAGAAATAACTGGGAATACAACATTGACAGCTTGATGACTGAATGGATATTTTATGGAATAATGTTTATAAAGTATGTATGTTTACAGTTGTTCTTTTGTTTGTATAGGAATTGATCAATGTAGAGCCATGATTGATGAATATTTTTCATGAGCACTATGGTCTAAATAAAATAAATAATTATGGTTCTGATTATAGTGAAATTTTAGAACTTACAAGAGCATTATAATATAGAAGATATTTTAAAACATAGTATTAAGGTGAAAAAAAAAGATCACCTGCAGGTGATCAAATCAATGTCGCTCGTGTGAGAGGCAGACACTCTAATCCTGTCACTTTAAAAGAGCTAGTCCAACAACAACACTGGTGTTAAGTGTCTTATATGCCAATCACTACTGAGTTGAGTATATGCAGGCCAGAAATTCAAGATTGCAATTTCTTAGATTGTCAGCATAGTAGATGACAGCACTAAAGATATCTTGTTTTCAGAACATGTGCCAAGACCAATAATTGAATAGTGTACTTACGTATGCTTTATTCAGAATGTTTCTAAATATAGATACAAATACCATAAGCGTCTTACCGTAATAAATAACTCAGCAAGTCAAATATTAAGGCTATTATATTATGACAGATGGCATTTACAGATTTACAGATACCATACCATACTAGTCGCATGTAATATTTGGTCTGTTATAAAGAACAAACATTGGATGACCGTTTTTTTGGTAACTCAAGGTCAATTTATTATGCATGCACAATGAGTGGTGAGTGAATGTAGTTATTCAAATGATTTGGATGTAATTAATTATGGTGTATCAGTATGAAATGTGCATATCTTGTCATTGTTTTGTTTCCTGTATAATTAATACATATATTTCAAATCTTGCAATTATTATAAACTTAGTGTTGAAAAACATGTAGAACAATTTGAACACCTACTTCATAACAAAATTGGAATACCAAGCTGAAAGGAATTGTCTGATTTATAAAAAAAGACAAACAAAAGACTAACAATATTTAAATAGTATTTTTTTCTTCCTGAACTTTCATAACCATATTTTTATCCTTTTGCCCCTATTCCACATATGCAACGAATCCCACAAATCATTACTAATTGACAAATGTTATGATTCATGAGGATTCTTGACATTTTGCACATTTTCTTGCCCAAATTGTGACATTCTAGGATTCAGTTACGATACATTTACGATAATGTTACGAATATTTGTGAGATTGGCCTGAATCACACGAATTCTGTCATCAGTTTAATACGTTTTACAAGAATCTATTACGACTATTTTACAAAAGTTAGGAATCAGTTATGTATCAGTTAAGAATACGCCAAATGCATGTACAAATTAGGTACAAATAAAAATATATTTTTTAATTTATTTTAAGGGTGTATTTGTGGGATTCATGACAGATTTGTAGCTGATTCTTGGTCAAGCCGCATAATCTTGAATTCCCGAATGAGTTAAAACTACATACAAATGCCTATGAATCGATTAGGAATCAGGTATGATGCCTTAGAATACACAATAAATTTGTTACAAATTATCTACAAATGTTTGGAATCTAGAGTTCGTGGCCAACAGTTTAAAACTTTTGTCTCAAATTTCCGACTGCTCAAGAATTGCAGGAACTGACTATGAACATATACGAATCAGTTAAGAACTTCACGAACTGATTACGATTAAATTGCTAATCCTAAAATTTATCAATTTTTGGCGATTCCTGGGATTCGTGATGTGGAAAATGGGTATAACAGAGCTTTTTTAGCTCACCTGAGAACAATGTGCACGGTGAGTTATTGGTATAGGGGACCTTTCTGGTATCGTTCGTCGGCCATCGTCCGTGTGCCGTCAACAGTTGGGTTCGTTTTCACGCTGGATACTTCACTTTTTATCCAATTTTAACCAAACTTGCACAGTTTGTGTATGACCATAAAATCTTGGATGGGGATTGTTATTGGGCCAGATCACACCAGTAACACTAGAGTTATTGCCCCTTTTTCATGCAAAAAAAGTGCAAAAATGCCTTTTTCCAACATAAAAACTTCCATCCATCTTAACCAAACTTTCACAGTTTGTGTATGACCATCAGATCTCAGCAGATGCCAAAAATGGGCCAGATCTTGTTTAAAACACCAGAGTTATTGCCCTTTGTTTATTAAAAAATATACACAAAAATGGACTTCAATTTTCATCCAATCTTTACCAATCTTGCACAGTTTGTCTATTACCATGAGGTTACAATTGAAGTCGAATATAAGCAAGATCAGACCAGGAACACCAGATTTATTGCCCTGTGTTTGTGAACAAAATATACAAAAATGGACATTATTCAGGATAGAGACTTCATTTTTCATCCAATCTTCACCAATCGTGCACAGTTTGTCTATGAACATAAGACTACAGGTGAGTCGAATATAAGCATGATCATTAAGCCAGAAACACCGGAGTCATTGCCCCTTGTATTTGGAAATAAACATGATCCAGTTATCAATGATTGGCTTGCACACACGATTTTGTATTTAATGTTCACCAAACTTCGCACAGTTTGCGTGTGACCATAAAAATTGATTGATATAATTTGATTTCCAACAGTTACAAACCTTGTTTGCAGTTATTTGTACATGCAACATTGATGGCTTCAGAGCCTGCATTAACATCATTTATCATTATTAGACACAAAATTATCAAAGAAAAAGCAAAACTTTACCTTATAGCACAGCCATCGCAATTATCGCATTGCAACTAGTTCTCCAAAACTGCCTGCTAAAAAAACATCTAAATCTACTGTTTCTGCATTTTCCAGAATTGTCACTGTTTTTATAAAAAAGGGTCAGGTAAGAATATAGAGAAAAATGTTTTGAGAACCATTAGCAAAACACTGCACATCCACTACCCAACCCATACTTCAGTTAGCCCATTGCACTAACCGATGTTTTAAATCAAATTGAACCTATCCCGCTTTGCTTATTGTTAATATACAAAACAGTATGGTCTTGAACTGTACCAGTTCTCAGGTGAGCGCTTTGGGCCATCATGGCCCTCTTGTTTCTCAATGTTACATTTTAAGTATAACCCTTCTCGAAAAAGTGTATTTAATACGCATTTAACGCGTATTAAATGCTGCGGTATTGGCACTGTAATTTATCTGCGTTAAATGAGCATTAAATACACTTTTAGTACACTAATTGTATTTTTTCTGTACTTTTTCTGCATTTTTTACAAAAAAGTGTATTAATGCACTAGAAAAAAACACTTAAAATATACTTAAGTGTATGTTTTGAAGATGCGGTGTATTTTTCAAGGACAAACTGCACTTTTAATGCACTTCAGTGTGTTAATGCAGGAAAAATGCAGAAAAAGTACGCTTTATTACTGTAACAAGTGTATTTTTTCTGCATTTTCAAGTGTATTAAACGCAGAAAAAATATGGTGCCAATACCGCAGCATTTAATATGCATTAAATGCATATTAAATACACTTTTTCGAGAACGGAAGTAGCATTATACACATTTTGGCAAATTAGATTTTATAGTAGCCAGTCCTGAACTTAAAAGACCTTTACTGTTCAAACACCTTCATTTGAACACCTTAGGCCAGGACTTTTTGATTTTACGGTTTACAAAACCGGCGAACATAAATTTTCTGAAAGTGAAAAAATAAATAAATTATAATTACGATTTTTTGTTTACAGATGGGGGACGAAACGTTAACCTTTTCTAAATATTTTGAGTACGAATATAATAATTTGCTCGGTAAGTCCGTTTACTTCCGTGAAACTGCTTTTTGTTTTTGACGGTATCACACTATGATTGCCGATCGAGATCAACAAATTGTTCCGGAATTTCACGGACAATTTTTTTAAGCAAGGCGTCCGCCGTTGTTTATGTACATGTATGCCATGTAAAACCCGTGTTTTCTACAAAATAGTGCGAAATGTCTGCTGAAACACGATGTCACGTTCCACGCATGGAAAGCGTGCGTGTACCGATCATGTGCTTTACTAAATACAGGTCTTTAAAGACATTGGGTGTCCTAGTTTCCCGTCAAAGGAATGTTAATCCCGTGCATGATTTTTGCAGGGAGAAATCCCGTTATTGTGGTCAGTGAAGTGTTTCAAGTTTGAGGGTCGTCTCATAAATCTGTACTAGTATCCAAAATTGAACAAAAGATTGGTACAGCAAATGGAGAAAAAATAGGTAAATTACAATCAAATTGGCGTGGTTTTTCCATGCAAATTTACTTATTGGTGGACAAAAATTAGCAAGTGATTTTTAGTTCGTAAATTGCTGAATTTATTATATATTGTAAACTCCTAATAATGTTCAACATGTTTCATAGACGGCCCTTAAAATGACTTGTCCATTTGATAACAGTTAATATTACCGTTAGAAGTACAGTTATTCATGGAAAGAATGAAACATGAGAAAATCAACTCTGTTTTTAACAATAGAGTGACATTTGTCTTTAACATTTGACACGCAGGCACGATGTGCACGAGGAAAATTTCCCGCCGTTTGTGCAAGAACAAAGCATGTATATAATATAAATATATTTTAATCAAGATCTTTACAATTCACCAATTATCCAGTCAGTACTATGTTCAACAGCTGTAACGATTAAAACAGTGTTAAAACACTAAATACATGCCCATATGAACATATTAATTAATCGAATAAAAAAGGCTCCATCAGTAGATCGAGTGTAACCTAAAGATTCGAGAACGACGAGAATAGTGGGTTTGGACATGACGTCACTGTGCGAATGTGATGCGCACTGGACATAAACATCCAGAAAAAATCATTACTTTCAGTTTCGCAACAACGATGATGCTTTTGCTTTTAAAAGGCTAGAGGTATGCCGTTCAAATGGTGATGTTTCGTTTATTTCATTTCGTTTAAACTTGTACAAAAAATTGAAAACATCTTAGCCTTAAATTTAATAGCTAAAACGCACCAGATAACGTCATTTGACACATGCCGCAAAAAAATTTGACGTACGGAGGGGATACCCCTCCCTAACCCACCCCTCTCGGGACGGGGACGCCTTAAAAAATCCTGTGGAAGGCACTGGATGTTTATTTTCAAGTGGCATTTGTAATAAATAATATCATTAGTAACAAGATTTTCTTGCGGGCACATCGAAACGAGGATGTGGGGACAGACAGCTTTGTCTCGTATAAACTTAAAAGAGAAAGTCATGGTTGCATTTTGTTGATGATATATATTTTCGCGACACAATAAGAATTTCTTATTTGCCTTGTATTTTGTTTCTGTCACAATTGTAATGCAATAATTTAACATACACTAGCAGTTCAGTTTATATCTGATAAATTTCATATATACATGAAGATTTAGCATTTACACAGAGTTGAATATTTAAAAAAAAATTATGTTAAAACTGGTTTTTCATTTTTAATAAGAATTAAGACTTAATAAGAATCCAGACAATTAACGTCATATTATTTGGACTTTTCTCTTGATATAGTTAAATTTAATATGTTTTTCGAGACCTCACAGCAATTATTTTCAAAATTTGCGTTGTGTGGTTAGATTAAGCTCGTTTTGCAAGGTCTGTGTTCGGGCAGTTGTGGATTCCAGTCCTGCACAGGTTAACTCATCTTCTTTTAAAAAGGCATCTCACTTTACATTTTGTAAATCCTTACAAGTATACAACTTTGTGGTAAAATCAATTTTAATGATGCCGTTAAAATATATGTATCTATTACACTTCTTTACTCTGTAAAATTCATAAATACAAATGGTTAAACTGCATATAAAACATTGGTGTAATAAAACAGTTTATACCATGTTTGACGTCTTATTCTAACTTCACATAATAGTGTGTTTTAATGTTGATATTGTTGTTAAATATAAATTGCTAATAGGAAATCGTTCGTTGTGTTTAGACAAAAAAGCTGCTTTTAATGTATCAAGAGTAAGCTGAAATTAAGTTTTTAGCAAAGTTGAGTTGTATATAATTTTAGACAGGGGCAGAGAAATAAATGATGAGCTGTTGACATGTCACAGATCTAGTACAGGTACGAAGTGTCTGCGACCCTTTTGACCTAGATCGATGTCATCTACATAAGCAAATAGATCATCAGAATTAATTATTCACATAATTACATGGCATATATATTCATATTGATACAGAGTGGCGGCTTATACATTAATACAGAGTGGCTGTTTATACATTAATACAGAGTGGTGGCTTATACATTAATACAGAGTGGTGGCTTATACATTAATACAGAGTGGCGGCTTATACATTAATACAGAGTGGCGGCTTATACCCACAATGAAATGATGGGTCCTAAGATAGAGTGCATGCACTCGAAACATTGATACCAAGCGATGCTACATAATTCACTCGAAACATTGATACCAAGCGATGCCACATAATTCACATAATTGTGTCGCGATATTTTGTAAAGAACATTGGGACCTCTCTAAATTGACCAACTCACATCTGTCTTGATCACCCCAATGTTGCAAATCAGGAAAAATGTTTGTTTCGCTTCAAACACTATGTTTTGTGACCCCATTAGGTCATTGAACATTTAACTGTTAAGGTTGTCTACAAGAGATAAGACATGCAGCAGATGTATGTATCTGACACAGTAGGGAACATTGTTATATGGTGAAGATGGTATATGGATATAGATTGAAAATCAGCATGTAATTGTTACAAACATTGCTGGTTATTTTGGGAAATAGATGAAGCAATTATGATCCAAATAATACCCATACTGAAATTACCAGTATGTTCTGTGGATAGATTAAGCTAACAATGCTATTTTTGTATTGACATGACAGTATTTGTCCTCATTATTCTTGTTATGCATTTTGTATCTGTGAAGGTGGGTCATTTAACTGAACATAAAAGTATTATTGCAGAATAAAAGCTTTATCAGTAAGTAATGGTGATTTTGTTCTCCAGTAATAGTCTATGAATAATACAAAGACAATTCCTGTATAATTTATTACACATCAATATTCCTGTATAATTTATTACACATCAATAGAATTCGATAGACAGGTTTAACACTTATGATTCCAAATGCAGTCCATAAATTATTGCATATCGGTAGGTTCGCTTTGGAGATCATTGTTTTCTTTCGTTGAATAACTTACCTGTTACCTGCCCAGACATGCAAATACAACCATATGAAATTAATTTGTCAGTCTTGATTGAAGTAAGGCAAAAACAAATAAATGGTGTGTTTTGGGTAACGGTGTCAAACAAATTAGCTAGGGTCGGGATTGAGTTGTTTTTTTTAGGTCACCTGAGCACAAAGTGCTTATGGTGAGCTTTTGTGATTGTTCGTTGTCTGGCGTGCGTGCGTGCCTGCATACGTGCGTCCGTCTGTCGTCAACTTTTCATTTAAACAACAACTCCTCCTAAACCACTTGGCAGATTTACACCAAACTTCACAGGAATGATCTGTGGACCTCTTTCAAAGTTGTTCAAATCTTTCCAGTCTGCTGCATATGTAGGTCACCAGAGCTAAAAATAGATTTAAGAGTGAAGACTAAAAAAATCTTCTATGAAACCGCAACTCAGAGCTTTCTTATTTGATAGGTGACATTCTTTAGTAGTCCTCTACAAAGATTGTTCATATTTGGCTTGAAACATTCTTCACTACAAATATTGTTCAAATAATGCCCCTGGGGTTGAAAGTGGCCATGCCCTGTGGGTCACATTGTTTATTTAGACTAAAAAATTATTCTCCTGAAACTGCAAGGCCCAGATCTTTATACTCAGGTAAGTGGTTTAGTGCCATTTGGCCCTCTTGTTATAAGCCATTATGATGCCTTAAACTCAGGTGAGCGACCTAGGGCCATGGGTGCCCTCTTGTTTAATTTTTGTTTGAACTAAAACACTAAAAGTAGGGTCGGGTTGCCCGAAACACTGAAAAGTATGGTCGGATTGCCCAAAACACTGAAAAGTATGGTCGGGTTGCCCGAAACACTGAAAAGTACGGTCGGGTTGCCCGAAACACTGAAAAGTACGGTCGGGTTGCCCGAAACACTGAAAAGTATGGTCGGATTGCCCGAAACACTGAAAAGTACGGTCGGGTTGCCCGAAACACTGAAAATTTTTGTTTTGGCCTAAGGGCAACAATCTCATGAAAGAAAACTTACCTGATCACGATTTTGAGATCATATATAAGAAGTTAGCACATGATTTAGTATTCATATATTTTGCGCAGAGAGAAGTTTGTACATGATTTAGTGTAATATTAATAATCTGATGACAATACATTGCTTGGCAATGTACTTTAAACATTGCAGAAGGAAGTCTATAAATAGGTACAGTTTTCAAAACTTTTCAAAATCAGGTTCAAACATAAGTAACATTTTAATCTGAGTAAGACTTTTTATTGGTTGTAATCTTCAAATATTAATTGGCAGTTCCTAGATCTTGGCAAATCAATATTTCTTGTTTTAAAGGACAGGCAAAAAATAAAAATGATATAAATTATTTATCAGTTTGATAATTGACTCAATGCTAAACAATTAAGACATCTACATGAAGTTCCCATCAATGGAATTGAGATTTGGTGTTACCTTGCATTGGATTTTGATTTCTCCGCTTTCATTTTGAAAACCTTGAATGTAAGCTTTTGACTGGCTAATTATGGGTTGAAAGAATGTGACCTTTCCATTGGTTGATCTTCAGTTCTGCATTGCAGTTTTTTTTATAGATAATTGTAATCTCTTATTAGTATGCATATAGCATAGCAACACTAAAATAACTCAACATAAAATTTTTATTATTGAAAAAAGTTTTGTTTTCAACTCGTTTATGACGGTCATGATGATTGCTTTTGCACTCATCGCAGTTGCAAACATTGCCATGTGCAGTCTTTTATTAAAGGGACTATGTCATCGAAAAAGACCTCAAGGGGGCAATTTTCTTCAAAAAATCTTAAATTAGCATATTAATACTAGCATATAATAATCGTTAAAACAGGGTATATTTGATGCGAAAAGAGTGTACGCATTCTGAGATGAAAATCAATTGGTTGTGTTTGTTTGGCCCTTTTCCTGTTAACATTTTGACATCAAAGTTGTGAGCATTTTGTAGAACCATAGTTTACAAACAACACCTTACCAAGCATGATAGCGCAGTTGGTTAAAGCGATGTCTACTGTCATTTCTTCGTATGGCTCCTAAGTCGTGAGTTCGATACCCGCTTGGGGTTTTATTTTTTTCAGGCTTTTTTGCTAATTTGTTTTTATCAAATATCATATTGTGTATTATATTATTTTTATTCATTCAATGCGCATGTCTTAGTAAAGGGCATTTCTATCAAATAATTTAATTTATAGTGTAATAGGAAGACAATTTTTCGTTGACATAGTCCCTTTAACAACTTTTATTTAGCGACGAACCAATATGTCATTGGTATAAAATTAGTGTTGAGTTAAATTTATTTATACCACAGTATAGATTAGTTATACCAGAAACCATTTCAGTTCAAACCTTTGAACATATTTATTTTTAAAAACAAACATACAAGAACATGTCGAGATGTACATACAGAAACTCTTGGATCATATTCACAGGTATACAGGTCACATGACCGGGGTAGTGCAGTGACTAAAAATTCAGACCCGTTGTTCACAAACAGTTGTTCACAAACACGTAGTATTAGGATAGTAATCAGATGGTCGTCAAAGGACTTTGATTGGTTATTTGATTAAAAAGACTTCAGAAGTACCATCAGTTCTGTATAAATAGTATCAGATTTCATTGGTTTATTACATAAACACTCCCTCTAGTAATGTTTTGAAGCATGAATAGCCAAGTGGTGGAGTATGATATATTTTAAGGTGATATCGTAACTGATACAATCAGTCTGTGTAATGATTACAAATTAGAGCTATCAATTTGAACTGTAAACATTCACTCAATTGTTTTAACTGTGTCAGTTTCAGTTTTAGGTCATGATTTTATGCTTTAAGATTTGTTGATGTTTGATTTTTAGTGTTATCATTCAACCAGTTTATATATAAATGAACATTGTGGTGCTTGTTTTGAGTAGATAATTTAATTTGAAAGAAGTCACATGTATTGTTTTTTTGTGTGTGCTGCAATATTTTATTGTTGCCATTAGCACCACTGGAATATAATTTATTGATGTTAGCAGAGTGTAAACAGGTACAGTCTTTCTCACTTTTGTTGTTCTGCATTCACCAAATTAAGTGATATTTCCCCAGGGGTTACAACAGTGCCCTGTTGCATTTGGAACATCTGGCAGTCCGTTAATGAGATCAACTATATATGTGGCGCGTCGTGGGAAAACCGGAATTAATGCATGTGCGTAAAGTTTTGTCCCGGATTAGCCTGTGCAGCCCTTAGATTAATTCAAATGGGCTGTCCAGCACCAATGGGGGGCATGTGTGTTTATCAAACACAGCATATTGTTTTTTTAACTAGAACAAGAATATCAATATTTATGATCTCCCTTAATTTTTTTTTTTAAATATGCTATTAATTTCTGTTTTCAGGAGAGTACCACCGAAACAATGACAACATGGATTATTTCTACCAGCTAGAGGTCTGGAAGGGGAACATCAGTGGCGCTCTTAGGGTTGCTAGGCAACGAGATGAACTCTCTGATTGGCTAGTGGCTATGGCCCCAATGGGTAAGTCTCTTTAGGGTTGCTAGGCAACAAGATGAACTCACTGATTAGCTAGTGGCTATGGCCTTCACTGGCAAGTCTCAAAGGCAAGGAGATGAACTGTCTGATTGGTTGTTGGCAATGGCCCCCATGGGTAAGTCTCTAAGGGTTGCTCTGCAACAAGATGAACTCTCTGATTGGCTTGTCTCTATGGCCCCCATGTGTAAGTCTAAGGGTTGCTCTGCAACAAGATGAACTCTCTGATTGGCTTGTGGCTATGGCCCCCATGTGTAAGTCTCTAAGGGTTGCTCTGCAACAACATGAACTCTCTGATTGGCTTGTCTCTATGGCCCCCATGGGTAAGTCTCTAAGGGTTGCTCTGCAACAAGATGAACTCTTTGATTGGCTTGTCTCTATGGCCCCCATGGTAAGTCTCTAAGGGTTGCTCTGCAACAAGATGAACTCTTTGATTGGCTTGTGGTTATGGCCCCTATGGGCAAGTCTCTAAGGGTTGCTCTGCAACAAGATGAACTCTTTGATTGGCTTGTGGCTATGGCCCCCATGGGTAAGTCTCTAAGGGTTGCTCTGCAACAAGATGAACTCTTTGATTGGCTTGTCTCTATGGCCCCCATGGGTAAGTCTCTAAGGGTTGCTCTGCAACAAGATGGACTCTCTGATTGGCTTGTCTCTATGGTCCCATGTGTAGTCTCTAAGGGTTGCTCTGCAACAAGATGAACTCTTTGATTGGCTTGTGGCTATGGCCCCTATGGGCAAGTCTCCAAGGGTTGCTATTCACCAAGATGAACTCTCTGATTGACTTGTCTCTATGGCCCCTATGGGTAAGTCTCTAAGGGTTGCTATGCAGCAAGATGAACTCTTTGATTGGCTTGTGGCTATGGCCCCTATGGGTAAGTTTCTAAGGGTTGCTAGGCAACAAGATGAACTCAATGATTGGCTTGTGGCTCATAATAGCCCTGATGGGTAAGTCTCTTAAGTGTTACTAGGTGACCTAATGAACTCTCTGATTGGCTATTGGCTATGACCCCCATGGGCCCCCACGTGACTGACTTCAGGCTACACGGCTAGGAACATTCTATCCATAATCTTAGTCTAATTCCTAAAGAAATTTAGGCAATGACAATCAAAACCCACATGTAACAAGCATTTTTATGGGCCAATATTTTAAGTTGAAATTAAGTTTGAGAATGAGAGTTTATGATGATAGCATTCACATCATCACCAACATAGCACATGTCGCATTCACATCATCACCAACATAGCACATCTCATATTCACATCATCACCAACATAGCACATCTCGCACTCACATCATCACCAACATAGCACATCTCGCATTCACATCATTACCAACATAGCACATCTCGCATTCACATCATCACCAACATAGCACATCTCGCATTCACATCATTACCAACATAGCACATCTCGCATTCACATCATCACCAACATAGCACATCTCGCATTCACATCATTACCAACATAGCACATCTCGCATTCACATCATCACCAACATAGCACATCTCGCATTCACATCATTACCAACATAGCACATCTCGCATTCACATCATTACCAACATAGCACATCTCGCATTCACATCATTAACAACATAGCACATCTCGCATTCACATCATCACCAACATAGCACATCTCGCATTCACATCATTACCAACATAGCACATCTCGCATTCACATCATTACCAACATAGCACATCTCGCATTCACATCATCACCAACATAGCACATCACACATTCACATCATTACCAACATAGCACATCTCGCATTCACATCATTACCAACATAGCACATCTCGCATTCACATCATTACCAACATAGCACATCGTGCATTCACATCATTACCAACATAGCACATCTCAGTCATGGACCAACTAGTTGTAAAGTAGATAGCTGTTGTTTTATTATTGCATAATGTCACTGGGTGCTGATGTGTGGAAAGTAAGTGTTTCTCAAATACATCATGTGCATGTTCCTCAATGTAAGCGTATTAACATTCCTTTTTGTTGACCAGTGTTGGGTATAATTTTGTGTTTTTCTTGAACTTTAGTAATTGTCATGGAGATCAGATAGCAGTAACAAGATGGTAAATGTTATTTTATACAATACAGTTATGCTGTATGTTTTAGTGCAGTTAATGTCATAAAAGTATGTGTTTTGTGTTTTTTTGCATAATTTCATCTACAAACGAACTGTACAAAGACAATAATGGCTCTTTGTATGTTACGTGTGTATCTTTTAACATGTCCTTAAATATATCATGCTAAAAAACAATATGCTAAACTACTGAAAATGTTTTGAACATTGAAAAAATGTTCAAATATTTATCTTGTAAGCATAGGAGAGTGAATGTGTTCATTAGGGGGGGTATATAGGGAGTAAGCTTGTCGGTCTGTTGGTTTTTGGTTTTCGGATGATAACTCAAGAAAGGCTTGACATATTCAAATAATTTTTGGTACACATGTGTAACATCATAGAATACAGGTCAAGCTCGATGTTGGTTACAAACCACTAAATTTTGACAGAGTTATGGCCCCTTTTCGACTTAAAATTACCCTAAAAACATGGTTTCTGGATGATAACTCAAGAAAGGCTTGACATATTCAAATAAATTTTGGTACACATGTGTAACATCATAGATAATAGGTCAAGTTTGATGTTGGTTACAAACCACTAAATTTTGACAGAGTAATGGCCCCTTTTCAACTTAATATTCCCTAAAAATATGATTTCCGGACAATAACTCGAGAATAGCTTGACGTATTCAAATAATTCTTGGTATACATGTGTAGCATCATAAAATACGGGTCAAGTTCGACTTTGGTTACAAACCACTATATTTGGACAGAGTTATGGCCCTTTATTTGACATAAATTCCCTAAAAACATGGTTTCCTGGCGATAACTCAACAATGGCTTGACATATTTATATGATTATTGGTACACATTTTGAAATTTTGACATAGTTATGGCCCCTGTTTTTGACTTAAATTTCCGTAAAACATGGACAATCACTCATGAAAGGCTTAACATATTTAAATTATTTTTGGTACATAGGTGTAACATCATAAAATACAGATCAAGTTCAACTTTGGTTACAAACCACTAATGTTGCCAGAGTTATGGCTCCTATTGAAATAAAAAAATTCCAAATACACTGTTGACCATTCACAAATTAAAGCATTTTCTCTCTGTCCATTTCTTTCGAATGGATGCCATAGTTTTTTTACCATATTGTGGGGGTATATCCGTCACTCACTCATGTGACAATTCTAGTTTAGTTCTAAAATATGGATGTATTCACAAAGCTCCCTAAGGGAAAACTTGAGGACATTTCTTAAATTCATAAAATTCCTCCATTCTGTGGCTGTTAAATGTATTGGTAATTTAACATTAAAATGGTCTGAACTAGTAAATATTGTTAATGTCTTTCATATTTTACCAATTGGTAAACATATATTATTGGATTTCACATAGAAATTTTGATATGAAATTTTCATGTAAGTTAAGATTTTCCAGAGGAGATTGTGAATTACCAGTCCTGGCTACAACCCCAAGCTCCCCTAATGCAGATGTGTCCTTATTTTATGACATTGATGGATGCTTGTCTTACATGGCTGTGTTTCAGTGCTTCTGTAACATGGTGGCTCCATTTACTGGGAACTAACACAGCACTCCATTATTAGATTGGGCTAGACAGTGGTCAATACCGGCTGGTCAGTTTATTACATTGTGAATGTCTGCTTCTTTCAGTAGTATCTTCAAATTATATTGTCATATGTTGAACTTATATATCTCTCCATAACAGTACATTGGACTAGATAGCGGTCAATATCTGCTATTCAGAATTGTCTTCTTTCAGTATTAAAGGACCTTTCAAATAATATTAAACCATATGAAGTTTGTTGTGGGAAAACCGGCTTAATTCATGTGCGTAAAGTGTAGTCCAGGATTAGCCTGTGCAGTCCTCACAGGCTAATCCGGGATGGCACTTTCCGCTGTAATGGTATTTTCTGTTTCAAGGAAGTCTCTTCCAAACATAAATCCACTGTAGGCGGAAAGTGCCGTCGTGGAATAGCCTGTGCGGACTGTACAGGCTAATCCGGGACGACACTTTACGCATATGCATTAAGTCCAGTTTTCCCACGACGCGCCTCACATGTTTTATTTTTTGCTCAGCTGTGCCTTAAGACTAGCCCCGTGACTATAAACTTTCTTAGCTAAGTCCTGATTAAGAAATAGTACAGACCACTGATGGCCTCCACGCATTATAGTGACTGACTAGTTGGCCTAACAACGTGGAACGGACCAAAGCCAAACGGACCAAAGCCGAAGGCTGATGACCTTTCAACATTTGTGGACTGATTGGTCCTTTTTGTCCATCCTTCTGACTGTCCGTGACATGGTTAAGAAGAGTTTACGTTTAGTCTATCACCAACACCGCTTACAACAACACTTGGATACTTACACAGTTGTTGCTTATGACCATTCATTATCCACCCATATCACCCAACCTCACTTTGAGCTGACCTTGACCTAAATTTGCACTTTGAATAATTGAAATGGGCTGTTTCTTGGTTAACTAGATTTTACCGTTTTGTCTAGCACCAACACCGCTTGCTACAACACTTGGATACTAACACATTTGTTGCTTATGATCATCCCCAATCCACCAATATCACCCAACCTCATCTTGTCCTTGACCTTGACCTAATTTGCACTTAGAAAAATTCAAAAGTGCCATTTCTTGGTTAACTAGATTTTACTGTTTTGGCTAGCACAAACACAGCTTACTACAACACTTGGATATTTACACAGTTGTTAGTTATGACCGTTCCCAATCCACCCATATCACCTAACTTCACTTTGACCTTGACCAAATTTGCACTTATAATAAGTCAAATGGACTGTTTCTTGGTTAACTAGCTTTTACTGTTTCGTCTAGCACCTACACTGCTTGCTACAACACTTGAATACTTAAACAGTTGTTGCTTATGACCATCTCCATTCCACCCAAATCACCCAACCTCACTTTGACCTTGACCTAATTTAGACTTATCATAATTCAAAAGTGTCATTTCTTGGTTAGTTAGATTTTACCGTTTCGTCTAGCACCAACACAGCTTACTACAACACGTGGATATTTACATTGTTGTTACTTATAACCATTCCCAATCCTCCCATATCACTCAACCTCACTTTGACCTTGACCTTGACCTAATTTGCTTTTAGAATAATTCAAAGGTGCCATTTCTTGGTTTATCAAACACAGAATCTTGTTAGTATAACAGTTTTATGATAAATTGATTATATATCACAAGCATAACACTGTGCACTAAACCTTTTCTTTATTTTGTTCTGAATTATACAACATTTGTTAAACGACAAACGACTTTCTGACAGCTTGCAAAACGTTTGCATTGTGAAATTTACTACTCAGAACTGCGGTTACACACAACAAGAACTGAGCAGGCACCAACAAGAAAAAGTGCCCGCTGGCTCGGGGCAGTATAATACCATTTTGTCGGCCAGCTAAAATGGTATTTTGAAATAAACCTTAATAACAGACTGTTGACTTGTATATACACAAGATATTTATGAAAGGTATAATATTCTTAGATATTAACATATGAAAATCAGAGAACATAATATTATGATACAATCATTTTCATTTGTAAGTATTTGAAGTTACAATTAAGTTTGATTGATAACTTTTATAGTTGTGGGTCAGGCGTAATGTTCTTAAACATTAAAATCTTAATCTTAAATATCATTGGATGAAAATCAGTGCTCATAATTGTATGACTTTAAAAGTGCTTCTTTGTAGAAACTATCTTTTGCCCACTAGTATGGTGTACCCCAAATCTGTTACTCCACAGCCAGAATTCGTTCCTTGAATACGATCGCCTACACATTAAGGTTTTTCAGCTGGAAAGTAAGAGCGAAATTTGCTAAGCAGTTAAAGAGGAGTGGAGCCCACAAATTTCAGGACATACGGATGAACGTACCAGCGATCAAGTGGAATGCCTAATGCCGTCCACTTTGTGGTGCCATAAAAATATTTCAGTTAAAAAACAATACCTGAAAATTGTTGCTATGGATAAAATTTGTAACAACTTTTGATGTGTCTGTAAAAGTAAACTTAGGCAGGGGTTGCTGGTAGTGATTGGAATCAGTCCTCAAAAAAGGTATTGAATGATCAGAGCTCAAGTGACTGATGAATCAAATTATCATGACTATATATGTGGATTTTTATTTGCAGTATAAATATTTCATCCAATCAATTTTATCAATTTTAATGTTTGTCAATTCATTTTGTTAAACCTGGTGTTTGTTTAAGCATTACCCGGTAGTTTGAATCTGCTGTTGTTAATACAAAAAAAAGGATTTTAACTGCTTGACTGATTAATCAAATAATCATGACTAAATATGTGGAATTTCATCAGCAGTAGCAATATTTCATCCGATCATTTAGACCAATTTTGATTTTTGTTAATTCATTTTGTTAAACCTGGTCTTTGTTAAAGCAAAAATGGTTTGAATTTGCCATTGTTAATACAAAAAATTGGATTTTAACTCCTTGACTTATTTAGACTAGAATGCACTTTATAGAAAAAGTGTAAAACAACCACTACCCCTCCTCCCTTGACATACATAATGATTTATCGGTTATACATGTAATTTAAAAGACATAATGTCTCAAAACTAAACTAAGTAGTAAGTAGAAGTTTTTTTACATGTTATTTTTGTACGATTTTAAAACCACATGCAAGAATTTACTTGCAAAACTACATTAACCAATCCATGCTAAAATGCATATAAAATCATAAAAATCTTTTAGTGGACACAATAACAACCTATCCAGGAATGTTTTATAGCATTGCCGCATATTGCATTGGATGTACAGTGTATTTTATTTATAATATATTTAACAGTTTAGAACTAAAAAACACAATTTTGCTGTTGTTTTTACTGCAGAATACAGTTTTGGCCAAATGTAGTGCCATTGACATGTACACATTTCGTCTATTTATTTTTCCCATCATCATCGACCCGTCATGGCCTGTTCGTCATGATTATTTGACGAAATGATTAATCAGCCCATCACTAGTTGCTGGGACACATCCTGGGTCCTCACATTATGCAGCTTTTGCACAAGACCTCATAAACCTCGAAATACACACACACACACACGCGCACACACACACTCACACGCACGCACACACACCCACACGCGCACACACACACTCACACGCATGCACACACGCACACACGTTGGGAAGGCATGGTGCTCCTGAGGCTTGTTGCTTCATGTTCATATCAAATCATGAAAAGCATTTTCTCTAATTCAGACTGGTTTATTATGCCTAGTGATATTTTTCCTGTCAATCCTAATTCTGGGGAACAATATGTAATCTGTAGGGAATATCTATTATATTATCTTTTAAACCGTTAGTTCATATGTGTCCCTCAATAATTGGTCAATAATCAGGGTTGTCATTATTAACTGATTGCCGATCAAATTCGTTAAAAATCGTGAGAAAATCTGTTGTTTTTTCAGGAACTTTAAAATTACAAATAGTAATATCACAAAAGAGCCTCCTATACCCCTCACCAAATCCCTTAGATTTAGATAAAAATCGCTTGTTTATTTTGATAATGACAACCCTGAATTATCCACAGGCAATAGCTTTTGTGGCTGTATATATGGCAATAGAGCTTGTCTGAAAACATTCTCAATTGCTTAATAAGCTTTGAGTGCGAGAGAACTGCCGCTTTGTAGTGAATTGCAGTTGGAAATTATCAATTGCAGTTGGAAATAATCGTGAATCTTTGCATGGCGTTTTAAAATTTAAGTTGTTTGTGTTCCTGAAGTATAGCTGCTAATTAATGTACTTTGAGCACTACAATTTTTGTCCAGTCTGCTTGAAACTTGACAGTATTTATGCAATAGACTCAGATTTTAAGGTCTGTCTTTCAGCACAGCTGAGCACGAAGTGCTCAGTTATTCGTGCTCAGTTAGGTATTGGTAAGAAGGGAGACTGTCCTGCGTTGTCCGTCGTCTGGCGTCCGTAATGCTTCCCCAATTGGGCAAACAGACGGGATAGCGACTTAAAAACACTTTTAATTCAAAACTTGCACAATTTGTGTATGACCATAAAATCTCGGCGAAGTTTATACATAATTGCAGAGATTGGATGACACTCTATGTAATGTAAGCGTGATTGAGCATGGTAAACATATCGCCAATTGCTTGTTGTTGCTCTTGGTCCCAAACGTTTCAACCGTAAATACATCTGTATTGCACATGTCAATTACCAGGTAAATAAAACAAGTAGGCTGAACAGGCATCCATATTGCACCAGTTGATTGCCAGGTTAACTACTGAAGAAGGTGGACAGGTATCTGTATTGCACCTGTCGATTGCCAGGTTAACAACAGTCAGATTCTGTCCGATTTTGGTCATTTTGTAGACGATGACATTTGTCTGATGTCAGAGCTGGTCTGTCATTGCCAGTACTCTGGTGAGCACTTTGTGGCATCATGGTCCTCGTGTTTCATATTTTTCATGAGCACCATTTCCTTGGGAGGTGCCAAACCTAAATGCAAGTTAATGAACAAACATTATTTGAAGTTAGAAAAAAACATTTAAATCATGGAATATACCTTTGCGAAAGATCAGTCTTCAAAATGTTCCTCCATTTTGAAGCAACAGTCTTGCTAAATTGTTGTGGTTGTTGTTGCTGCTGTCATTGTTATTGTTGTTCAGATTCTCTGAGAAATCCTAATCATGCTTAGATAAAGCTCCCATGATAAGAATACTGGGTTAATATCCATCTTACCTGATACATCACTGCAAGGAAGGTTTCTGCATCTTTATTGCTCCTCATGAATTCACTGCCTTATCTGTTGTTCACACTGTTTGCTCCTCATGAATTCACTGCCTTATCTGTCCTTCATGCTGTTGCAAGCATTACACAGTGTATGCAATTTACTACCCTGGCAGGTAAAGGCATCTGCAAATCTGTGCCACATGAATGAGGGAAGCAGTGAGGCTTCAGCTAACAATATGTTGTGGGTGGTGATTATGCTCTGTTGTAGTCATTGGTGGAACATGAAAGGAAATTGGACAAAAGTTCAAATGGAAATCTACAGAAGGTCAAATAATTTTTGTTCAAAAGTTCAAATGGAAATGAACAAAATGTTCATACAGGAATCTGAACACAAAAGTTAAAATTCTCTTAAATTCTTCTTGTTTTAAATGGGCTGTTGTTTAACTGGCACAACAATATGCTATATAAATACATAGTGCTGTTGTTGTCTATAATGGTCATTTTCTTTGCACTTCAGGTTTCCAATTGATACAAAACAACAGTCTTTCCATCTCTGATTTGGCGTTAACTTTTTACGTATAAAAAAGTGCTGAAATCACAAACCATTGTCTCAATTGAATTTCTTTTTTGTTTCTTTATTCATACATGTTAACCAAAATACTTGCCTGGTTTAAATATTTACCGTTAGTAACATCAAAAACGTATTATTTGATTAAACGCCATTTTTTTACCAACTATTTAGTACTGTGTGGAACCACCGACCTTTACCTGTGACAATGTCAAGGTCAGGCATGAATTGGATACAAGTGTCAGTTCAGCAATAACATTACTGTACCTGGTTTCATTTAAATAATGTGTTAATTAACCAAACTCATGTGAGAACTACACAACATGTTCTGAAGCCTGTACTTAATTGCTGAAAATGTCATGTCTCTCTTTAAATGGAATTTTTATTTAGGTGCCTTTATCACAGATGTGAAATCGTGGTTATTTCCGCTGTTATTGCCAATCAGCTTTTAACATATAGCTCCTGCATGGTTCACTGTAGAAAATGTATGGGATTGGTTTGGGAGCAATGTGATTAAATGACATCTGAATTTGTACCTTTTCAAATGTTTTAACTTTATAATTTGTTCCATTCAATCCATTCCATTTTTGTAACCTAATTTAAGACCTGTGTGGGACTGCAATATTGAAATGCTTTCCTTCTAAATATAATGGCCAATGAAATTGCATGTTACATAGTAAATTGGCATATATGAAAATAATTGTTACATAGCAATATATTATAATATTATATTTTATTGACTGATATTAGAACAAGATTTATGACCTCTAAATGGCTGTGCATCTAGCACAGTGGTTGGGAAGCTCGATTCTCACTGCGGCGATAGAGGTTTAGTCCTGAAACGTGTAAGTTTGGTTGGTGGTCACCACCTCGGACAGGTGGGGTTTCCTCAGGGTATTCCTGTTTCCCCCCACATTGTGAGTCCTGACCAAAATTAAACATACAATTTTCAGTAAAAAGTTAATTTCTAGAAATTGCAGCTATGATCCAAAATTCATCCCAACTTTTGTTGTGTCTCTTAAAATATTAAAATTGGATGGGTCAGTGTATACATGCCATAATTTTTTCAGGCCAAAACAGGACATTGCCAAAAAATTGCCAGGACATTTGACATTTGACTGGGACACATATAAATTGTCATTTTTCTGAATAATAGTTTATCGTATCTAACCTAGGTCCTATTTGGTTTCGTGGTCTATATAGTTATAGTTCAAACAATAAACACACAAAATGAATAACACAAACATACACACGCATATATTTTAATCATATTTATTCAATAATATAAACAATAACATGTATATGTAATTATGACATCAAAGAAATTACACGAAACACGCAAATATAAACCAGGGCTTTCCTTTGACCCGAGCTCCCGGGTTTTGACGCGTGGAAATTTCAAACTACGCTTGTTTGACTCGCGAGGTAATTACTTCATGCGTCACATTTGACCCGGGGCAATTTCAGTTTATAGTATACCTCGTCTGGCTGATTATCCCAATCAGTCTAACAGCGATGTTAAATTTGATAACACACGGCGATTATTGGTTGGAGGCGGAGTCAATCGTTTAATAGAAGCTGTCCATCCGCGGTCGAGTTACCGCGGTCGAGTTACCTTGTAGCTCGCCCATTAGGCAGAATTATGTCGCTCAGAAAAATCTATATTGACCAATTAAAATGCATAGTTATATACGCTTCCAATGACGTGAACAATCGACCTCTTGGCGTAATATACATGTATTACACTTTAGTTAATGTACATGAGTCCGTTATAGTATGTTTTTCCCGACCAATAAACGTTTAAAACACAATTAACTCACCACTTCCGTTGCTGATAATATCCACATTTAGTTTAGTTCCTAAATATAAAGGCATTGTTTTAAAGTACTTTCGTTTATATTTTAGGCAAAATTATTAATATCTTTCCAAAATTTGGAATCCAATTTCAGCGAAAATTCGGACTCTTACGTAACATTTCTTATATCCAAAATATCCAACATTCAATTTTAGTGTTCGAGAGTCATAAATGCATGTTTGAATAGTCTGTGTATTTCATGTAAATGACACAAACGGCGTCACGTTCCACGCATGGAAAGCGTGCGCGTATCAACCATGTGCTTTACCAAATATATACATGTCATCTGTGAATAAAAACTTCATAGTGCAAGAACTTTGAAATCTTCATTTGGTATAAAACTTTCGTAGTGCAAAAACTTTGCGATCTTTAGCATTTGATTAATTATTTTATTGCAGTTTATTAATATACGTTGTAACAGTAAAACAATATTTGCGGACCATAACTACGTATATTTTTTTAGGAAGGAAAGCCTATGTTTTATCGTTGTACATGATAGATCTTTGCGATTTCGTATAAAAAATTCAGTGGTATTTTAAGTATGTTACGAATAAGCTAAAATCATCTTAATAATTCCATAAATAATAATAATAATAATAAATAATAATAATAATACATAACAATAATAATAATAATATAACAATAATAATAAGACAAAGATAAAATTAAATAAATTAAAAAGAAAATAATAAGTTAATAAAAAATAATAATTAATAAATTAAAATAATATTAAATTATAAAATAAAAATAATAAACTAATACTAATAATAATAAAAAGAAGGAAAATAAATGGAAACTACCCTTAAAGCATCGACTCTTGAAGGTTTATATCTGACTCTTGGGGAATTTGATTTTGACTCCAGAAAATTTGACCCCAAGAGTCATTGACTCTTGAAATTCAAAGTCTAAGGAAAGCCCTAATAAACACTGATTGTCAAATAAGGTTAGATACCAGTAAATCATTGTGTATCCCTCCGTGGTCCATTCAAAAGTAGTGCCTATTACTAAAGAGTTCCTCTTCTCTTCGGGCATAAAAGCCATTTAGGTATCTCAGACATGCCTTTTGTGGTTATTTCTATCATCCTATGCGTGTCTGCAACATTTTGGTGCATTTCATTGGAGGCTAACTTGAAAGGTGAACTTTTGGGGTGTGTTTACTGTGGTATGGGGCTTTTGTCGAAATATGACTGCCGAAACACTGTTTTCTACTGGTGCCTGCATTCAAGTGAGATGCATTTTCTTAGAAGTAACATGACATATCTTTTTTATTGCAAATTTTGGAAGAGGACAGATTGATCTTTAAATTGATACCAGGCTTGCACAATCTGAAATAAAGGAAATGCTAGGAAAATGCTTGGAAAGTTTGCTGTTTTATAATGGGACCCTATGGGAATTGGATTTACTGGTTTCTAACCTTTAAGAACACCAGGGACCGGCCCTTTAGGGTCCACTTATACATAAAATCACCATGTAACTGTGTTATTTTATTGCGTTTATTACTTTTCACGAAAATAAATGTGAATAATATCGTAACTGACATGTTATCTACACTTTTTAATGCGAAACCTGTTTCTTCGGGTAAAAAATAAGAAAAAAAAAGTACGGAAACTCGCCTTATGCAGCTCACAGCACATCGAATCATGTTATATGTGAATATTACACGTTTTATACCTTATTACTGTCCATTGCATTAAAATAAGTCTAAATGAACTGGTATTTTGACTGGTTTATGTGATTTAGGTGCGAATTTTAGTTCACGCTCCCCATACAATCCAAGTACTGAAGCGCAAGCCAGATGGCTTATCATGTGTCATTCTCAAATGCGTTTTTGGGGCATTTCTACTTAGCGGATCGACCTGAAATTTTGCATTTGTGGTACAAGTAGGTTAATAATGATGTAGAAGAGTTTTTTTTCATGATAGCAAAATGTTGAGTTTTCTTTAAGATTAGATACCAGTAAATCATTGTGTATCCCTCCGTGGTCCATTCAAAAGTAGTGCCTATTACTAAAGAGTTCCTCTTCTCTTCGGGCATAAAAGCCATTTAGGTATCTCAGACATGCCTTTTGTGGTTATTTCTATCATCCTATGCGTGTCTGCAACATTTTGGTGCATTTCATTGGAGGCTAACTTGAAAGGTGAACTTTTGGGGTGTGTTTACTGTGGTATGGGGCTTTTGTCGAAATATGACTGCCGAAACACTGTTTTCTACTGGTGCCTGCATTCAAGTGAGATGCATTTTCTTAGAAGTAACATGACATATCTTTTTTATTGCAAATTTTGGAAGAGGACAGATTGATCTTTAAATTGATACCAGGCTTGCACAATCTGAAATAAAGGAAATGCTAGGAAAATGCTTGGAAAGTTTGCTGTTTTATAATGGGACCCTATGGGAATTGGATTTACTGGTTTCTAACCTTTAAGAACACCAGGGACCGGCCCTTTAGGGTCCACTTATACATAAAATCACCATGTAACTGTGTTATTTTATTGCGTTTATTACTTTTCACGAAAATAAATGTGAATAATATCGTAACTGACATGTTATCTACACTTTTTAATGCGAAACCTGTTTCTTCGGGTAAAAAATAAGAAAAAAAAAGTACGGAAACTCGCCTTATGCAGCTCACAGCACATCGAATCATGTTATATGTGAATATTACACGTTTTATACCTTATTACTGTCCATTGCATTAAAATAAGTCTAAATGAACTGGTATTTTGACTGGTTTATGTGATTTAGGTGCGAATTTTAGTTCACGCTCCCCATACAATCCAAGTACTGAAGCGCAAGCCAGATGGCTTATCATGTGTCATTCTCAAATGCGTTTTTGGGGCATTTCTACTTAGCGGATCGACCTGAAATTTTGCATTTGTGGTACAAGTAGGTTAATAATGATGTAGAAGAGTTTTTTTTCATGATAGCAAAATGTTGAGTTTTCTTTAAGATTAGACACCAGTAAATCATTGTGTATCCCTCCATGGTCCATTCAAAAGTAGTGCCTATTACTAAAGAGTTCCTCTTCTCTTCGGGCATAAAAGCCATTTAGGTATCTCAGACGTGCCTTTTATGGTTATTTCTATCATCCTATGCGTGTCTGCAACATTTTGGTGCATTTCATTGGAGGCTAACTTGAAAGGTGAACTTTTGGGGTGTGTTTACTGTGGTATGGGGCTTTTGTCGAAATATGACTGCCGAAACACTGTTTTCTACTGGTGCCTGCATTCAAGTGAGATGCATTTTCTTAGAAGTAACATGACATATCTTTTTTATTGCAAATTTTGGAAGAGGACAGATTGATCTTTAAATTGATACCAGGCTTGCACAATCTGAAATAAAGGAATGCTAGGAAAATGCTTGGAAAGTTTGCTGTTTTATAATGGGACCCTATGGGAATTGGATTTACTGGTTTCTAACCATAAACAAATGCGTTTACAAGGGAAACTACTCCAGCAGACTTATACCTGGGCTACGTTCCACTATACACTGCATCATTAACTGCATCAACTTTTGCGATGTGAACAATACGAGTTTAAAGAAAGTAATGATTGTTTTTGCATCTTTAAATCTCGAAAAGTTCCCAATTTATTTTCATACTTACCTTCAAACGTTACCAAACTAATTATGTGATAACACCTTTTCTATTTTAAATCAAAATAACAACAAACACAGTTCCTTTTTTATTCCGAAACAATGCAACAATCAGCAGCAATTAGCGACCGCGGATATATAACCCCATTCCACGAAAGTGTGACAAACGATCAATAAATCGCTAATGGGGTATCATTACTGCTCCTCTTTGACACGCGGCTAGCGGGTATTGTTGTCATAGGGACCGATAAAGGGATTAACGATCTGAAGTTAATTGTTGGCCCAATGTGAGTTTTATGGTACACTAACATCGATTTTTGTGATTTGACCGGGACAAAATGCATCTCACCGGGACGCCAGGACAGACCTCGCGAAACCGAGACTATCCCGGTGAGACCGGGACGTATGGCATGTATGGGTCAGTGACAGGACACACCCCGGATCCACACATATTGCAGCTACAGCAAAAAAAGACCGCATAAACTTCAAAATACACTCACACATGATTATTATTTCTGCACAATGAAACTGTAGAAATATTAACAAATACCATGGTGTTAAAACGAATCAGTAACCTCTCCATTAAAATAGCCCAAAATGCACCATCACCGTTAGAAATCTTCTCTTAGAACTACAGGTAGGTCACTTTCTTGTCGATATATAGCTTACTGTCGCCAAATTTACACATTTACGTGATCTGTTTCTTAGAAATAGTAAAAACTGTAAGTTGTTAACTTTGGTTGCCTTTTGCCTATTTCAGCGAGGTTTTCCATCGTTATTCCCTTTGTTTCATTAAAACCTTACATTTCTGGAGTTTGGCTGAACTAAAAATGATTCCCCGAGGTATGTTTATTGTTATCTATAACTTTATTAGCGATCAACCGATGTAAATATCATAGTTTTTGGTGGCGGTCAGAATTGGAAGGTACCGGGAACCTCTCTGTATTGGTGTTTGTGTTTTACTCATTTTATGTTATGTTCATGTATTATGCGCAGTATTTGTTATTTTGGTTTGTTTTTCTTTAAAACAAAAATGGACAGACAATACACTCAACACGCACTGGTAGACCACAATACACATTCAGGTACTTATTTCAGATGTCAAATATGTGTGTGTATCAAGACTGTCTGAAATTGGTTTCTTTCATTGTGTGTTCATGTTTGCGTTTGTAAAAAAAAATCTCCATGCCGTTGCATACCTGAAACATGCAAATGTTCCGTGCTTAATGTATTTTCAATCAATTTAAATCATAATTGCCATATTTGCATGTTTTGTATACATGCATAGACCCAAAATGTATTGATTTAACAGAAAGGGGCATTTTGGGCTTTTTTTAACGGAGAGGTTACGGATTCGTTTTAACACCATGTAATACAGTGGCAGCAAAATAGCAGTGCTAGTTCAATGCAACAAGAAGCATATTATCTATACTTGCACCACAATAGTTTAAATGGATCTGTTCACAGAAAATTTAAAAAAAAAAAAAAAAAAATTCCACTGATCCCAAAAAAGAAAATACAGCGTACTCTCTTAAAACCGAACTCTCTATAAACCAGAACTCTCTGAAAACAGAACAGACGCTCCATTCCCAGTTTTTTGCCTATATGTTTAAATTGCGTAAACTCTCGGTATACCGGAACCTCTGTATTCCGAATATTGAACAACAGGAGCGGTACATCGCTTTGTTTCGGAGTACAAATTGACCTCAGGTAACCGAGCATGTGTGACAATCTGATGTTATCGATTATCTTTAGCGCGCGATTGTCTTGCCGCAGGGTGATTGCACACTTAATCCGTTAATAAGGGGCAACAGTTAGACATCGTATTAGGACTTCAGATAAGGGGGTTTAGTCGCTAAATAAATGGGTATTGCCTATAAAGTGTGAACAACAAACAGTATCTTAATTAGACTGTGTTTAGAAAATATTTAAACATTTTACAAACAATTTATCTAACTCAGGTTATAACTATTAATGACGTAATTATTATTAATGATTACTTTAATTAAAACATAATTTGAATGATGCTGGTCGAATTTACAGTCTATCAAAGCAATCAAAGCAATGTTGAGCAGAATCAGCTTTCTTGAAAGCAATGATAGAGTATTTATGCTCGATGTTACTTACGAACTATCATTCTTCTGCAAAGTAAGTACAGTGTTAAAATGTCTGAGCCACCTTCTAAACGTCGACCGGTTGAACTAACTATCGAAAACAAAATAAAATTGATCAGTGATGCAGCATCTATCCCCAAACCCTCGCTTTAGGTTCTGAGTGAAAAGTATGGAGTAGGCAGGTCTACAGTTAGTGGCATAATTTGTCGAAAATCTACTTACAGTGAACAGTGGGAGAAAAATGCTGCGCTGGAAAAATGTTGATTCTGAAATGCATGCAAATTTTGCAAAAATAATGATCTGGTTTGATTTCAAAATGTGTTTTATGTTATAATAATGCATTAGGTTTTAAATTAGTACTGTCATAAAACGTCATAGTTGAATAAATCAGAATAAAACGAATACATTAATATAATCTATATCTATTATTGTACTTTGCCTCAAACCCTCAGTAATCCGGAACCCCCTGAAAACCGAACGTTTGGTCTGGTCCGGTCGGTGTTTGGTATAGAGGGAGTACACTGTACATGATATATAAACTAGCCAAATAATACTACTGACAAAGAATATATTGGAAATTAAATACCGTTTATGAAAAGCCATCCATTGAAATGGTAAAAATTTTGAAGCCTTTGTAACGCTTTACATCGGTATTTTGGAAAACACGTGTATCACTTACATAGTATTAAAAATTCTGTTCCAGTATTGAAAAGTCAGATTATGGCCTAGTGGTTAGGGCTAGATTTTTTATCTCGGCAGTCGTAGGTTCGAGTCCCGGCAAAGGCAATTTTTTTCTTCTTTATACAATATTTGAGGCACGTCGTGGGAAAACCGGGCTTTATGCATGTGGGTTAAGTGTTGTCCCGAATTAGCCTGTGCTGTCTGCACAGGCTAATCCGAGACGGCACTTTCCGCCTACAGTGGATTTATGTTTAGAAGAAACTTCCTTGAAACAGAAAATACCATTAAAGCGGAAAGTGCTGTCCCGGATTAGCCTGTGCAGACTGCACAGGCGATTAGCCTGTGCTGACTGCACAGGCTAATCCCGGATGACATTTCACGCACATGCATTAAGACCGGTTTTCCCACGACGCGCCTTATTTGCTTTTGGTTATCAAATGACATTTTTCAAAAATTCCAAAATCTATGAACAAGTCCCTTTAAAGCTTGGATTATGGAGCCCAGACGCATCATTTTATGCCAAGTTTACCTCACAGTTTTAATGTAAAATAAGGAATGCATTAAATGTCAAAACTAAACAAATTTTGCACATAAATATTCTGATTATTATTCATATTGTAGTTGTTCATTTATTTTAAGACCAATAATAACATCATATTGTTATTCACATAATTTGTCAGTAGCTTGTTTACCTTTTACTGTTGCAATTTTGCCACAATTTCCGTGTTTTAATGAAACATAACTGTATTGATTGAATTACTTGAAACAAACATATATTATCTATTTACTTAGTTGAACTCTCAATCAAATGCCCCTGGCAGATTTTTGTTTCTTAAATGGATTGCGTAGCTAAGTCCAGTTGAACTCTCAATCAAATGCCCCTGGCGGATTTTTGTTTCTTAAATGGATTGCGTAACTAAGTCCAAAAACATACCTAAGTGCACATTACTTTCAGTGGTATATTTGTATTTATATAAAATACATATGAGACGTGTCGTGGGAAAACCAGGCTTAATGCAAGTGCGTAAAGTGTCGTCCCGGATCAGCCTGTGCTTGGTTGCATGTTAGAAAACTAGACACATTAATTTGAGTAGGGATCCAACTCACAATCTCCCGATCACAAGGTGGACACTATAGACGAACCCGTACTTTGTGTCTCAAAAAGATCTCTTCAGTGAGCTGTGAGTAGGTATGGAATTCATGATCTCCTCACAAGATGAACACAATTATTGATTAAACCAATGTGTTTTTTATTTAAATGTTAATTTTCAGCGTTGTTTGATACAGCTACGACACTGTGACTATTATTTCATCGCTTCAATATGTATTTTCAGCGTCGTTTGAGACCTGGACGTCAGTGTGTGAGGACTACGCGATACAGCTGGAGACGGACGGACAGTACCACAAGGCCGCAAGCTACTTCCTGGCCTGCCACAAGGTCTATGAGGCCATACGGCTCTTCAAGAGACACAAACTTTTCAAGTAAGCATCGGTCTTGTGATAAGAGAGCTATGTTCTCATCATTGAATAAGCAATATATCGCCATTAGTACTGTAAGCTATGATCTTGTTGTTATTTAGCTATGGTCTTGTCATTAGTAAGCTATGATCTTGTCATAAGTAAGATATGATCTTGTAATTTATAAGCTATGATCTCATTGTTGGTAAGCTATGATCTCGTCATTAGTAAGCTATGATCTTGTCATAAGTAAGCTTTGATCTTGGCGTTAGTAAGCTATGATCTTGTTGTTATTAAGCTTTGACCTTGTGATTAGGTAAGCATGGTGGATTTCAAACTTATTTCACAGAAATGGTCCTTGGATAACACTCTACTAAATTCCTTGAAATGATTTTGATTCGTTAAAAAATATGTCTTCCATGGGACGGGGGATCTTTTTTACATGTCTATATAGAAAAATGCGAAAATCTTGTCTGAAGCCACTTGAATGATCACCTTTTGTCCGTCGTCGGTTGTGCGTTGTTCATCGTCAACATTCACTTTGTGAACACTCTATAGGTCACATTTATTGCCCATTTTTCATGAGAAATCTGCCAATCAACATGAAACTTTCTTAACCCCTCAGGTGAGCGACCTAGGGCCTTACGTCCCTCTTGTTTCGTGTACTAGGCAATGTTTCAGCCAAATTCTAGCTTGTTGTCAAAAGATCATTTTCCATAGAATATTTAATAGAGCTGTAATGCTTCTTTTGATGCTTGATCAATCGATCAGCCAATTTCGATTTGATTCTTTTTAGCTCACCTGAGCACAGCGTGCTCATGGTGAGCTTTTGTGATCGCCTTTTGTCCATCGTGCGTCGTTAACATTTACCTTGTTAACACTCTAGAGGCCACATTAATTGGCCAATCTTCATGAAACTTGGTCAGAACATTTGTCCCAATGATATCTCGGCTGAATTCAAATCTGGGTCATGTGGGGCCAGAAACTAGATCACTAGGTCAAATTGAAGAAACATCTTGTTAACACTCTAGAAGTCACATTTTTTGCCCATTCTTCATGAAACTTGGTCAGAACATTTGTCCCAATGATATATCAGCCGAGTTCGAATTTGTGTCATGTGGGTACAAAACTAGGTCACTAGGTCAAATTGAAGAAAAAGCTTGTTAACACTCTAGAAGTCACATTTTTTGCCCAATCATCATGAAACTTGGTAAGAACATTTGTCCAAATGATATCTCGGCGCAGTTCGAATCTGGGTCATGTGGGGTGAAAAACTAGGTCACTAGGTCAAATTGAAGAAAAAGCTTGTTAACACTCTAGAAGTCACATTTTTTTGCCCAATCATCATGAAACTTGGTCAAAACAGTTGTCCCAATGATATATCGGCTGAGTTTGAATCTGGGTCATGTGGGGTCAAAAATTAGGTCACTTGGTCAAATTGAAGAAAAAGCTTGTTAACACTCTAGAAGTCACATTTTTTGCCCAATCATCATGATACTTGGTCAAAACATTTGTCCCAATAATATCTCAGCCGAGATCGAATCTGGGTCATGTGGGTCAAAAACTAGGTCACTAGGTCAAATTGAAGAAAGAACTTCTTAACACTCTGGAAGTCACATTTTTTGCCCAATCTTCATGAAACTTAGTCAGAACATTTGTCTTAAAATGATATCTCGGCCAAGTTCAAATCTTGGTCATGTGGGGTCAAAAATTAGGTCATTAGGTCACATTTAAGAAAAAGCTTGTTAACACTCTAGAAGTCACATTTTTTGCCCAATCTTCATGAAACTTATTCAGTACATTTGTCCCAATGGTATCTCGGAGGAGTTTGAATCTGGGTCATGTGGGGTCAAAAACTAGGTCACTAGGTCAAATTAAAGAAAAAGATTGATAACACTCTAGAAGTCACAGTTTTTGTCCAATCTTCATGAAACTTGGTCAGAACATTTGGTTGATGATATCTCCGCCGAGTTCGAAAATGGTTCCGCTCCATTGAAAAACATGGCTGCCAGGGGACGGGGCAGTTGTCCTTTTTTGGCTATAGAAAAAGCTTGTTAACACTCTAGAAGTCACATTTGTTGCCCAATCAACATGAAACTTACTCAGAACCTTTGTTCTTATGATATCTTGGCTGAGTTTGATAATAGTTCCACTCTGCTGAAAAACGTGGCCGTCATGGGGCAGGGCAGTTGTCCTTATATGGGTATAATAAAAAGCTTGTGAACACTCTAAAGGCCACATTTATTGCCCAATCTTCATGACAATTGCCCAGATCATTTGTTCCAATGATATCTCGGCAGAGTTTGAAAATGCCTCATGTGTGGTCAAAAACTAGGTCACTAGGTTAAATAGAAAAAAAATTGTGAAACTCTAGTTTTGCCTAATCTTCTTAAAAATTGCTCAGAACATTTGTTTCAATAATTTCTTTGGACAAGTTCGAAACTGTGGGGTAAATAACTAGGTCACCATGGCAAAACTGAACAACAAGCTTTAAAACATTCTTGAGGCCACATTTATAGGCCAATCAGCACAAAGCTCAGAACAGTTTAGTTACTTAGCCTCTCAGATGAGCGACCTAGGGCCTTTTGGCCCTCTCCTTTTATATATTTGTAGATGACTTGCATAAAAACTATTAATTACAATTATGGGTTTGTGTAGAGTTGTCATGTAAATTGATCATGTAATCATGACTGCTGTTATACTGAATTAGTAGTGGCACAAATAAATAATTGTAGCTTTTGCCAGCTAAGTTGATGCCAATCTTTAAATTTGAACTCTCTTGCGATGTGTGAACAATTTTACATATTCTCAAATATATGCAACAATATGACTGCTGTTATTGAAAAGACTGTGTTGTTTTTAAATTGAATAAATAGTATTATAGTCAAATGTCAACATATAGTTTATTGAAACCAGTTTTCTTTAGCACATATTGTATATTTGTTGTACATAGTTTGGCACATAATATTCAACAAAACTGACGTGACTTATGTTGTATGAAAAGTGACACAACCAGTTTGTTATGCCATATCTTTATGCTGAATAAACCATTCAACAAATTAAAGGGAGCTTCTCCTAGGCCATCCTTGTTATTAATGATAGACTCTTGGCGGGTTTTGAAGTTTCTAAGTGAGATGCATGAATCTGTCAGCTTCAGGTGTAAAACTGTCTTACTGGAACAACTGGAGGCAATGATTAATTACATTTTATTATCGACCATATGTATGACTTTCTATGACCTCAGACATAATTATGAATGTTTGCATACATATTAAGTGACAGAGGAATATGCTATTTAATTTAGATAGCAATAGTATGAAACGCCCTATATAATCATAGTTATTATCATAGTTTGTTGTAGAATAACTCACGGGAAGGAGTAAAGATGCGCAGGTGTTAAATCACAAGTGCGAAGCACAAGCGATTTCAAAACATGCATCTATACTCCTTCCCGTAGCTTATTAGACAACAAATATTCATAGACAAATAATATGTCAATTCTAACGTGATCTTTGTCTGTATTTTTCGAGGTAAGGAATGAGAACTATATTTATCTAAACTCCATCCATCTTTCCACAAAGTACATTCACACGTTTGTTTCGGTGACGTTATAAATCATAACAATTCATTATGATGTCAGCTTCATTGATAAACATTTATCAAATGATGTCAGCTTCATTGATAAAAATCAAAGAAACAATGTGACATCATCGTGTTTGATAATTCAGTAAAAATATTGTGCGCAAATGAAAAGCATATTAACAAAACGCCAAAGTTTGTTGTAAACGTAATTATTAAATATGAGGCGCGTTGTGAGAAAACCGGTCATAATGCATGTGCATAAAGTGCAGATTGCACAGGCTAATCCGGAACAACACTTTACGCACATGCATTAAGTCCGGTTTTCCCACGACACGGCTCATATCTATTAAATGAGTGGTTTTATTGCGCTTCATAATGCAGAAATGATTTATTTGTCACGAATTTGCTATCACATGCATTTTACTCAACAATTTCTGCGAATTTCCAGAACTTTTTTCAAAACATTAGGCTCCATCCATTATCTGTTGTAGAATAACCTATAGTTGATTTCCTTTTTGTCTTTGGAAAATTAGCGGCATGACGTGTTAGAATTCCTGTTACATATAATTCTAGGCAATTTATATGATACTTCTTATTGACCTGATTTCATAATTCATGTGTCCAAATTTTGTAAAATTGTCTCCATTCAGTGCATCAATTTGGGGGCAAAAACACAATCATTCATGGCAACAAGTATCTGAAAAGTTTCAGTTGTGATCATATGAGGCACATCGTGGGAAAACCGGGAAAGTGCCATCCCGGATAAGCCTGTGCGGACTGCACAGGCTAATCTGGGACAACACTTTACGCACATCCATTAAGTCCGGTTTTCCAACGGCGCGCCTCATGTTTGGTGAGGTTTGCCTTTAAACAAAGCCAGCGATTTTTTTCACAGCTTTGGGAATAGGTCCGGTACCCATCAAATTGGGAATTTCGCAACGTGAAAACTTGCAATTTGGGAAAAAAAAATTAAAAATAAAAATTTCATTAACTTAAACTGGGGTTTTATAGGTTGAATTTGGTATTTTTATGGTGTTGATCCATACACATACAAGTAATTTCATGATTTACAGCTTAGAATCACATTGCCTAAGTACCGTAAATGTCCTTTTTGACACCCATGCCCTAATAGACGCGCATGGGGTATTTTTTGGTCCCTAATTATTTTTTGTTGATCTATTTTTTCGAACATTAACGAAAAACTGAAGTTAATTTCGATAGAAACAATTAAATAGACTGCCATATTTATGTATCCGGAATTGCCTGTATATAAATAAACCTATGCCCCACTATACGGGCTACACGCAACCATATATGACGCAAGTGAATGGGACCACAAAAATTCATTACGATATTATGAATATTTATTACAAGAACATGTAATAACAGCTTGCGCACGCAAAGCAAGTTTCACGCTTCCCACGTGGAGGTTTCAACAACAAGCGCTGTGAAAAGCAGTCAACCAGAATGTTGTGAACAGTGCCATTATTATACATGTACCGTTAGCGTACATGTATTAGCATTCTAGGTGTAAAGCGTTATGTTTAACAACCAAACAAGAAATACTCTTTTAATGTATTCTGATAAACAGGGAATATAAATGTAGGCAAATTGTGAGGAAACGTTTTCCAATATTTACCGGTATTTATATTTCATTATTACTAACTATCCCACATTATTCTGGATAATGTTTTACAACAGAACACATTAGAAATAAATTCTTGACGTTATAACACAAACGTCATACACTGATGTAAGGGTTGCACTCGACTATATTTGACGTTCGTAAATAAATCTGTAGCAGTGACTTTACCCTGTATAACGGTATGTATTAACAAAAATTTATAACTGTTTTTATATTTTTGTTGTTTGCAGTGTCACAGCTCATCACGTTGATCATGTTAATAATATAGACTGTACCATTGTGCATTACGTCGTGCGAGTGAGCTCGTCGTGTCGATTGACGATATTAATTTAGACAGTACCATGGTGAATTTTCTCATGCGGACAAAGCCCATCGGCCGTATTTAGACTGTACCAATGTGTATTACGTCATTGGAAAGTGCACGTACATGAAAACTTGATTTCTGGATAATGGCAGAATTAACAAAAAATGGCTCCGTTCCTAAAATGACATGCGCCCTGCGCGTCAAAAGGTCATTTACGGTATTTAACATTTTGTTACTTTTGATTTGGGAATTGTTTCTTCCAGTTGAGAAATATAAACCATATTTGGCATTGGGAATGGGTCTGTTTACCTGACCCTTTTATATAAGGAAAAAAAATCACTGAAAGATAAAGATTTTAATATGTATCAATTTGTATACTATTCACCATTTGTGATGTCCTTGTTCGTTTTTTCATGTACTAAAATGCTGTTCTCAAGGTTCTAAACAGTAACGCTTTGTTTGGTTGAGCTCATAACAGGAGGAATTCACATTGTAACATCTCCAGGAAGGTTATGGTTTCACAATGATTGACAGCATTGTTGCACTGAGAAATTGTGGCATAAATTACATTCAGTGTCACTTTGTCAGGCAATTGTAGGCAATTGTCGAGTTCTGCATTTGGGAAAGATTTTGTTTTTGTGTTCATATCACTGTCAGATTAATTGATGAGGATTTATATTCCTTAATGTGTCTGTGTTAAAGATGTTTCATGTCTAGTATGAACGATTAATACAATTTAGTACATACAGTTCCATTGCTGGATTGGGACTTGATTTTCTTGCTTCTGTTAAAGGGACTATGTCAACGAAAACAAATGTATTTTTATTGCACTATAAATGATATTAATATGATAGAAATGAGCTATACTAAGAAATTTTCATTAAATAATTAATAAATAATAAATAATATAATACACAATTAGTTATTTGATCAAAACTAATTAGCAAAAAAGTTTAAAAAAATTAAAAACCACAAGTGGGATAATCAAATTCACGATTCAGGAGCCATATGAAGAAATGACAGTAGACAGCGCTTTAACCAACTGCGCTGTTCTGCTTGATAATGGATCATGTGTTAACTATGGTTATACAAAATACTCCCAATTCTGACATCAAAATGTAAACATGAAAAGGGCCAAACAAACACTACCCTTACGATTAATTGATTTTTGCCTCAGAATGCGTACACATCCATTTAGATATACCTTGTTATAACCGTTATTATATGCTCAAATTAATACCTTAATTTCAGATTTTTTAAGAAACTGCCCCCTTGGGGCCCTTTTCGATGACATAGGCCATTTAAGCGCATATGATAATCTTTTAACAATGGCCCTTTTTATTCTGGAGTCCATTTTCAGCTGTGTAAATATTTACACACCCCACCATGATGCCATACTCTTTACAGCAAACAATGAAAAAAAATAATTTCAAAATGGAGATAAACATATGCAATTAATGTATACATAAATTACCATAGGATCAATCCTGTGTGCTTTAAGAAACTTCATTTTCTCTCATCTGCTGAAAAGCTCTGACTTCTAGCTCAAAACATGGCAAGTATGACGTTTCTCATAGATGATACATAATAATATTATGTGATTTTCAGACAAATGCTGCTTTATAACGCAGTCAGTTATTACATGTATGGTTCTTGTCAACTTGATCGTTAGTTACAATCAGTGACATAGTTCAGGCATTATATTGATTCAAATAATCAAACAACAGTGCGTCTTTTGTTCTATTGTTCCATGTTTAAAAAAAGTCCTGATTTGCTAATCAGATGATGTCTGTTGTTTTACCGGAAATTCTTAGAAACAGTATAGCTTAAAGACAGAAATATTTCAATGCATGTAAGACAGTTTTATTCGGTGCATGATTGAAAATTAATGAAGTGAACAAAAGACAAATTTTGAAAAGCAGAACTATAATTATTTATGTGTCAAATATTTCCAAGAACATGGACAATAACTCATGAAAGGCTTCACATATTTAAATTATTTTTGGTACATAGGTGTAACATCATAAAAAACAGATCAAGTTCAACTTTGGTTACAAACCACTAACTGTTGACAAAGTTATGGCTCCTATTGAAATTAAAGTTTTCCAAATACACTATTGACCATTCACAAATTAAAGCATTCTCTCTCTGTCTATTTCTTTCGAATAAATGCCATAGTATTGTGAGAAGACCCTATTGTGGGGGTATATCCGTCACTCGTGTGAACATTCTAGTTTCAAAGTGTTGCAGCCTTTTTGAGTGTAACTGGGCCACCAAGTTTTTTCCACATTGCCAACATGTTAGGCATAAAAAAAAATTGTTTCAGGTTAAAAAATTAGAGTAGGTAGGTAGGGATTTATTATATTATTTTTTTAACAACATTTTTCGAAGATTATTAGATTGGGGTATGTCGTTGGGCTGGCAGGCGGGGTGGCGGCGTCAACTTTTTTTTTCCGCTCTCTAACTCGAGAATGGATTGAACTATTGTAATAAAACTTCATACATGGATACGTTATATCGAGACCTCGCTTGGGATTGCATATAGGATGGGCGGGGTCACGGTCACTGTTGCTAAAAATAAAAAACCGGTTTCCGCTCAATAACTTAAGAACGCATCGAGATTTTTTAATGAAACTTCAAACATAGATATCTTATATTGAGACCTCGCTTGGGACTGCATATGGGGTGGGTGGGGTCAAGGTCACTGTTACTAAAAATAGAAAAATGGTTTCTGCTCAATAACTTTAGAACGCATCGAGATTTTTTTATGAAACTGTATACATAAGATACCTTATATCGAGACCTCGCTTGTGATTGCATATGGGATGGGTGGGGTCAAGGTCACTGTTACTAAAAAATAGAAAAACAGTTTCTGCTCAACAACTTGAGAACGCATCGAGATATTTTAATGAAACTTCAAACATAGATACCTTATATTGAGACCTGGCATGGGATTGCATTCGGGGTGGCTGGGTCAAGGTCATACTTACTAAATATAGGAAAACAGTTTCCGCTCAATAACTTGAGAACGCATTGAGATATTTTAATGAAACTTCATACATAGATACCTTATATCGAGACCTCGCTTGGGATTGCATATAGGGTGTGTGGGGTCAAGGTCATGGTAACCGTTACTAAAAATAGAAAGAAGGTTTCCGCTCAATAACTTAAGAATGCATTGAGATATTTTAATGAAACTTCATACCTAGATACTTTTTATCGAGACCTCACTTGGGATTGCATATGGGGTGGGTGGGGTCAGGGTCAAGGTCACCGTTACTAAGAAAAGAAAAATTGTTTGCTCAATAAATTGAGAACACATTGAGATATTTTAACGAAGCTTTATATGTAGATACCTTATATCTAGACCTCGCTTGTGATTGCATATGGGGTGGGTGGGTCAAAGTCACCATTGCTAAAAATAGACAAACAGTTTCCGCTCAATACCTAGAGAATGAATTGAGGTCTTTTAATGAACATTTATATGTAGATACCTTAAATCTAGACCTTGCTTGCACTTGCATATTGGGTTAGTGGGGTCAAGGTCATCATTACTAAAATTAAAAATAAAACGGTTTCCACTCAGTAACTTGAGAATGAATTTAGATTTTTAATGAAACTTCATATCAGATATTGAGACCAAGATCAAGGTCACTACTTCCTAGCCATAGGTGTATGACCTTCACCTTGCACCCAGGACTTTCTTTCATTATTGTGCTGAACTGCTGACTTCTATGCCTTTCGTTCGAAAAATTTGCTTTTCGTGGAATTTCCACGTTTCTTGTTTTTATTTGGTAAATGGGCAACTTTAAGATTCTAAACCTAACTGAGTATTCAAAACATTTTGGTAATATCCTTAAACATTGTTTTCAAGTGGATGCTATCACAACAAATCACTTATTTATCCAAAAACATTTAATTATTGGAAATAGGTAAATAAAACAAAATAATATCTGACAAACTCAATAAAATGTTGTAGGGTCGGGGTATATTTTTAGGGTAGGTCGGGTAACCTGAAACAAACATATTTGTTTTGAGTTTTTATCTTGATAGTTGGTATCACGGAAGACCAACTCTGTCTAATTTTTATAGATTAATGGCAGACGAAAATGAAACAACTATCCGAAATTTGCTTTTTATATCTGTAAATTGCTATATGCATACAATGAAAATAATACACCGGTATGAATACCTTCTTTATATAGAAATTGTAACGTATTCACTCAAGCAATATTTTGAGATGGTTATCTATATATATATATAAATGTGGCGCATAACTCAAATAATAATTTGATGTATTATTATATGCTATGTATTATGGGCCGGAGGCCTCCATTGACAAAATAAAATGTTCTGTTCTGTTCTGTTTTACGCCTTATTGGGTCGTCTTGTCATTTGGCAGTGATTAAGCATATGTTTTAATTGAGTAAATGATCCTTGGTTTACAATCCAATATGTGCATGCATACATGACCCATTATAAGTTTATGGTATGACATATTAATCCTTTGCACCCGTACTGTTTTGATACGTGAACATTATGTTGAAGTCAAAGTTAAAGTCAAGTCAAAGTTTAAAGCTGTATGTGTGTTTATTCTCCTGAATTTGTCTAAAAAGTCCAGGGCCCATTTGCTCAAAACTTTAACTGCCAATTAAGCTAACCACCGGTTAACTTTAAATGCTTGCTCTCAATTTCCATACTACAGTTTAAAATTAACACATTGCAGTACTTTGTTGTCAAAATAATCAGAAGAAGAATCGGTAACAAGAAATTACACTTTCACGAGTCAAAAATAACCGATGTAGCGCATTAATTTAGTGGCCTTATTCCGGAACATCCAGGTGAATATTTCAGTTACATTCAAGTAAATGTCGAAAAGTGGGATGTCACCAAATTGACAAAACATTTTAATGAATTGACTTTTTTAGAAACTGTAATTGTGATATTAATCACATGAGATACACAGTATAATACACCAGACATACATTATCTTAAATAATAAAAAGTTCAGAAACCATTAGTGAATTTTTGCTGTTTAAAAGAAGGATATTTCCAGGATTCGATTTACTGACTCATAGCCTGCAAAGAAAAGAAGTAGTTTTCAGCGATGCTGGTTTTGGAAATTACGCTCTCAAAAGACCGTTGGCTTCCGCCAACAGTCTAAAAATCCTGCAGCCTTTATTTTTGCATATTATTTAACGAAACTACAAACAAGTGTTCTTTTATGATTCCTACTGGTAATGACATTGGCCAATTTCTTAAAAAGCACCTTTATCATAAGAAAAAAATACAAAATTGGAAAGTTATACATACTGTTTACAATATTTTTACTCCACCGGACCACCTCAAAAGTCACCACCGGACATTTTCTTAACACCTTTAAATGAGGTGGTCCGGTGAGTCTCCTAACCATGTAGATGGGGCACATTATATAGATGATATTTAACTTCGACCTAGAAATTTAAAGGAGCTTATTTTGAAAAGTTTGTTATTTTCAATAAAGTTTACTTTGTTTATAGTCATTTCTGTCAAATTTAAGACAGTTTTATTTGAATTTTATTTGAATAGGCACATACAATTTTAGTATGCAAGGAAATTGTATGATATAAATAAATATGTTTGTCTTATGGACAAAGTGCATTTGTTAAATGTGTAAACCTAAACAAACCATCAACTGTTTAAAATAATGTCTTAAATCAATTTAATGATTATATGAATAGTGGTGTTAAAGAATAAAACACACTATTATGTGAAGTTAGAATAAGACGTCAAACATAGAGTAAACTGCATTACCCTTCTCGACAAAGTGTATTTAATACGCATTTAATGCATATTAAACGCTGCGGTATTGGCACCATATTTTTTCTGCGTTAAATGCGCATTAAATACACTTTTAGTACACTTAGTGTATTTTTTCTGTACTTTTTCTGCATTTTTTACAAGAAAGTGTATTAATGCACTAGAAAAAAACACCAAAGTACACTTTAAATACACTTCAGAGTGTTTTTTGAAGATTTAGTGTATTTTTCAAGGAGACAGATGCACTATAAATGCACTTAAGTGTGTTAATGCTGGAAAAATGCAGAAAAAATACACCTTATTTCTGTAATGAGTGTATTTTTTCTGCATTTTCAAGTGTATTAAATGCGCATTAAATGCAGAAAAAATACGGTGCCAATACCACAGCGTTTAATACGCATTAAATGCGCATTAAATACACTTTTTCGAGAAGGGTATTTTACAAATGTTTCATATGCAGTTAACCATTTGTAATTATAAATTTTTGCAAAATAATTAGTGCAATAGGCACCTGCATATACAATTGCATCATTAAAATTGATTTTGCCACGAAAGTGTATACTTGTATGCATTTACAACATTTTCCTCATAAAATAGAAACCGTGTCCATGCCAGCATTGACACAGTTTTATATACGGTAAAAATGATTAAAGAAACATACTAACATGGCACTCGGCTAGTGGTCCATATATAAAGAAGGAAAAATAACTGTGGGTTATTCTGCAACAAATTATGGGCGGAGCCTAATGTTTTGAAATAGTTCCCGAAATTCGAAGAAATTGTTCCGTAAAATGCACTTGCTTAAACGCGTGATAGTAAATTGTGAAAACAAAGCATTTCTTCATAATGTAGCGCAATAAAACCACGCCTGTACTACATATGTTATACTTAAGTTCACAAAAACGTTAACGTTTTGTTAATATGCTTGTAATTTGCACTTTTTAGCATCATATTTTCACTGTATTATATCGATAAGTATGACGTCATTCGCTCAATGTTTATAAATAAAGCTGATGTCATTTTGAATTGTTATGATTTATTGACATCACTGAAACGCACGTGTGAATGCACTTCTCAGAAAATGGGCGGAGTATAGATAAACGTAGTTCTCATTGATAACCTTTAAAAGTACAAATTTTATATTAGATCGTGTTTGAATCGAAATAATTAACGGGTAACAGTTGGTTATTGCGGTAATAACCAATGGTTTGTCGTTCCGATGCTTGTTATCAAACCACTTGGGCTACCGCCCTCGTGGTTTAATTCCTACGCATCGGAACTCCAAACCATTGGTTATTACCGCAATAACCAACAGTTACCCGTCAATTATTTCTTAAATAATTTTTTACAAAACAGTTATGGAGATTAGCAAATTATACCAGAAGTATTGACAGAATATAACCAATATACTTAAATACAATGAAATGCGCAATTTTATGGGAAAAAAGAAACATTTTATGTCCATTCTATGTTTGATGTCTTATTCTAACTTCACCTAATAAAGTGTTATAACATCAAGGCGAAAATGATAGATGCTTAAAAGGGCATATGGATGGTATAAGTATAGACACATATTAAAACTTGATAATTTTCTGTTTTTCTTTTAACATGTTTTTCAAGTAGCAACATTATATTGTTGGAATCATTAAGAAAAAAATTAATACAAAGACATAAATTGTTTTGAGATACGTGGTTCCAGTAGCATTCATACTCACGCCTACAAATTTGTGCTCTTCAACAAAAACTTCCCTTTTTTATCAATCATACATTTCATTCATATTGATCATTAACTACTACTAATAATTTTACCGTGTCAGCAAAAGTGTCATAAATGACCATTCTTTTTGTGATAAAACTACATACATTAGTCAAGAGTTTTAGAAGCAATGTCATCATATTTAACAATGTTTACATACCCTTCTCGAAAAAGTGTATTTAATACTCATTTAATGCGTATTAAATGCTGCGGTATTGGCACCGTATTTTTTCTGCATTTAATGCGCATTTAATACACTTGAACATGCAGAAAAAATACACTTATTACAGAAATAAGGTGTATTTTTTCTGCAGTTTTCCTGCATTAACACACTTAAGTGCATTTAAAGTGCATTTTTCTCCTTCAAAAATACACTATATCTTCAAAAATACGCTTAAGTGTATTTAAAGTGTATTTTAAGTGTATTTTCTAGTGCATCGATACACTTTTTTGTAAAAAATGCAGAAGTACAGAAAAAATACACTTAGTGTACTAAAAGTGTATTTAATGCGCATTTAACGCAGAAAAAATATGGTGCCAATACTGCAGCATTTAATAGGCATTAAATGTGTATTAAATACACTTTTTCGAGAAGGGTAATAATTCTCTGTAAGTGAACTTTATTTTTGCAAATGTTATTGTTGACATATACCATTGATAAGCCCATTTAATACCTATTAATAATTCAGTTTTAATAAATAAATGCTGTGAAAAGTAACTTTATGATGCAGTTTAAATCAGTTATAAAATTTTGTAAAAGTAACTTTAAAGAAAGTAATTTATTGTTCAGAAAATGATTGTTATGATATTATGAAATATTAATTCTAGACAAAATTAAGAATTCTATACCAATTAGGTACAAAATACAGCAGATCTGCAAATGATATGTTTCTGTTTATTAGAATAGTAGAAAAAAAACACTGTAAGGCATAAAAAAATAAATGTTTGTTTCAGGTAACCCGACCTACCCTAAAAAAAATGCCCCGACCCTAGAACATTTTATTGGGTTTGTCAGATTGATTTTTGTTTTATTTACCTTTTTCAATAATTAAATGTGTTTTGGATAAATAAGTGTTTTATTTTGATAGTATCAACTTGTAAACAATGTTTACGGATATTACTGATCTGATATGTTTTGAATATTGATTCAGTTTAAGAATCTTCAAGTTGACCATTTACCCCAAAAAAAATTTTTTTTTTAAACAATCCCGACCTACCTACCCTAATTTTTGGGGGCAAGTTACCTGAAACTAAAATTTTTATTTTTTTTTACGCCTAAGGATTGAGCATACTCTTAAAAACATTTTTGTTAATTATTAAATAAAAATACATTCTCATAAACTTGTACTCTGTAAAAAGCTGTAATCATTACTTCTCATAGACACTTTGGCTGCGTTAGGAACAGAACAAATGAAGTACAAATATCTGTAACAAGTTTCAAATTGAAAACATTTCAGTCTGTCTGAGAAATAATTCAGTTTTGGATGAAATTGAAAATAACAACATGTGTTTCTGAAATAAAATAAATGACTGTAGGCAATTTCTAGGAGAAAGATGTATCGCAAAGTGTCATGTATGGTATAGATTCACAAGATTTTAAGTGCGGTAGATATTACTTTTTAGGAATGTTAGAATTAATACCAGAACTTGTGACATGGGATCCGAAAGCCTAACAAGTTGTTTTTAGTTTGTTGTTTGAATCTTTGGACTGCTTTTATTAAACACTGTATGTGGCGCGTCGTGGGAAAACCGGACTTAATGCATGTGCGTAAAGTGTCATCACGGATTAGCCTGTGCAGTCCGCACAGGCTAATCCGGGATGACACTTTCCGCCTAAAGTGGATTTATGGTTAGAAGACACTTCATTTAAACAGAAATACCATAAAAGCGGAAAGTGCCATCCCGGATTAGCCTGTGCGGAATGCACATGCTAATCCAGGATGACACTTTACGCACATGCATTAAGACCGGTTTTCCCATGACGCGCCTCTTATTATCCCAGGTTAGAATAAGACTTCAAACTTAGAATTGAACTGTTATGTGTAGGTTTCTCACATATAACTGTTCAGATAATTCTCTTTTATTATGGTTATTTAAGACATACAATATTAATGACATTATTCATATTTTTCATTACTCTTTCTTTGAAACTGTTTTAGTCTTTGATTGTTTTCACTGTCCTGGAAAACTGGGTTCGTGCATGCATGGACACAGTTCTGTTTTATTGTCAATTTTTTCTGCATGTATACTAATATTCGGTTTTGTGTTAAATTCAATTTTTCTGATGCAGTCATGAATGCAGATGTTTACTGTAATAATTAGTTTGCAAAACCTTTGACATACATTGGTGCAATAAATAGATGATATTTGTTTGGTTTCGGTGTGATAACGTGTTATATCATCACTGAAAAGAGAGACAATTAATATTTTCACGAACGCTTGCCCGAGTGAAAATATGTGAATAGTCTCCCTTCCCAGTGATGATATAATGTTTATCACACCGAAAACAAACAAATTTTCTTTTTATTTTATGCTATTTTGTTTTTTTGTACATTTAAAAAAAGTAGTCCAGCACAGTGATATAGGGATATATCTCACTGATATTTTCCTATATTTCACTACTTAGCATAAAATAAAATGGTCTATTCTATGTTTGATGTCTTATTTCAACTTCACCTTATAGTGTATTTTTAACACAATCCCTAAACTTTCCATACTAGAAAGAATAGTATTACTACTTAAGTCTATGAATCCCACAATTTCTTATGCACTAGTTGCTATGAGGGGCATCGTGAGAAAATCGGTCTTAATGCATGTGTGTAAAGTGGCGTCCCGGATTAGCCTGTACAGTCTGCACAGGCTAATCCGGGATGGCATTTTCCACTTGTTTGGTATTTTCTGTACTAAGTCTCTTCTAACCATAAATCCACTTTAGGCGGAAAGTCCCGTCCTGGATCAGCCTGTGCGGACTGCACAGGCTGATCCGGGACGACACTTTACGCACATGCATTAAGCCCGGTTTTCCCACGACGCGCCTCTTATATATTTTGGAAGAAGATATGATGGGAGAAATAGAATACTAGGCTTGTGCTTCTGATTTTCTAAGCCTCGCTAGATAAACTTCTCGATACCCAACACTAACCTAGTTATAATTCTCTATATGAGGCATGTTGTGGGAAAACCGGTCTTAAGCGGAAAGTGCCATCCCGCATTAGCATTTGCACTGCACAGGCTGATCCGGGACGACACTTGATGCACATGCATTAAGACGGGTTTTTTTTTATAACACCTCAGGGGTCACCTGGTTTATATAAACTTATATAGCAAAATGACTTTAAAATTCTAATCCTGTGATACCCCTAGAGGTTTCATATTTGGTATGTATATGTGGTCCTCTACAAATATTGTTCAAATTATGTCCCTTGTGTCAAAACTGTCACGCCCTGGGGGTCACATGGTTTATATAGACTTAAATATCAAAATGACTTCAAAAATCCTCTCTGAAATGGCAAGGCCCACAGCTTTCCTATCTGTATAACATAACATTGCATAGTGGTCCTCCAAAGATTGTTAAAATTATGCCCCTGGGGTCAAATCTGGCCACACCCCAAGGGGTCACATGGTTTATATAGACTTAAATAGCAGAATGACTTTAAAAAGCTGTACCTGAAACCGCAAGGCCCAGAGGTTTGTTCAGTTCAAATTATGCCCCTGGGATAAAAATAAGCCACACCTCGGAGATGCAAATTCTAATTGGGTTACAAGTTCTCAAGTGAGCACCCTAGGGCTCTCAGGGCCCTCTTGTTTACAAAAAAGTGTATTGATGCACAAGAAAATACACTTAAAATACATTTTAAATGCATTAAGCATATTTTTTGAAGATATAGTGTATTTTTGAAGGAGAAAAATACACTTTAAATGCACTTATGTGTGTTAATGCAGGAAAAATGCAGAAAAAATACACCTTATTTCTGTAATGAGTGTATTTTTTCTGCATTTTCAAGTGTATTAAATACGGTGCCAATACCGCAGTGTTCAATACGCATTAAATGCGTATTAAATACACTTTTTCAAGAAGGGTTGCACTTAGAATAATTCAAATGGGCTGTTTCTTGGTTAACTAGATTTTACCATTTCGTCTAGCACCAACACCGCTTGCTACAACACTTGGATACTTACACAGTTGTTGCTTATGACCATCCCCAATCCACGCATATCACCCAACCTCACTTTGACCTTGACCTAATTTGCATTTGGAGTAATTCAAAAGTGCCATTTCTTGGTTAATTAGATTTTACCGTTTCGTCTAGCACCAACACCGTTTACTACAACGCTTGGATATTTACACGGTTGTTACTTATGACCATTCCCTATCCATCCATATCACCCAACCTCACTTTGACCTTGACCTAATTTGGACTAAGAAATAAGCTATCCAGCACCAACGGGGAGCATGTTCGTTTATCAAACACTAAATATTGTTTTATTTATTTATTTTTATTTTTATTTTTGGGTGAGAACAAATGTAGATGACTCTGAGACACGGACCAAATTACCTTAACACAAAATACAGGAGCAAATCACATTGCTAGGTGTATGCCAGTGGCACGTTACTAACACTCTTCAAAATTCAGCTTTATGTCTTTAAATAACTTTCTAATATTTTTTAATAGACAAAAAATTTGCTTCACGAATGCCTATAAAGACTTGTGAGTCGGGCCCAATTTGTGAGTTGGTCGCGTTACCGCAAACAAACAATTTTTTAAGGATGGCCTTATACTGTTATTTTTCTGTTGATTTAACCACATGTTTTGTGTGGTTAATGACAATAAAGTACATATAAACTCTTTCTATTATATCACTGTATGTACGCATGCAGAGTGTAGTTATATTACTGTTAGCAATCCAAGACCATAGTTTTTCTCTATAAAAGCTTCTGCAAATTGCATGATCTGAAATAAAATCTAACAGTTATTGGGTGCAAAAATAAATTGGTTGTTATCATGCATATAGTTTTCATATTCCCAGAAGATTTCTCCCTTATTGGTTTCCATAGGCTGGAATATTTGTCTGAAGGGCATAGTGATGACATAAATGGATGCTTTTGGACATAATGTTAGTTAAGTATACACTCCGTTGATGGAGATGTCTGGAAGATAATGTCTCAAGACAGATGCCTTGTTATAAAGTTCTCCCCATGGACACTTGGTTCTTGAGTCTATAAATGTCATGTGAACTGTGATTCTATTTTGTGAAGAGATTGTGTGGAAGCAGGGTCATTCTGGGGCGTGCTCGCCCTGAAAGTAAGGGTCCTGGGTAAAGTCCTACACAAGATGCTGTCATGCTACACCATTATTGTCATGCTACACTGTTGTGGTCATGCTACACCATTTTTTTATTGTCATGCTGCACTGTTGTTGTCATGCTACACAGTTGTTGTCATGCTACACTGTTGTTGTCATGCTACACTGTTATTGTCATGCTACACTGTTGTTGTCATGCTACACAGTTGTTGTCATGCTACACAGTTGTTGTCATGCTACACTGTTGTTGTCATGCTACACAGTTGTTGTCATGCTACACAGTTGTTGTCATGCTACACTGTTCTTGTCATGCTACACTGTTATTGTCATGCTACACTGTTGATGTCATGCTACACTGTTATTGTCATGCTACACTGTTGTTGTCATGCTACACTGTTATTGTCATTCTACACAGTTGTTGTCATGCTACACTGTTGTTGTCATGCTACACTGTTGTTGTCATTGCACATTTATTTTCATGCTACACTGTTATTGTCATGCTACATTGTTATTGTCATGCTAAATTGTTGTTGTCATGCTAAACTGTTATTGTCATGATGCTACACTGTTGTTGTCATGCTACACTGTTATTGTCATGCTGCATGTTGCTTGTTGCAGCTTTTGAACACCGTGTCCATTTCACATCCATTCTGTAGACAGAATCAAATGACTCTAAGCAGCAAGAGTAAAGTAAGTGTTCTATTTATATTTCAGGGAGGCGATATCGCTGGCGAAGGTGAGGTTGTCTCCCCTGGACCCAGCCCTGGAGGAGCTGTATACCCTGTGGGCCCAGCAGCTCACCAAGGATGGCAACCTGGAGCAGGCCGCTAAATGGTAAAGCAACCCTGTGGAAAAACTGATAGGCCTGGGGCCATATAATATAAATATCTTAAGTGTATCTTCCAGTGTATAGGACCGTCTGGTGTTCTTTAAAAGTTGTCACCTAATTCTTACAAAATCAATAATGAACATAAATTACACCAATCACTTGCTTTGGGCATCGTGAATAGGATGGTTTTCTTACAAAAACACATTCTATATCAAATAATTACAAGTTATCTGTGTTGTGGTGATCATCTGTTGATTTCATTTCTTTTATCACATTAAAACATTATACTCACCACATTTGCACTGTTGCCAAATTAGCCAGGTTTAATTAAGATTTTTTAACTATGAGGCGCGTCGTGGGAAAATCGGTCATAATGCATGTGCGTAAAGTGTCGTCCCAGATTAGCTTGTGCAGTCCGCACAGGCTAATCCGGGATGGCACTTTTCCGCCTACAGTAGATTTATGTTTAGAAGAGACCTCCTTGAAACAGAAAATACCATAAAAGCGGAAAGTGCCATCCCGGATTAGCCTGTGTGGACTGCACAGGCTAATCCGGGACAACACTTTACGCACATGCATTATGACCGGTTTTCTCATGATGCACCACCTATTAATTTTGGTTTATTATAGTGTTATGATATTCAGAATAGAAGTATAAAATGGCAGTTCATGTGTAGTGCTTCTTGCTATTTAAGAACCATCTTGTTTTATAAGGTTACAGAAATGTCATGACTATCTGTTTCAATGCGGAATTGATTTTGATTAAATGTTCCTGAAACTAAAACCATTTTCAAATAATCCTTGGTTTAAATTGAGAATTTTTTTTTAAATTCCCATTTAAGTTAAAACATTATCTCCCTCTAGGGTAATACATATAACAACTGAAAGATTACACAGATGTTATTATGAAATGCCTTTGAAACAGTGTTACTATCTATACTTCTTTATTGAGCAAATAAACTTTTTTTAATAAAGATTATTTAAAAAATATTAGTGCATTGTTAGCTGACAAGAAAGTATCCAATAAACACCTGAAATTCTATTCTCTATTTTGAGCTTTCAACAATTACTGGCTTTCAAATGTTGCTTCACTTTGTTCATTTATATTCATTTTCATGAATGTTAAGTACCAAAGAAATTCAAATCTACATTTGCTGTGAATAACACAATTTTATAGAAGTAAAAGGGCAACACATTGTCATTTATCAAAAGCATTTGCATTGTTGTGTTATATAGTTAATTTTAAAAAAATGTCATGTGAATATTATAATCGAGTTAACATTCTGTTTGAGTTCATATGTGGCGCGTCATGAGAAAACCGGTCTTAATGCATGTGCGTAAAGTGTCGTCCCGGATTAGCCTGTGCAGTTTGCACAGGCTAATCCGGGATGGCACTTTCCGCTTTTATGGTATTTTCTATTTCAAGGAGGTCTCTTCTAAACATAAATCCACTGTAGGCGGAAGTGCCTTCCCGGATAAGCCTGTGCGGACGTCACAGGCTAATCCGGGACGACACTTTACGCACATGCATTAAGTCAGGTTTTCCCACGACGCGACTCATATTAGCTTCAATTTACATTTTTTGAGCTTTAGTCAAGGCTTTTGGACACATGTTGAGTCATTACTTTAATCTTAAACAACTTACCTTGGGATCACAAAGGTCCATATATCCATTCGTCATGTTTCTTGTGCATGTTTGCTAAAAAATATGAGGAATTCGAAGTCATCTTCAATGATAATGGTATAGAGTGTAGAAAAAGAAGTGCTGAGTACAAGAACCATAACTCTTTATGCATTATATATGGAGTTACTGAACTTTGTTTAATTGTATTCTGCACAGTGTCCTAGTTCTTAATTATTATTTTAATATTTCTTCTAGAGTAGTGTCACTTTCTATGACAACTCTTGTGTATTTAATCTACTGACATTGCTTAAATAAATTTAAATTCTTGACTATTTAGTAACAGATAGGAAGCTTCTTATTTTATGCTTTCCAGTGATTTATAGGGAATTCTACCAACGGCACTCAGCTAGTGGTCCATCGATAACGATGGAAAATAACTGTGGGTTATTCTGCAACAAACTATGGGCGGAGCCTAATGTTTTGGAAATAGTTCCGGAAATTCGAAGAAATTGTTCCGTAAAATGCACGTGCTTAAATGCGTGTTAGTAAATTGTGACAAACAAATCATTTCTGCGTTATGTAGTGCAATAAAACCGCACCTGTACTACATATGCTATACTTAAGTTCACAAAAACGTTTACGTTTTGTTAATATGCTTGTAATTTGCGCTTTTTAGCATAATATTTTAACACTATTGTATCAAAAAGTATGACGTCATTCGCTCAATGTTTATCAATAAAGCTGACGTCATTTTGAATTGTTATGATTTATTGACGTCACTGAAACACACGTGTGAATGCACTTCTCAGAAAATGGGCGGAGTATAGATAAACATAGTTCTCATTCATAACCTTTAAAAGTACGAATTTTATATTAGATCGTGTTAGAATCGAAATAATTAACGGGTAACAGTTGGTTATTGCGGTAATAACCAACGGTTTGTCGTTCCGATGCTTGTTATCTAACCACTCTGGCTACCGCCCTCGTGGTTTAATTCCTACGCATCGGAACTCCAACCGTTGGTTATTACCGCAATAATCAACAGTTACCCATCAATAATTTCTTAAATATCTGTGATATAAAATTGGTAATTCTCTGTTTGAAACAGTGAAAATTATATCTCCGGTAATATTCACTGTTTCACACTGGTTCCCGGTTTAGTACTGTACATAATACAGACCGTCAACGATGCCCGGCTCAAAATTGTAAAAGGACGATATTATTTTGACGTCATTATGTTATAATTCCTGTGGTTTGTTCAAATTAAACGCATTTAGATAGCACATAAAATGTAACAAAACAGCGTAAAAAAATAAAATGAAAAGAAAATTGCAGTTTTCGGTAGAATATCAATGTTTGATTCACTCCTGATCATGGAAAATACATTTTGTCACTCGAGACTGTGCCACTCTTGAAAATATAACTTTCTATGATCACGCGTGAATTAAAATCGATATTCTACCGAAACCAACAAATATCCTCTATATCCTACAACAATGTGATTGAAATTGTATTCAGAATGTGCAGTTTAACAATGGACCTGGATGGTAAAAAGCTACTCTACTCCATTTGTCTACCACTTATTTTGCCATAAAATTGTCTAAGTGTGCTGGATATCCAAGGGACAGATTGGCAGTTAATCTTTGATTCAAGAAATTGGAGACGTAAATTAGAAGCTTCTCTGGCATTCTAAATTGAATGTAAGCTCTAATTGGCAGCTTACGTCTGCCATACGATATATAGCTTGTAAACGCTTTGAAACTATATCCAAATGTATCTTGCATGTTTATGCCCCCCTTCGAAGAAGTGGGGGTATATAGCTTTGCACCTGTCCGTCGGTCGATCGGTCAGTTGGTCGGTAGGTCGGATGGTCGGTCTGTCCGTAGACCATTTCGTTTCCGCACGATATCTAGAGAACGCTTTGACCTACGATCATTAAAGTTGGTATGCTGGTTACTTGGGAGGAAAGGAAGACGCCTATAGATTTTGAAGTCAACAGGTCAAAAGTCAAGGTCACCGTTGCTAAAAATATAAAAACGGTTTCCGCTCAATAACTTGAGAATGCATCGAGATATTTTAATGATACTTCATACATAGATACCTTATATCGAGACCTCGCTTGGGATTACATATGGGTTGGGTGGGATCAAGGTCAAGGTCACCATAACTAAAAATAGAAAAAACGGTTTCCGCTTAATAACATATATACCTTATATCAAGACCTCACTTGGGATTGCATATGGGGTGGGTGGGGTCAAGGTCACCGTATCTTTCTTTCAGCTTTATATTTACTTTCTAAAGCATCAACTTTAATTTCCTCCCCATGTGTTAATGTGCACATACAGTATTTAAAAAATGTCTTAACAATTGCACATATTCACAACTTGGCTGCAAGTCGGGGGGCATACATGTCTTACAATCATCTCTTGTTTTAATACAGTATTGATGTTCATATGAAACTCTCTTATGCACACATATGATTTTGGTTTTAACAACATGACATGACATAGAGTGTTTGAATTATAAAATCATCATTTTGTTTTCATTATCTTTATTAATTAGTAGTTGTTTTTTATGCCTCCGAAGGGAGCTCCAGGGGGCATATAGTAATCGCATTGTCTGTCCATCCGTTCGTATAACTTGAACAATATTGAAGATATTGAAATGATACTTCATATAAGGAAAGAGGATGTTGATAGGAATGCAGAGTACAAGGACCATAACTTTCTTCAATATTTACGGAGTTATTGCCTATAGGGTTATTTTTCTTGTGCATAGCAGAACTACATAGTGTAAGTTTCTTGTGCATAGCAGAACTACATAGTGTAAGTTTCTTGTGTGGAGCATAACTCTTTTAAAGTATTGGGGGGATTCAAATGATACTTCATATAATGATAGAGGCCTTTGAGAGGAAGTGCAGAGTTCAAGGACCATAACTCTTTCTTCTGTCAAAACACTTCTTTGGGGGCATTCGTCACTTACAGTGACATTTGTTTAATATATATCATGTGGATGTATCTGAGTATTGATTTTAGTGGCAATTTATGTTCATAGCCTCCCAATTTGCAAAAAAAAAGCACAAAAATGGTTGAATCATAATAATGTAAAGGCAATATCAGAAATTGTCACCAACTTGTGGATGGTAACAGCTGATGAGACTTCCTTATGAGACTAGGTTAATGTTCAATATGCAAAGTCATTATGTGACTTACAGAAAAAAAATTAAACATTAGATCCATAAATTTCTGTTTTTTTGTTGCAGCCACCTTGCAATGCGGCAGGTTCAGGATGCAGCAAAGCTGTTGGCACGGAGGTACGACCAGTCAAGCCTGCGTACGGCGGCCCACATCTCCATGATTGCCAATGACAAACAGCAGGGTCTCATGTACACGCAGCGGGTGGTGCAGCAGCATCTTCTGCAGAACGAGTGGACCGAGACATACCAGTTCCTCGAAAAGAACAAGGAGTGGCAGGTGAGGATTTACGTTTCCACAGATGTCAATCGTATGCAAATTAGTCTTGTGTTTTATCCAATTGTTACAGTTCTTCTACAAGAAAACGGAGTGGCAGGATAGAATGGACATTTTCACAAGTCGATGCTTCAGTGCTGAACAGTTGTAACTGTTGTTAAATATAAAAGGGGTTATCACGGTCTTGCACAGAACCCTTGGAATGTGGATTGCATGCATGTTAATCTGTTTTATCCAGCTGTTGAATTTGGATAGCATGTTTTTAACTGCAAACCAGTTTGGGACAAAAGTGCATGTGGCTAAGATTGTGAAGTGTGTGTAAAGATTGCTGAATGGAAATTAATCCTTTGACAATAGCTGGTGGGGACAATTTTAAGTGTTAATGGCGAAAACATGCACTGTAGCATTGTCTGAACAGTTCCAATAACAACCACAACATAATATTTGAAACTTTTTTTTGGTTTGTTTGTACAATTGCATCAAATATCCTTAGGAGTTGACCTTGGCAAGAACAAGGAAGGGAAGGTTTGACTTTCCCAGTTTTAAGTCCTTAAAACAAATGAGTTTGCTCTAGCTGAGCTGAACTTTCATTTCATGAAATTTGGATGTTGGATAGTAGACTAAGCCAAATGAGGCGTGTCATGGAAAAATGCATGTGCTTCAAGTGTCGTCCCGGATCAGCCTGTGCAGTCCGCACAGGCTAATCTAAGATAGCATATTCCGCCTACTGTGGATTTATGTTTAGAAGAGACTTCCTTGTAACAGAAAATACCATAAAAGCGGAAAGTGTCGACCCGGATCAGCGTGTGCGGACTACACCGGCTGATCAGGGACAACATTTTACGCACAAGCAGTGGAGTCTAGCATCAGCCTTAAACAACCTTTCTAGTTTTTGCCACTGACATTTTAAGCCCCTCCCCAGATTTTGCTTGAGGATTAATTTCCATTCATTGAGTTTCACAAGTGATTCTTAAGTTTTACCGAGTTATCTTTTGTTTAAACCAAATTAACAGTTAATGTGATATGCTAGTGCAGAGATTGGAGATGCAACACTTGATGAATTTGCATATAATTGACATTTGTGGAAATGTCTGTTGATGTGCACTGCCATGTCGTCGAACAACTCTAACAAACATGGCATCATACAGAATCATAATGAAAGTGCAGGTTTCGCAACACTGGCATCGAAAATGGTATGCCATCGAAAATGGTATGCCGAACATTGTATGAAAGACAACCGCATCCCAAAGAAGTGTTTTGGGCTGTTTTAGCTTACATTATATTTCTTTGGCCGCTCGCACGTTTCTTGTCCAGGCATAATTCTTTTCCATGAATGATTTCTCCCTGAGAATATACTGGGTCAGTTTATTTTTGCTTACCTATCATTATGATAATTCAATTTCCTAAACTGCTTTTTATTATTGGGTAACAGTCTTTATCATAACCCATAAAATGTTATGGCATTCTTGAACCAAGTCTGTTAATGTTTAGTGCTAAAATTGGCACTGTTAATTGGAAACTTAACTTGGCTTTTGGACATTGAGCACTTATTTTCACATCAAAGTTATTTGTGAGATGTACACATTTTCATTACAATACAAATAAACAGTTGGAGAGGTTTGTGTTCACAGGCATGCGGTGCTTGTTCTAATTATAACTACATTAAAATAATGCAAGAATAATCCTGCTTTTATGTGTCGTGTGAAAACCGGCCTTAATGCATGTGCGTAAAGTGTCGTCCCGGATTATCCTATGCAGTCCGGCACTTTCCGCCTACAGTGTATTTATGTTTAGAAGAGACTACCTTGAAACAGAAATTACCATAAAGGCTGAAAGTGTTGTCCTGGATTAGCCTGTGCGAACTGCACACGCTAATATAAGATGACACTTCACGCACATGCATTAAGGCCGGTTTTCCCACGACACGCCTCAAATTAATTTTCTCGTGTTTGTTATTTCCTGTTTCCTGAATTCATGGGTGTGTCACTTCAAGTAGTCGAAGAGAAGTATCCTTCCAGAATCTTTTACTATCTAATGTTGTTGTGTTTTAGCAGTTTACTTTGAATATTCTACAGAAAACAAAAGTAACCATTTAAACAAGTGGCATTGATGGACAACAAAATTGCATTTTGGAAATCATTTCGCTAGCAAAATTTGGTTTCTTGCTCAAGTTTGTTATTCAATCATTCCAACCAGAAAACTACATTTCCAAATACAAGGTTGATGGCCTGTTGTGCACTTGAAGTTGATTGTTCTGCATTTAACAACTGCAAGGTCTGTTTTACCGTATTTTCCATAATAAACGCCCCCAACCTAATAAATGCTTCCCCCCCCCATTTTTTTAATAACACCCAAACTTTCATGCAAATTATTGCTTTCAAGCTATGTCCGACTTCTCGAAAACCGTCGTTCCGACGGACATGACCGGCAAATTTTGAGTGGGTCCGACATTTATTGACCGAGAATCGGTCCCAGTCTTCACGAAACTTGGAGGTCCTCAGTCAGGCGTTTGGTCTGACTGACAAGAAAAATCTGTCAGACCTGCTGCACATTTGTCAGACCAAACACAATCAAACACACTTTGGAATTATTTAAATGTTTATACTGGCTTACATCATTTATTCATATTGCATTTTATTTGCAAATTAATTTTGTACATTTTAAATCAAAATAATTTACAGTTATATGTATGCAATATTTACCACTCATATTCATTATCTGATAATCTTTATAACTTGTTATATTGCACACAGTTGAATTTATAAAATATGTTTAATTTAAGTCTAATAAACACATATCGATGGCTTAAAGCCAAAACCACGTATCTGACCATTTTGACCAAAATGAGTTTTTTTGTTCACTATAATCAATTATGAGTATTACACATTGTATCAAAATTTGAGAGCTATATCTTAATTAGTTATTGAGATGTTGATTAGAGATCAAACCTAGTATCTGTTTTTAATCAAATTTTCTGCTGCCATAACACGGTATCTGCAGGTATACACAAAATCAATTTAAATCTCATTGATATTGAATGTCCAGAACAACTTATTTAACTTTACCTGATTTTGGTTTAAACAAAATAATTGAAACACAGTCTATTTTATTTAACCAGAAGCATGTATCTTGGGATACTTTGTTTTGGTTTAATGTAAAAAATAAAAAAATTAATTAATATTTTGGTGCCAAAACCACGTATATGACGATACTATTTTATGTAATGCCCTTTGGAAGATATTAACAAAGTCCAAAACATTGCATCTGCTGTTGAACTGATTTGGCACACAAACATACCCAACTATTTTAAACTTTCGTTACTGCTAAACCATTGCATGTGTGGCTAATTGGTTTTGTCAGTAAACAAAAGCCAGTGTGAGAGAGTTAATTAGAGTTGATATCCAGGTATCTTATTTCAATGTGCCAGCTGATTAAAAAATTTAATGAGAGATTGTACGGTTATTTTCACACTTCTACAGAGCATTTGAAAAATGTAGAGGAATGGGTTAACATAGTGTTTTTGGATCGTTTCTGTTATTTTTATCAACAAAAAGGTATGTGATTATATTCTCTCACTAATATTTGTTATTTTATTTGGTATTCTGGGAAAACAAAGAATGCACATCGTTTTTAAGCCCATTATGCAAATAATTATAATAAGTTGATTTATTCAATAACATCACAACTTACAGTGCTGATAAATTATCTACCAAATACTTGTGCATTTTTATTGAATATTTGTAATATTTTTTTATTATTATTAACCGCTGACTGCACAACATGAACATACAACTTACAAAACATTACCATACATTTTTTCAGATGTTAGCAGATTCAGATGATGATCTGTTAAAGTTGACGCAGGAGTTGGAACGTTCCACTGAACATGAAAGACGCATAACAGACAATCATAATGGACATGTCAGTAGTGCAACCAGGGAATGTGGTTATACCGAGCATGTTGCAGATATTGAAAACCAGTGGGTTGAACGAGAGCAGATTTGGAATCATATTTCTACAGTCCCAGATGCGAGTGTCCAATCAAACGATACAGAGACTCATACAAATACAATCGATGCATCACAAGAACAATACCGGTCAAACAGTGACACAAGAGAGGTGGACAACAAACAACATGATTGTGTTCTAGATCCAGTGCAGAACTGCACAAAACATGATGATATTCCCACTGTCCCAGATGCGAGTGTCCAATCAAATGATATAGAGTCTCATACTAAAACGAATGATGCATCACAAGAACAATACCTGTCAAATAGTGACACAAGAGAGGTGGACAACAAACAACAGGATGGTGTTCTAGATACAGTGCAAAACTGCACAAAACATGATGATATTCCCACTGTCCCAGATGCGAGTGTCCAATCAAACGATATAGAGTCTCATACTAAAACGAATGATGCATCACAAGAACAATACCTATCAAATGGTGACACAAGAGAGGTGGACAACAAACAACATGATGGTGTGCTAGATACAGTGCAAAACTGCACTAAACATGAACAACAAAGCAAATTGCAAACGTCAGTTGGAAAAAAGAGCAAACGAAAGAAAAATCCTACTAGAAAGAAATTGAAGTACATTTCCACAAGTTCAGATGACGAAATGCCATTGAGTATTTACGCAAAACGACTGCACATGAAAAAAGGAAGTGACAATGACGATGACACTACATATTTACCTAATGCAAATGAATTAAACTCAACAGATTCAGAATACTTTTCTAATCTGTCAGATAATGCAAGGAAAGAATTTGTGATTGAGCAAAAATTTAAGAATGAATGGGAAACAGAGAAACGAAAACTAACTAAACGGAAAAAGTGTCATACCACAAGAAAACAACGCAAAGCCCTGAAGAAGGATGATATTTCAAATGATGTGGAAATACTGAAAATCAAAAGTAGTATAGAATTTTTTCATAAAAACACATTGAAAGAGGCAAACGAAGGACGTCTTGACCAGCTTTTGCACAACCACAATTTGCAACGTCATCCTGTGCCTCCACATGGAAATTGCTTTTTTCAATCAGCTTGTCTCTCAGGACAATTAACAGAAGACCAACAAAGCCTTAGACAATCGTTGTGCAAACATCTTGAAGAAAATGTCGAAGAATACATGGGTTTTCTCCTAACAAAATACAATCCAGAAGACGAAGAGCAGTTTCTAATAGAATATCTTGATGAAATAGAACACTTAAAATCACATGGTCACTGGTCAAGCAAAGTTGCTGATTTTTTGCCGCTTGCACTTGCTAACTATATTAAAAGAAGAGTAACGATATTTCCTAGCAAGCCAGAACAACCGCTTATACAAATACTTCCTACAATGACAGATTCATGTACTGGACAAGATGTAATGTTAGCATATATTTCAATTCCAAACATATTGGAGCATTATGATGCTTGTATGCCTATTGAAACTACAAACCAAGAAACTGAGTCATATATAGCTACTCCCATTCAGATGGAATCACCAAATGCCACTTTGACAAGACAGAAAACAGTGAACCAAGTTTCCCCTAGAAAGAAAGCACAATACATCTCTCCAAAGAAAAAACTTCTTGTCAGAAAAAGAAAAGCAACACCTGAAAACTGGAAGAAAAATATAAGGAAGAAACGTAAATTATGTGGTGAAGAATATACTGCTCTATCTGGGAAAGTAATTAAATGTAAAGAAGTATTGCCTTGTGACTGTTCAAAATGTAAATATAAATGTAATAGCAAGTTAACTGATCTTCAAAGGTGTGAACTAAAAAATATCTACTACGCACTGGGTTCCTACGAAAGACAGAAAGACTTTTTGTGTGCGAGAGTACAAGAATTGCCCACGAAAACCTACATGGACGAGTTAGGAAACAGAGTGGCAAAGAAAAAGCAAGTAGCTAGAAATTACACTTTCGAAGTAGAAAACAATGTTGTTCGAGTGTGTAAAAGATTTTTTCTGAAGACCTTGAATATTGGTGAATCAAAAGTAGAGCAGGCATTGTCTAAAAAAACAACTGGTCATTTTCAAGGCAGAGATGAGAGAGGAAGACACACACCACACAATAAAACAAGCATCGAGAAATTGAATTGTGTTCGCAAGCACATAGAATCCTTTCCAACAGTTGATCCGCATTACATTAGAAAGGATTCACAAAGAAAATACTTAGCTCCTGATTTAAACATAACTAAAATGTATGAAGAATATGAAAAGCAGTGTAATTCTGTAAATACAGCGGGAGTAAAAGAAGGAATATACAGGCGGACTTTTAATGAAGAATACAATCTTTCATTTCATACACCGAAAAAAGATCAATGTACCGTATGCCACAAATATGAACTCTCAAAGGCTGAAAATAAACTAACTGAAGAGATGAAAAAAGAATATGAAAATCATCAAAAAAGAAAAATGCATGCAAGAGAAGAAAAATACTCTGACAATGAAAAAGCAAAACATAATGAAAAGCTTGTGTGCAGTACCTTTGACTTACAGTCTGTTTTGTACACACCTTGCTCGCTTGTTAGTGTTATGTATTACATGAGAAAGCTCTGTTGTTACAACCTAACATTGTACAGTGCAAGTGACAAAAAAGGCAACTGTTATTTGTGGTCAGAAGTTGGTGGAAAACGTGGATCTAATGAGATTGCGACATGCTTACATAAATATCTAGCCAGTTTGCCAAGTGTTGTGGAGCATGTTATTCTATATTCGGATTCATGCACTGGTCAAAACCGTAATCAAATTGTAGCCTCGTGTCTTCTTAATGCTGTTACCGTCAATTCAAATTTAGTTACAATCGATCACAAATTTCTCGAAAGTGGTCACACTCATATGGAATGCGATTCAATGCATGCAGCTATCGAATTTGCAAAATCAAAAACAAAAATACATGTGCCAACCCAATGGGAAACAGTCATCACAATGGCTAGACGGAAAAACCCATACAATGTAGTGCCCCTGAAGTATTCTGATTTTTTAGACTTCAAGGGATGGAAAACAAAATGCACAAAATCAAAGAGCGAAAGTGGTGAAAAGGTTATGTGGACAAGCATGAAATGGATGAGATTCCTAAAAAGTGAGCCAGAAAACGTACTATTCAAGTATGATATGGATCAAAGCGAATTTGACCGAGTTAAAATGAACAAACGATCATCAAATGACCAACCACAGCAACTATACAAGAGTCAACTGCCCATATCAAGTGCTAAAAAGAAAGACTTATTAGCACTGTGTAAAAATGGAATCATTCCGAGTGAATTCCACGAGTTTTACAAAAGTCTCCCAGCAAGTCAAAGCGTATCAGAAAACCTACCAGAACCAGATTGTGAAGAAAGTGACTATGACACAAACATTGAGTGAGGCTTATTAACATAGTATGCAACTGTTAGACACGCATGCTAGATGTTAACAGCCAGACGATAATGATAAACCCCAGATGGGAAATACACCAATTGGCAATATTAACAACGCTGTAAATAATTTATAATCTTAATGTCACCAGATATTTCACATCAAAAACCCAATGTTTAAACTTTGAATATAATTTGTTATTTGGTATCTTCTTATTATGTATTGTTACGATGTTGTTTATAGAGCCATTTTTGGTAATTATTCCAAATATTTTGTCAGTCACGTTACCAGTTATGTATTGGCGGTATGCTTCTAGATTTATGGTCGTAAAGATTATGGTCACTTACTTTGTTTTGCATTATTTTCGTTTGACAAGGCAAAATAGCTTTCAGTGCGGGTTAATTTCAAACCTGATGAAACGTCTTAACGAATGGCGTTTTATTGATGTAAATAACATTCAATGTTTATTACAATAGTTTTATTGTAATACTCCATAATAAAATATATATTATATCTAATGATGTAATCTAACATATTTAAATGCCAATGATATCAACTATCTTATATCTGCAACTGAATAAACTGCTTATGAATATTATTCATGACTCGTTATGAACATAGTGAAATAATTTTTATGTCGATATTACATTACATTATAATTATGTAGAATTGCAACGTTATTTTTTTACATAATAAATGCCTCAAAGCAGCGTAATGTAACAAAATCTGATTTAATAAGAGCTAACAACCCCATTTTATGTGATAAAAGGCGTGTTACATACACGGATAACAAAATTTCACATTGCAGATACGCGGTTATTTCCAAATGAATACATCCGTTGGTCACCATACTTTAGTGAAAGAACAATCTATCCCATAATACTTTGTTTGAAACCCAAATTAACTTAAGTTTGGTTAAGGTTTATGCATGCCATAATAACCTATGCACATATGCTTTATTTTGGCATTATACTAAATCATTGATTCGTTATGTGTTTCGTTGGTGCCAAAATATGTTATCATTATGTGTATGATACTGGCATACATTTTCCTTTCAAATAATAGTTTTTGCTAAAAACCAAAACCAAGCATGGTTATATACTTGGTATTGGCACATCAGTTTAACCTACAAACTACTATGGTAATATCAGCCATAGAGTGGTATATCCAGATACATGGTTTTGGCATTCCAAAAGCCTTGGTCTATTCTTATATAGTATTAAGCCAAAACAATGTATTTCAATATACACTAGTCTGGCCCGTGTGAAAGTTTTACATTTATATAAAATACTTATGCCAAAACAAAACTATCAATTTGCCCATATATGGTAAAGAGATGGTCAAGCAAACGTTCATAAAAAATAACAGCTTCAGGTCTACTATAAACAGGAAAAAAATGTTTTTGATTATCCAAATAGTTGTAAAATTAACACGTTTTTCTGCTCTCCTGAAAAATTTGGTGAAATAGAGATACGTGGTTCTAGCTTTAAGCCATCGATATGTAGATCTATTTCACTTTATACAGTTTCTATTTAAAATCCTATTATTATTTTTATATAATGTCTTGTATATATTTTTACTAGGGATGGGACCGAATACTCGAATATTGGATAATATTCGAATATAAACAAACGAATACGAATAATCGATTTTCTCATTTGTTTAAAGAACTTTTTTTTTTTAAATGAAGTTTTTTTCCAGTTTGATTGCAAAGTTAACATGAATTCCAGTCGTATTTCCTGCCTAGCAGGTGGGCGGGGTCAGTGTAACGTTTTTACAACACATGCTTAACATGTCCAATTAACGACAATTGATAATTGGCAGGGGGGCCACGTCTGTACAAGGGCCGCGAGTTAACAGTTTGTAGGAGACGCGAATATGACGCATTGTATCCACAAATAACGAAACTGGGCCATGTTGTGATAACGGTTTCACAGTTTGCACAAGGCGTACATTGTTGTTTATTATCCTTAAGTGACATCTATACGGTTAACTTGTTCACAGTAAATTACAATTACTCTCTAAGTAAACCAATCAAAATGAATCCATTATCAGCCAATCAATTTCTTTAACAAAATAAGCATGATCTGGTCAATCTTACTATACATCACTTGTAAATTATTCTCCATTTTATCAACACCGTATATTATACAAGTGTCTTTATTATTAAACAATGCCACCATCACGTGCTTGGAAGTGCTTTATGCGGTCATTAGACAAAACCCAGGCAACGTGTAATCTGCACAGCAGATACAAGCTCTCATGGTTCTGAAAAAAAAAACGGAACAATTAACAAATTAATTAACAATACATTTAACAATATCTTACATTTCTTTATATTTGCCTAACACTCACAAAGTTATATCGCTCATTTACCACTGAAACACGGTAAAACAACTACGTACACATAGTATACATATTTCGGATAGGTAAATATTTGGACAGGATGCCGTATATATAGTAGGATATAGTAGTATTTACAAAACGAATATTCGAATATAAAGGAAATAAATGAACATTAAGTAGCAAAAGCTACATGTAGCGTCCGAGTAATCTTAACCCCACCCACTCTTTTAATCACAGAACTACAAATACATAGCTTTGTGTCGAAAATATTAACGTTTGTTGATTACGGGTAATGAAACAATTTAAAAGGACTGTATTCATTTTAATATATATATAAACATTTGATGAATGGAATTTATTTACTTTCACTTTTACTTTCAACAAGTGTACTGCCAATACTCTCGCAAACTTTCAAATGTCATGAATGTTGCCTCAGCCAAAGTTGTTGCTTAAAATTTGCGTACATGGATGATTTGGAATAATACTTGTATTAGTGAACACTATCTAGATGTAATTTTTTTAAACAAATGATGACGTACTTTTGACGCGATCGGCGTACGCAATTTGTCAAGTTACACAACTTCATATTAATTCTCATAATTAGAACAATGTTCATTTCGCAAAAGTAATAATTACATTGCCTTCTTTTAATCTATAGTAATTAATTTATTAAAAGCGTGGGTGCGACGACGCTCATTTTCATATTGGAAAATTTACGCGTTCTCATTGGCTGACTGGTTTGGCTGTACTAAAACTGACTCCTCCTGCGTCTAGCATATAATTGATACACTGGTGCAGACGGGGAGTGTGTTAAATGCCGAGTAGGCGTTCTTTGTCTTTGATAAACATGCATACGCAAACGGAAATGGTTGCATCCTAGAATCTAAAACTGAATCTTATGGCGTCCTCACTGTATCGATACGAGGTCATCGGTGTTTTTAAATTGCAATCGAAATACGCATCGTGTAATTCCGTTGATTTTAATAATAGATGTTATTATGATCGTGTGCTGTTTAACTTTCCATTTAATAGAAAATATTTTAGTCTGACAGTTTGGGTCGATGAACTTGAAATTTCTTTCGGACCTTGACAAATTTAGTCGGTCAGGTTTAGTCGGTCAGGTCCGTAGGTCTGATGGAGTTTCGTGAAGACTGCGGTCCGACCATCTGACAGCTTTTTCAAGACTCATTCCTTTATGTTACTGGATAAAAAATACCATATATCGGAGCAATTTAATACTGCTCCACTATAACGTGACCCGCATTTTGCGAATCGGCCGTGGATCTGATCATGATTTTTTTTCATGCTCTAAAATGATTATCTTATTACCCAAACTGCCGTAAATAAATCCCGTTTGGTCTGGACTTTGACGCCTTCTTCGCTACTTTTTTTATTTAAACTCGTGATGTGGGACAAACAATAACACGTCCCGCGCAACATCAAAGTGTGACAGTTTAACGTCACCAGCTTACATTGCGCAACCTCCTTTCACTGCAGTCACTTTAATTAGCAGCCCATTTTCAAACTTATATGAGTCGTGCAAAACGTGCTGCACGCCGTCCTTGTGGCGGGTGTTCACAGTCACCGTAATTTCACAGTCCTTTGCGCCACAAGATTTTTATATCACGGTCTATACGTCCACTCTTTCCATGCGGATGACGTGTCGTTGTGATTGTCAGCATAATTGTCGCGGGCTTTTTTTAGCTAACCAGGGGTTTTACATGAACAACATGTACATACTAAACGTGAATTGAATAAGTCTGTATGTCTCGTGAACAGCACAATTCGGATAGGCGTTTCAGATTTGCATTGTCATATCATAGTTTGATGGATGTTAACAACAATGAAAAAGGTGAGCAAATTACTTTTGCTGTTTGAGATCGCGAAAATACACTTGTGACTAGTGTATACATGTATACTATAGACTATGCATACATGAATGAATGTACGGTCCGGCAAATTATATTTTGGTCCGGCAAGTTGTGACGGGTTGTCAGACCGAATGTCTGACACTTTTTTTTAGCTTTTGGGAAGTCTGCCATGTATTGTAGGACAACAAGAAATGGACTCATGTTAAACTCCCCCTTTGGGAAAATGTAAATCCCCCAGGCATTTTAGGGGATTTATGGTATTTTTAAAATTCTAAGAAATAATCCATGTTTGTTAAATTTGTCCTGTAAAAAGATAATAACCAATACTGAATTTCTGGTAAAAAAAACAAAACACAAAAAACCTCAGATCTTGAACTTGCATAATATGTGGCTGTTAATGCATTGAAACCATTAGTGTAATGGCTGCTGGTACTTGAGAGTTCTTAACCCAGTAATCCTGCAATCTTGGCGGTAGGTAGAGAAGGGATGTGAATGAACCTGCAATTGCATGCACACAGTCTGGATAATTGCTTTTTTCAGTTTTGGCCTGTGAGATTCCCACTTTGTTTGGTCATATCTGTTTACCACAGGGAACTCTTGGGACAGATCCAGGATGATAGCACTTAAAAGTAGAATAATTGAAAGAAATTTATAAAAAGATGCTGACTTTTGGTCTGTCAGCTGGATAGTAATGAGGATTTAATGAGCATAGAGAAATGGATGCTAGAAATAGATGTGGCAGAATGAAATCTGTTTTGTTCACTGGTTGTCATCCTCAGTGCATATTAAGAAACAAGTTGATTAGGCATAAACAAAAATATTTTTTGTTTCAGGTTTCCCGACCTACCCTAAAAAATGCCCGACGCTAGAACATTTTATTGAACTTTGTCAGATATTATTTTGTAGTATTTACTTTTTCTAATAATTAATTTTTTTTTTGATAAATAAGTGTTTTGTTTTGATAGCATCCACTTACAAACAATGTTTAAGGATATTACCAATATGTTTTGAATATGTATTCAGTTTTGCAATCTTTAAGTTGACCATTTACCAAATATAAAAAATAATTTATAAAAAAATCCCTACCTACCTACCCTAATTTTTTGGGGCATGTAACCTAAAACAAATTTTTTCACGCCTTAGGAGTTTGAAAATGTTTGCAAGGCCGGTCATTCAGTGGAATTGAATGTAGGTCCTGAATCGATTAAATTATCACCCCATTCCATTTCACTTCTTTCCATGGGTTACCATCCACCCATATGTACCCGTAGATTAGATGTCGTGGCCAGGCTTTCAAAAGTGATTCTTTGAGTATAGCCCTGTACATTTCCAAACAAGTATTTAGATAGTGGCAGTTCAGAAGTTTTGTAATGTAATTATGCAGGCTCAAGTCTGAAACAAATTGTGTGTCCTCATTTCGTTATCTTTCTGCCATGCAGTCAGAGGTAACTGTATGAGGAATTTCTGTGGAAGACTGCAAAATCAGAACTGACTTTGTATAATATTGTCATCTTTCTGTCATATTCACTCAACTGATCATTTGATTAGTAATTTCTGAACTGATCCAATGAGTTTGTGTACTTAAGATTTATATTTGCATGACATTACCTTTGGGACAGAACAGAAGTGCCTTGATAACAATTGTTTGATATTTTCATTAGAAAAAATACAAATGATGTCATGCAGAAAATGTTAGATGCTTGACGTTGTGAGAAACAACAGTGCACATTTTATTGGCAATAACCACCATGCATAATGGCTTTTAAGTGATTTGAATTAACTTAACTGCAGTTAAATGTTAGCATGCCATTTATTATGATGATATAATGTGAAGGCCCTTAAAACTTGGTAATAAAATGTACCGGTACATGAAAACTTCATTTTGTAACATCAAGAGTTAAATAAATGTAAATAAAGTCAAAAGTGAAGTGATGTTTTGTTTTTGCAGTGTTCAACCTTCCAAACTTTAATGTTATATATTGTTGCAATGTAAAATTCTTCAAGAAATGGTTTTTCAAATAAAGTATTCTTTTGTCCTGGTGGTTTTCCATAACTCTTCCTATAATGTCTGCCTATTCATGCCATGTTAAGGTGACTGAAATTTACAAAAACATACATTGTAGTGACAAAATGTATTGATTATCTTCATTTACTGGACATAATGTCTTGAAGTCAATAGCCAAGTTTTATGCTTTTTAGTAAGCTCACTGGTGACCTTCCTGTCACCGCACTATAAGCAACATGTTAGAGAAAATTCTGAGTATTAACATCTCTGGAAAGTTCCATATCTACAAGATTTAAAGTCTGTTACATTTTGTGACTATAAACGTAATTTGGCGATAGTATTTTGTTGTTGTTCTCTTATTTGCTTTGAAGAATAAATAGCCATTGATAGTCATTTAAAACATTTCCTGCATTCCAGATTTCCCTACTCGAAAAAGTGTATTTAATACACATTTAATGTGTATTAAATGCTACGGTATTGGTACCATATTTTTTCTGCTTTAAATGCACATTAAATACACGTTTAGTACACTAAGTGTCTTTTTTCTGTACTTTTTCTGCATTTTTTACAAAAAAGTGTATAAATGAACTAGAAAATACACTTAAAATACACTTTAAATACACTTAAGCGTATTTTTGAAGATATAGTGTATTTTTGAAGGAGAAAAATACACTTTAAATGCACTTAAGTGTGTTAATGCAGGAAAAATGCAGAAAAAATACACCTTATTTCTGTAATAAGTGATTTTTTTCTGCATTTTCAAGTGTATTAAATGCGCATTAAATGCAGAAAAAATATGGTGCCAATACCGCAGCGTTTAATACGCATTTAATGCGTATTAAATACACTTTTTTGAGAAGGGTTTGTAAGTCTGAAAAGTCTGCATGATTCCAAATACAGGGTTGCTACTGCCTCTGGAAATCAGGGAAAAGTTCGGAAAAAATAGGGGAGATTGGCATTCAAATGTTCTGTATACACTGCAACCGCTATGTACCTATTGTAGGGGAGATTGGCATTCAAATGTTCTATATACACTGCAACCGCTATGTACCTATTGTAGGGGAGATTGGCATTCAAATGTTCTATATACGCTGCAACTGCTATTTACCCATTGTAGGGGCGATTGGCATTCAAATGTTCTATATACGCTGCAACCGCTATTTACCCAATGTACGGGCGATTGGCATTCAAATGTTCTGTATACGCTGCAACCGCTATGTACCTATTGTAGGGGAGATTGGCATTCAAATGTTCTATATACGCTGCAACCGCTATTTACCTATTATGCCAGTAATTGGATAATAGATGTCAGGGAAAATCACATTTCTGTCAGGCAAATATAAGGGAAACATCAGGGAATTTCACTTCAGAATGTCAGTGGCCACATTGAAAGAGTAAAGATGGTAACCAGATAATGTTATGATCAAGAATACTAATCCCTGCAAGTATGATGGAATTCTGATGTACTTTCTACTGTTTCAGGTGTACCTGGCGACGAGCAGCATGCATGAAATGGTGAGCTGTGAGTTGACCTCGCTGGGTCTCCTGCATATCGAGCCCGGGCGCTTCTCACGGTGGGACCAGCGCCCCAGCAACAAGAGCCCCCTGCCAGGTAAGGGCCCGACACCCATGGGTGTGGATTGGGGGGATGTGGTTATTGATGAAAACATTGGTTGCTATGAGTAGCTCTCATTGGCAACTGTTATAGGTCTAGATTGGCTTGTATCTATCTTTATCAGCCAGTATAGATCTAGATAAGTCTGTATAGGTCTAGATCAGCTGGTATAGGTCTATAGATTAGCCTGTATCGGTCAAGATTAGCTAGTATTGGGTCTAGATAAGCGTGTATAAATCTGGGACAGCCAGTATAGGTCTAAATCAGGCTGTATAGGTCTACATCAGCTTTCTATACGTCAAGACTAGCCACCGTGGGTCAAAATCAACAAATGTATGCCCAGATCAGTCCTCCATAGGTCTAGATGAGCCAGTATAAATCTTAATCAATCTGTGTAGATCTTGATTAGCCTATATTGACCCAGATCAGTGTGTTCATCTGTCCCTTACATATTAAGCCCATTGCAGAGAAAGCATGATCCCATGATATATTTACGTTTATAGATTATTTGCATGAAGTGAAATAGAATAAAGTTGTTTGTTTTTTGTTAAAAACAATTGCGGCTGGAAAGAGAAATAACTGTACCTAAAAATACTATGTTAATATTATTTTACAGTGGATTCTTGATGGCCCTCGGGGACCAACAAGAAAACTATTAGCCGTCAAAACTTCGAACGAAACGGAGTTTAAGAATGTATACTTATACATGTACAGGCAGTTATCCGTCTGCCCTATTTTCAACTTTCCAATCAAAGAGTATTCCGATATCTATAATGGTTATTAACAGACATCAAACATGTATTTATATATTTATTAACGTTATTTATTTAAGTTTGTGAAAGCTGTGAAATAAGTAACTGTGTTCTCTCAACACTTGACACTAATCAATCGCATCTTATCTATCAATGACTCGATGCAACAGATACGTGTTGGAGCCAAACAAACAATTCAAGCGACCACCCTTAATCCCTTTATCTGATTACACCGATCTTTAATGGAAGGGACATAAGTGAGTGCCGTATTAATCGGTAAGGTCTCATTTCTTACAGTGTGATTGACAAGTAACTGAACAGTGTAGTCCCGCCCACAATGATCTCATTAGCCAATCCCCCCCCCCCCGGTGTCGGGGATGCCGACATGCCTTCAAGAAATCCTGCAATTAAATGTGTAATAACTGTGACTGGGACCGTGAAAAACACTTCGAGCCATCCAAAAATTGACCCTCCTGAATTCCAGCCAACCGACAAAAATTTATATGAATATGAGGCGCGTCGTGGGAAAACCGGTCTTAATGCATGTGCGTAAAGTGTGTCCCGGATTAGCCTGTTCAGTCCGCACAGGCTAATCCAGGACGGCACTTTCCGCCTACAGTGTATTTATGTTTAGAAGATACTTCCTTGAAACAAAAAATACCATATAAGCGGAAAGTGCCATCCCGGATTAGCCTGTGCAGATTGCACAGGCTAACCCGGGATGACACTTTACGCACATGCATTAAGTCTGGTTGTCCCTCGCTGCGCCTCAAATATAACAATAAAATATCGGTCCCTCAAAGAGACGTCGCGCCATCAAAACAAGCGAGTTCGAGGCATTGGGAGATTATATTTGCAATGTAAATTACTATTTGCATTAAAACAGTGTGAACTGCTTAAGCATTATTATAATAACAAATGTAATTAAAAGTGAATTAATTACACAAATCATTTTAATGTCCTGTACCTAATTGTCTTACCGAAATTTTAAAGGCCAGTCATGTAATATTCTAAGGTAGTAAATCAGTTTTTGCCTTGAAAATAAGTTTAATGTGTTCTATTTAAATGCTTCTGAAGCAGTTTACATTTAGTTTTGATATTTTATGTTTTCCTGTATTTTGGAAAGAAAATCTTTATTTTGAAAAACCTCCTATATTTTCCTATATTTTAAAAATTGTTCCTATATTTGTGATAAATTTGGTCATTCACGCGTCTGAAATTGGTCTGTGAAAAGAATATCCTGAACCTATATGTTGATTTTTGCTCGCTTGCTTCGCTCGCAACAAACTTAAATGCACAATTTATTTTTAGGCCATGGCATGCATATATCTGTTGCAAATTCATTACCGTGAATATGTTTTCCAATTGTTTGGTTCATCAAAACACAACTGTACGACTTATCAGGCTAGAATATGATCCCATATCATCCTTATAATGAAGTATTTTTTACTATAAAATGCCTCTATTTCTCACAAAAATATTGACAAAAAGTCCTATATTATTGCTGAAAATATTCCTATATTGTTCCTATATTTTCTAGGTAACTTGGTTGACAGTCTGCTTTTCAAATTTAAGTACGTTCTATATTCACTTGGTATATAAAAGCCCATTTTGTTATAAAAATGTTTACCATAAATTAAAGTTATATATAATTAATAGTTTATAACTTAAGGATTTTACATTTTTATAACAAGAAATATATAAGCGAATTTTAATTGATTTATTCAACTGGAATACGAAAGTAAAAACGTTTTATATCGACAATGACACTATCATAGAGAGTCAGTAGGTAATCATGTACAATGTCCCCCTAGATGCTTTTAGTGTTGTGTTTCTGTTTTCAGTGGATAAATGAGAGAACGTCTTGAAACTAAATAGAAATTGTTCCATACGGACATTGATATAAACATATTTTAAATGAGAAACACTAATTTACTTCTAACTTAATATACAATGGGTCATCAGTAGAATTTGCGTTTTCAGTAGTTTTTAGATGGATAAAAAGGCAAATCTACATACATGTATTTTAGAGCTTTGGGTATAAAAGTCGTGTAAATTTGAAAAAATCTAATATAGTTTATTTATTTTGTTTAGAAAAAAGGCAATCAATTCTTATCTACCATTCGTGTGACATTTCAATGGATGTGTAAGCTTTTGGAAATGCTGAAGAAATATATCGTTGAATATTTCTGGATGAAAATTCTATATTTTATGTTACTTTGGCTTCGAAATAGACACAGTAGCAATTCTAGGGCTGGGACTAATTTGAATGTATCTAATGAGATGGCGGTTTCCTGGGTTTTATTTAGCTTTAATTTCCTGCTGGCAACTGAAATTACTCTGTTTTCTCATCTTTCTAACCCATGGCATGTTGATTTAATCTGTAAGTTCAAATAAAGTTATTTGTATTATATATTTTCAGAAAGGATTCCTTCATAGAAATTTCTGGAAAAATAATGCATATGTTTTCATTTTTTTATCAGATACAAATATTTTCCATATGAAATAATTAATGCCTACATTTGTTACTGTATGTTTAATAAATTTTGTGAGACATTCATTTTCTATAGGAACAAAGCTAAGTACATTATTACTGTATTTTATTGTGTATATTTTACTGTAACTGATACAGATACTTCAAAATAGTATGTAATAGTATACCCATCAGATGGATGTCATTCAATAGTTTTAATTTTCTTCTTGTTGTGTTCTTTTCTGAGAAATTAATGTACATCTTGAAATACTTGTACTACAAACTGGTCAATGAACTAGTTTTGAGCACTTCTTGGAAAATGTGGTGTTCATTTCTTAAAGAAATAATTATTTGAAAAAGTAGTTAATTAAAAATAAATATGAAACATCTGCTTGTGTGACCAGAATAACCTAAGAAAAACCGAAACACCTGAGTCGGGAGCCATGTGTTATTTATTCTAAGCATAGGCATGAACCTCTGCTTTAATAAATAACATCAGCTACCTCTGTCAAAGGATGATTTGAAACACTGAGGAGTCAGATGACTTGAAGCCTTAGGAAATCAGTTAACTGTCTTGGCACTTTTAAGAATGACAATCAATTGAAAGCTGATCATGAGAAATGAATATGCATCTTGGTTGTACTAAGAAGGATAGTCTGAAAACTTATGAATGTAACCGAATTGTAAAGAAAGTTGTTGAAAAACTAATAGTTAAACAAATGCACTATGGAAATTATATTTATAAAAGTACTTTTGTTAAGAAAGACTGATTTATGCTAGATTATTACACTTAAAGTTGAGCTATGACACATTTCCTGGATGCACTCTCAATTACCTTACATTAATAATGGTCAGTACCAAATAAAATTCATATATAATGCACCAATAAAAAATGTGTAGTTGGTTTACACAACCATTAAACGGATGTGATCATTTTTGGAGAGGACATACATTTTATTAACTTGCATTTTCAAATAAAGCACAAACTAGAGCTAGAATGAGCAGGTGATTTAAACCTTCATGGGGCTTTTACCTTCATGTGATTGGAACCTTCATGTAATTTGAACCTTAATGTGGTTTGAACCTTCATTTGATATGAACCTTCATGTGTTTTTAATCTTCATATGATTTGAACCTTAATGTGGTTTGAACCTTCATTTGATATGAACCTTCATGTGTGATTTGAACCTTCATGTCATTTAAACCTTCATATGTGTTGAACTTTCATCTGTGATTTGAACCTTCATGTCATTTGAACCTTTATTATGTGATTTGAACCTTCATGTGATTTGAACCTTCATTTGTGATATGGACCTTAATATGATTTGAACATTCATGTCATTTGAACCTTCATGTGATATGAATATGCAGGTGCAAGTTCTTGGTCCTTTTAGTAACTGAACCAGTTTTTGATTCTATTAATGATGGAACTGACTACATTTGAAGACCAATGCTGCAGATGTTGGAACATATTGGTGATTAAACCTGCCAAGGTTTGGAGCTTCAGTGCTTCAATATACAGGTGGTTAAATCTGAAAGTGCTTTAATTCGCTCAGGTGATACATCTGCTGGTGCATTAACCTCAACAGTTTTAAACCTGCACAAAACACAGCAGTTGGAAATTCTTAGGTTTGTTGGTAGAATCAGTGCAAGATTCCAGTCAGAATATAGTAAAATGTTATAATGTAGTGTGTCGTGGGAAACCCGGGCTTAATGCATGTGCAGGAAGAGCATACTCTATTCAACTAGAACATAATCAACATGCCCATTGATTTTTTTTACTTTTAAATGTGTTTCATTTAAATCAGACATTTAATTGATCTGTATTTGAAGCAAGTTAATTTATTTCATGATTTATAATTTTTGGCCAGGTTAAGGTCCTATTTTTAGACAGAATTTTCTTTGAGGCATCAGGAAATTGAAATTGAAGATAAAGATGTTGTTATGCAATTGATACTCCAAATGATAAATAATGATAAATTTACTTCAGTATCAAGTTATCGTGCTCCTTATCTAAACATGTGCTTTACTTTTAATTCCAAGGTCTTTCTGTTGTTAGTTAGAAGCTAAGTTATGTGACGCTGTCTGTAGGAAGTCCATGGCTTCAATTCCAATATGCTTCCTGATATTCTTGCAGAAACGGTTCTGCCAAGCAACACAAACAACAAGAATGATGTGTCCTTCACTGAAATTCCATGACAAGTTCCAGTGTGTTAATTATCCTCAAAAAACAAACAAATAAATTACTTTCTGACTGAAGAACACAACAAGTCTGGCATTAGTCAGTCTGTCAAAGATAACCAGCTTTGGAAATTAGAGAAGGAAATAATCAGTTTTGTTATTATATTGAACCATTTTTCTTTCCAAGTTCACAATTAATATGTTTATATGTACTATAAAGTTATAGCATAATACAACCTTATATGGCAAATGAGATATAATGAGATTAAATGCATGATACAAGAACCAAAACCATCATTATTGTTCAAGTTTATTATCCTTGCATAATTATGCTGCTAGATATCAAATCTAAATATTGAAAGTTTTAGTTATGCATCATGTTCCATATGCACAAACATCTTAAGTAATTTCTAAAATATTTTCACTTAAGTGAAAAATGTGAATGTATTGTACTTTTTACAAAATAAACAAAATGTGTTTGTTGTTGGTATTCCTCAAATTACATCTGAATGTTGCTGTCATTTCAAAATGTAACTTAGTACTGCACTGTTTCTATGGAATGATACAGTTAAGGAAATTTGCAGATTTAAGGATAAGTATAATATTTAACTTAAGATGCTTTTGATTTAAATATATCTTGTGCATTAAAAAAACAACATGAAGGAAAAACTCAATACAAGAACTACTACATTGTCTTTAGGAGTTACTGCCCTTTGGTATTTGTGCTGGGCTGATATAGATGGAGCACATATTGTAAATAGTGTTATTTTTTTGTGGAATACTTCTTGAAATGTATTTAGAACTTTTTTTTCTAAAAGGCCGAGAACCTATAACATTAGAGACGTGTCGTGGGAAAACTGGGCTTAATGCATGTGCTTAAAGTGTCGTCCCGGATTAGCCTGTGCAGTCCGCAGGAGTTAATAAATAATAATATTGGAAGAGCATTATGAGCATGTTAAAATGTATTTAATGTACATTTCCATTGTTCTATTTATAGACTTCATCCTGGACCCTGGTGACGTGGACAGCATGTCACCATGGCAACTGCACCTGATTGAAGGTCACACGTTCCCCCACCACATCCTGCGTACCTGGTACCACCACTTTGATGTTTCCATGGATACGACCAGCGTGGAAGATATGTACAAGACACTGTGTCTACTGCATGCTGGGAGGCAGCCGCAGGTGGAACAGTCACAGGTACTGCATTCAATACATTTTTTTCTGACATCGACATTTTTATGCCTCCACAAAATGGGAGGCATTAAGCATTGCACTTGTCCGTCCATCTGTCCGTACGTACATACATAAGTCCTGAAATTTTGTGGATTCATCTCCTCTCTAACTACTGGGTAGATTTCAATCAAACTTTCACAGCTGAAGAACCTTAATGTAGTGTAGGTGATCATTAAGGAAGGAATTTTGGCTGCAACAATTTTTTTCAGAATTATGGCACTTGGTCATTTTTTCCACTATAGAATATGTACTTCCCGAAATTGTGTGGACTCGACTCCACTTTAACTGCTTGGCGGATTGGGTTCAAACTTTCACGGCTAAAGAACATTAAGGTGTAGGTGATTGTAATTGAAAGATTTTGGCTTTGAGTAATTTTGGCAGAATTATGGCCCTTTGTCATTTTTTCCACTATAAAATATATATTTTCCCCATTTTGTTGACTTCAACTCCTCTTTAACTGCTGGTCAGATTTCGCTCAAACTTTCACAGTTGAAGAACCATAACATGTAGGTGATCGATCATAAAGGAAGGAATTTTGGCTGCGACCAATTTTGGCAGACTTATGGCCCTTTGTCACTTTTTCCACTATAGAATATGTATGAAAATGAATGTAGAGGCAAAAATTAGTGTTGGCAACATGCCCTTTGTGTGTGTCCAAACATGTGTTGTGTGGGCATCCGTGTCTGTGACATAGCTAGTTTTTTCAGTATTTGAATATTTAGAATCATAAAATTGTTTGAAATCTGTCCAAAAACAAAGATGCTGAAATAAATTAAGTTCTACATAGTCATTTACCGTTGGAGGAGTTTATATATGGCACAAGCTGGTATATTGATAAAAATATTATACAGTTAAAGGCTTGTTAATTGGCATGCAAAATTGACAAACAATAGGAAGGATGCCTGAATGGCCCTGAATGACCTTGACTAACTGCATAGGACTTGACAGTCATTTAAGCTAACAAGCATGAAAACTTTTACAATTTTTTTTAAAGATAGTGTATATGAGTAATTGGTTTATAAATATATTTATTGTGAATAAATGGTCTGTGTATCTATACAACAATTCCTATAGAAAAGTTTCTTTTGCACCGGGCCTGGCTAGCTCAGTTGGTAGAGCGCTGGACTGTCAATCCGGGGATCGTGAGTTCGAGTGAGTTCGAATCCCAGCCCGGCCACATAACTTGTGTGGGGAGTGGTCATGAAATTATTTCTGCGGCTATTCTCCCCCTACCTCTGATTCAAGTCGGGCAGTTGTCAGTTACTGGCATAAGTATGTGCACTTAGTACTGGTAAACCGCTTAGATCGGCTAAGCTTGCCCAGGCAAAGTGTGAATAGGTTAACTGACCGCCGTGATATGACTGAAATACTGTTAAAAACGGCGAAAAATCCAAATAAACAAACAAAAACAAACAACAGTTGCTTTTGCAACTATTGTTATTTACAATGATTTAATTGTCCATATTAGCTGAACTAGCCATGAGCAACTGGACTCAGAATATGAATGGCTAATTAAGTTAAAGCTTCGCATTTATATATCAAGATATGTTGAATCATTTGTCAAGCCACATACATTTTGTTGAACGTCTTCTCAACCATGTCTGAGCAGCCACTGTCCCCTCTCTCCCCAGCTGCTGATACAAGTGTGCACAGACCTGACGCTGTGCATGCTGTCCCTGATGATGTCGGAGACGCCGACAGCGATGTCTCACCTCCTGCAGGCCGTCGGCAGTCTACACGAGGCAGGACACCTGCACCTGGTACAGGGCCTGCTACGGCTCTTCCTGCCTCAAGGTAGGCCACCAGCTGGGCACTGGGTAGATGTTACAATGTTGTTTGCCTTTGTGTATATAAAATGCATATTGACTGAACAACAACACAAGTGTGAAGTTGTGTAATTATTTATCAAAGCATCAAGGAAGGCCTATCTAGGGAAACTAGATTTGTACGTGCTTTTAAGTATTTAATTTTCCCCTTTTCATCAATAACGAAGCAATTTTCCCCTCCTGAAGGGTCCTGCCACCATTCCTCTTTGGGGGGAAAAAAACACTGTACATGGTGGCCAAAGACCAAAACACAGGGAAAATGGGGGATGGGTTCCATGGAAAAATCAGTGAAATTGAAAATTTTGATAAAGAGGGAACAAGGTAGGCTGCCCTCTGTGCACTAGATAAATACTGCCATAAGGTGGAAAATACAAAAAAAAATTATCTGATGTTTATTTGACATCTTGTTGATAATAAAAGGGTCTACAATATTATAATGTGCGATTTAATATTATCTATATATCTTCTCATTTCAATTTGCTTGAGGAATTAGGCCATGGTAGCCACTGAGTATGGAAAAGAGGGGAACATGTGAGAAATTAGAGCATTTGAAAATTTTGAATAAATCTGGGACAAAATCAGGGAATTTTGAAAAGACAATGATATAAAAATTTGCAATTTAAAATATTGTTTAACCATGTAGCTACTTGTGGGTTTTTTTTTCCAGAGTATGTTAAAAATGACATATCTTTAATATTGCCATTTTCTCCTATTAAAATTTTCTCTGGCATTTATTGTGAGTGTCTTCAAGAGCCTCTCTTATAGCATAGGCAAACAAACAGTACTCAAAGGGGTTTGAATTTTCAGGATATGCACTATAGAGGAATCCATTCCTGTATGTTTAAACAAAATCTAACGCAAATAAGAAAGTAGTTCCATCATAACCCCGATTGAAATAATCAAATATTATCATTTCACCTTGTTTATTTGTGAAGCAAATACATGTGTGCATTTCAATGATATATGCCATAAAAATATCACTTCTACTGAGAAATAGGTGTAATGCTGCTATTAGTTCTTGCTTTTAAAGGGCCATTCACTGCACAGTTATGTTTGAATTCTGTAGTCATCTAGCAATTTAAAAAAAATTGTGGCGTGTCGTAAGAAAACTGGTCTTAATGCATGTGCGTAAAGTGTCGTCCCGGGTTAGCCTGTTCAGTCCGCTAATCCAGGACGGCACTTTCCGCTTTTATGGTAGTTTCTGTTTCAAGGAAGTCTCTTTTAAACATAAGTCTGCGGACTGCACAGGCTAATCCGGGACGACACTTAACGCACATGCATTAAGACCGGTTTTCCGACAACCCGCCTCTTATTATTAAATTAAAATTTTAAGGTACTCACTTGACATCATAAAAGAGTTATGCATAGGAACAGCACCACTGATTTATTGATCATATTTCAGGACCAAAGTACATCTTGAAACTCCAGCAGGAAGTGACGGCCATGCGTGTGATGATCTCCATGGATACTCACACCAACGTGGACGGAGCCTCCAAGGTTCACACCATCAAGCGGTATCTCTCAGAACACAAGGACGACGGCGTCATCAACAACAGCAGTCTGCGGTGTCGCGAGCTGGACTATCTCAGAGCCTACTACTATGTGGCCATTCTCAACTTCCTGAAGGAGAGCTGTGTTTCAAGGGAGGATACTATTGTAGAAACACAAGAAGCAGACTTGAGTGATTCCCCTTTGACAGGTGGTGGCGATAAATCAAATGAAGCATGTGAAGTTACCATTAAAGAACAAAGCAATAAACATTCAGAAACAAGTTTGTCAGAAAATGGTAAATGTTTTGGGGACAGTAAAGTGACTGCCATTGAACAGAGTGTTAAGGACTCAGATATTGGCATAAATGAGAACATAAATACCAGTACCTGTGATAGCCAGTCGGATACTGCTAACCCTGCAGCTATCGTCAGAGAAGCCACGAGTGAGACTGCGTCCTCCCCACAGCTTCAATCAAACCAGTTGCAATCCTCATCCTCGCCAGTGTTAGACAAAGCCAGTCAAAAGCATTCCTCCCATTGTCAAACAAGACCAGTATTAAATGTTAACCACTACGTCATAAACATTACTCAACTGACTCGCCTGGCCCATGGTCTTTTATGGGACATTCAGGCCAAGAAGTTTGCACTTACAGAAACTCTGGGCTATATCCATAAAGCCATATCACAGTTACTGCTGTCTAAGAATTCTCAGCCCTCCAATCCAGGGCCAGAAAACGAGACAGGGGCCAGCGAGCCCCACGAGGGGCCTCAAAATGTTCCTGAATCTAGAACTCGATCCAGTGAGGACACTAAAGTGAAGGCGTGTGAAACTGGAAGCCATGTTAAAGGAGAGAATAGCAGTTCAAAGAAGGGAACCAATTATGGTGAAAATGTGACGTCCAAGCGTGAGGAGGGTGCGGTAGCCATGGCGATGGAGAAGGGAGATAATTCAGGGTCAGGAATGGTGGGGCCAGTAGGTAGAGGTTCAATAGAGGAGAGACTTCACTTCTCAGAGCACCATTTTGACGAGCATCATCGCGAGCATCATGTTGACGGACATCTCTGTCAGCAAGTGTTGAGCCACCATTTTGACCATGTGATGAACATTCACGTGCCCCACGTGGGGGATGTCCCGGTACACGACTGTGTGATGGAAACAGAGACAGAGATTAAGTGTAGCTACTTTGATGTGTGCTCGTCGTGTGAAATATTACATAAATCCAGGAAAATTCTCTTTGAAGACGAGCCTCATTTTCATGCTCGCCAAGAGGTCGGCTTCAAAGACGTGATGAACATCACAAACCCAGCCAAGTACATCAATGTCCCGGACGAGTGGTACGGGATGCCGGTGGACCAGAAGTACTTCAAGCGCTACGTCACCATGGCGATACTGAAGGATGAACAGGAGTATGTGATGGGTGAGCTGAAGAGAGCTCCAGACTGTACGCAGGTAGGTAGTGGTGCAGAATGTTGCTAAACAGTAGGGAATCATTACTAGAAACCCTCTGTTAAATATCTTGTTTTAAAGAACCAAAAAATGACTGATAAAGCATTAATATTTGCTTTTAAGTGAAATATAGAATTGTATTGGCAAAATAAAATTTGATATTGCCACTGTTTCAACAGTGAAAATAAGAATTTTAGTATTTTAACTGTAGTAAACATATAACAAAATGGACTATTTTTCTGAAAAATAGCATACCAGTGGTGGTTTGCCTCCCAAGGCAATTTTATATACATCTATAGTATTTACATACAAGTAATTGAGAGAAAACAATTAAATATAATATAACAAAGCGACAATGACACAGAAAGCATGGCACTATATTCCCGCCATATTAATTAATGAGTGACAATTTTAAAATCATTTATGTCAGAATAAACAAACTGCTGACATTTAAGGGTATCTCCAGAGATTTTATATATTCATCGTCCAAAATCATAAAGTAAACATTTTTATTTCACTTGTGGTCTTTGAAAATAATATTTTCTCTTGTGGCTACCCTACTAGTGAAAATATTTTTTCTAGAACCACGAGTGAAATAAAATATGATCATGCACCGAAGTCAACCAATAATGAATATGAGGTGCGTCGTGGGAAACCGGGTTTAATGCATGTGCGTAAAGTGTCATCCCTGATTAGCCTGTGCAGTCCGCACAGGCTAATCCAGGACGGCACTTTCCTCTTTTATGGTATTTTCTATTTCAGGGAAGTGTCTTCTAAACACAAATCCACTGTAGGCGAAAAGTGTCGTCCCGGATTAGCCTGCGCGGACTGCTTTAAGCCCGGTTTTTCCACGACACGCCTCATATCTTCCATATTCATTTCAGGCCCTGTTCCCGAGCCCCCTGGAGTCTGTGAAATCCCTGGTGGAGGTGGCCTGTCACTCCTCCCACATCTCCACCGTGGAGCGACAACAATTCGCCCAGAAAGTGATCACGTGGGCCCTCAACTTCGCCTCCACGTCCCAGCAGAAACAGACCTTCCTCAACCTGCTACAGGCTCAGCTGGAACATTGAGGGCGTGATGTTCAGAATTTCATTGTCTTGTGGATGCGATTTTCAGAATTTCAGTGTCTTTGAACATGTTTTGAGTCCAAACATCGGTGGTACACTGTATCTTAATGATGGTAGATCAAGCAATATTTGTCATGTTTTGTCTAAGTTTGAGTTGAGGTTTAAGATGGACATGTTTTTGGACCAAGTTGGAGCAGAAACATGAGATTGTTTTTTGAGTCAAAATACTGTTGCCTTTATGATGAATGACAGTAGTTTCAACCTTCATGTTTGGACTAGATTGGAGCTAAGACCTAAGATGAACAAGTTTTGAGATAACACATTGTTATCAATAGGGGAGTATTGTTACTAATTATGTACAAAGCGGTGGAGCAAAACCCTAAGGTGAACAGGTTTTGAGACAGAAAATTTGGGGGGGGGGGGGGCAGTCCCTCAGAAGATACTCCCTGGGGTTGATAGTGTTAGTGTCTGGTTTGATGAAACATGGTTTTATAATTTACTTCTGTTAAAAATATGATGAACAGCTGAGTTTTAAATGTTTCTGTTACAACATTTTTACTACTATATTAAGATGCTGCAGTGGGTTACAGTGTACTAACCTTTCAAGATTTCAAGATAACCCACTGTTAATAACTGATAATATGAGATATTACCTGTGATATGAAGTCCACTTCGAAAGGAAATGGTGAAATATGGTGAAAATGAGGGTTTATTGTACAGTGGGGCAAAATTCAGATGTTGATAATAAAGTTATATACACACAACAATATTAATAAATTCATGAAACTACAATTATTGGTACAGCTGAGTTTGTTGTTTGTTGCTGAGTTTGTTATCTTGAAGTCGACATATCTGAAGTTGGACTTTGCCGAATACATGCATGTTCTCTATAAAGAAATATGGGTCAAATTATTGAAAAATCATACTTTAAAATAACTATAGTGTATGCAGTTACTGATTGTAAACTAAGTAACATAAACTCAGTTAATGACACACTTTATCACTAAAACCTGCGAAAAGAATCTGTAAGATGTTGGCAATTTTGGACCGTTGTTGTATTGGGCACAGGCGTCAACAATTTGAGACTTAAACATAGAAATAAGTGTGAAAATACTATATAGGAAACCTCTTCAACATAAGCAAAAATTCAAAGTAAAAGTTTGAGATAAGTGTATTTATTTTATGTCAAGTATTTATTTTATTATTTTAGACCAAGTTTTCACTTGGACTTATCCGGAAGTTCAACTTCAGCGAGTTCATGATAACGAAGGTCAGCTGTAATATGATGCACAAATGAGCATCAAAAATAGTTAACTGATTTTATCAAGTGATTAAGAAGTTAAATAGTTTAAAAGAAATGACGTCTGTAGTATGTTCTAGTCCAAAGTTATTGTCTCTACTGGCTTTGTGAGATCAAAGAGTGAGAAGTGTGTTGAACAATGTATTATTTGAGGCATGTCTTGGGAAAACCAGGCTTAATGCGTAAAGTGTCATCCCAGATCAGCCTGTGCAGTCTGCATAGGCTAATCCAAGACGGCCCTTTCCACCTACATTGGATTATGTTTATAAGAGACTTCTTTGAAACAGAAAATACCATAAAAGGGGAAAGTGTCGTCCTGGATCAGCCTGTGCGGACTGCACAGGCTGATCCGGGACGACACTTAACGCACATGCATTAAGTCTGGTACTTCCCACTACATGCCTAATATGTATAGTTTCTGTTGAATAAATATCAAAAGCTGAAGCGTAAATATGCTATGTGCTGTGTACAGTATTTTGTGTTGAATATTTGATTCATATTTTGTCTTATAATATTACACTTTTTTGTCAGGGGCATAACTAGGCATAGTCTGATATGCAGCACATTCATACAAATCACATAACGCATACAGAGCAATAGAAGGTGATAAAATGTGGGGGGAAAATCACATTCTCACATGATACCCACTATTTTTTTCTGTTGGCAAAGACCAAAATTATCTTTGTTAAAATACCCATTAAACAACGCAAAAAGAAGTCCCAATTATGAGCAAAGCATAGGAAAATGTAGTTCTCATTACAGTGGCAAAAATATTAGTCAAATCATGTTGGAATAAAAATAATTTTCGCATTATCTTTGTTTATCAACCAATAAATAACACATTGTTGTGATGCGTGGCTATTAAACAACTCGGGCTAACGTCCTCGTTGTTTAATTCCTACCCATCAGAAATCCAAATCGTTGTTTATTGCCAATAAACAACGATAAATTAAAAATTATTTCTTAATTATAAACTAAAGTCATGGGAAGCTTGAACATGTAATCAGCACCAACTGATTTTCATCACTGTGCCATTTCATTTAGCTTTGTCAAAAGCTGTTTAAAGTTCAGAATTATCACCTAGCTCAAATAATCAAATCTGTAATTAATTTATTGTTAATACATTATTTCAAGCAGACCTGAAAGATGCATTTTGGTGGCCAGTGAATGGTTGTTGACCAACATTTTTCAAAGCTTCATACTATTTTCATCATGTACATTATGTCATGCACTAAGTATCTATGGCCTGCAAACTATGAATTGGTCTCATTCTCTTTGTTTGAGTTAGAAATAAGTCTAAAAACATCAAGCTTTTTAGCTCAACTGAGCACGAAGTGCTCGGTGAGCTATTGGTATAGGGAACCTCTCTGGCGGCGTCCGTAGGCAGTCGACAATTTGGACCGTTACCGTGATTAAGACTACATTTTTTATTCAATCTTGACCTAACTTGCTCAGTTTGTGTATGACCATAAAATCTCCGATGGGATTGTTATTGGGTCAGATCACACCAGTTAACACTTGAGTTATTGCCCCTCTTTCATGCAAAAGAAAATGCAAAAATGACCTTTTCCAACGTATAGACTTTATTTTCCATCCAATCTTAATCAAACTTTCACAGTTTGTGTATGACCATCAGATCTCAGAGACACCAAAAATGGGCCAGATCGTGTTTCAGACACCAGAGTTATTGCCCTTTGTTTATTAAAAATATATACAAAAATGGACATTATTCATTATTGAAGATAGAGCCTTCATTTTTCATCCAATCTTCACCAATCGTGCACAGTTTGTCTATTATCATGATATTACAGTTGAAGTCGAATATAAACAAGATCGGACCAGAAACACAAGAGCTATTGCCGTTTGTTTGTGAAAAGAAATATTCAAAAATGGACATTATTCATGATAGAGACTTCATTTTTCATCCAATCTTCACCAATCTTGCAAAGTTTGTCTATGACCATAAGATTAAAGGTGAAGTCGAATATAAGCAAGATCGGACCAAAAACACCAGAGTTATTGCCCTTTGTTTGTGAAAAAATATGCAAAAATGGACCTAATTCAGGATAGAGACTTCATTTTTCATCCAATCTTCACCGATCGTATACAGTTTGTCTATGACTGTAAGACTACAGGTGAAGTCATATATAAGCATGATCGGGCCAGAAACACCAGAGTTATTGCCCCTTGTGTTTGGAAAAAACATGAACAAGTTATCAAAGATTGGCTTGCACACACGATTTTTGATTCAATGTTGACCAAACTTACACAGTTTGCGCATGACTATAAAAATTGATTGATAAAATTTGATTTCCAACAGTTACAAGACTTGAATGCAGTTATTTGTACATGCAACATTGATGTCTTCAGAACCTGCATTAACATCATTTATCATCATTGGACAGAAAATTATCAAAGAAAAAGCAAAACTGTACCTTATAGCACAGCCATCGCAATTATCGCATTGCAACTAGTTCTCCAAAACTGTTTGCGAAAAAGACATCAAAATCTACTGTTTTTGAATTTTCCAGAATTGTCAATGACTAAAATGAAAAAGGGTTAGGTAAGAATATTGAGAAAAATGATTTGAGAACCATAACAAAAAAATGCACATCCACTACCAAACTCATAATTTAGTTAGCCTATTGCACTAACTGATGTTTTAAATCAAAATTGATCCTTTCCCCCTCTGCGTATTGTTCAGATAATTTTTGAAACTTGTCACACAGTATGGTCTTCATCTGTACCAGTTCTCAGGTGAGCGCTTTGGGCCATCATGGCCCTCTTGTTTTAATTTGTTGCCTTCTAGCGACGGGACGATGATAGGAAAAAATCGATCAGCAAAGTGTAAAATCTTTTCAATGTTGATTATTGATGTCACAGTTACAAAATCGATCATCGGATTCGACATTCATTTTGAATTGTTTTACAGATTTTCCATGTTACATTTACTTGTTCTATACTTGTTTTATATCTTCAAAATGTATAATTGCATCTGTTTAGTAACTAAAAGTTCTGTTATTGAAATTATTGCTGCTTTTTTTTACATTTATTATTGTTTCACAAAAGAAACAAATGTACATCCATATTCGAGTAGTTTGTCTATGTTAAAAGTAGAGAAATATGTATAATACAAAATAACATTTGAAACCAATTATAATCGGTAAATTCGCATTCGAAGAGGCAGCCGATTCGAACCCAGTGATCGATTGCAATTACAAACCAATGTCCCAACACTATTGCCTTCACCTTGTTTGAGTTTAAAAGAAATCAAACTTGTATGGATCTGAAATTTTGAATGTGTTGCATTCACTTTGTTTAGGCATGAAAAGCAAATGAATAGATTTTTAACAAATGCAGAACGATAATTACCCAGGCTATTATTGGTGTCTAGCCTTTGGTATTACACGTCCCCTGTACGTAGGATCTTTCATATCAATTATTTTTCAAATAAGCAGATGAAAGTCACAACAAAACTTAAAAGCAAACAGAAAAACAGAAAAATGACGAAGGAAACACTTCAATATGACATAAATCGACAAGTACTAGTGTTGACTTTTGCATTTATTAGTGTTGTGTAACCTAAGAAACTGTCAAGTCAACATATATACATGTATTTGAGTTTCCGCTTGTACAGACGAAAGCTATTTGGTGATTAAAAACTACCTTATTGTGCATTTAAAAGCTATGTTTTATTATATTTTAAATAGAAATATGTGTTAATTGACTTAATTTTGTTAATTGTATTTATGCCTGTATATCTGTTGTAAGATCGTACATTCACACTTAAATTGGCATCTGGTCATTCATCTTGATTTTGGAAGACAAAACAGGTCATTCAAAGGACAATCTATGTTACAAGAAAAAAAAAAATCACTTCTTAAATGTATTTGTACACTGGTAACTGCTGAAACTGTATATTGTGAAGTGAATGAGCTGATGCATGTTGCAAATTGCAAATTAGGTTCCATTCCTGACAAAAAAAACAGCACTTCTTCTTAGAAATAGGTTTTATACTGGTATTTGTTTTGCTGTTTATATTTTTTTAAGAGTGTTTAAAGGACCAAGCTCTGGAAGTTGTTTTAGGTCTTTTGATCTATTTATTCAATGGACAATAAATTCAATAAAACATGTCTTATTTCCATGTTATCTTTAGAATCCTTTTTTTCTGTGATTTCATTTCTTTGTTAAGAAGATTTTTTGTTGAAGTTTTTGTTATACTGTGTAATGGGACTGCAAAATGGCTAGCATTTGCACAATAATTTGTTCATGTTTTACTTGTTTGACATATCATTTTGAATTTAATCACTGTAGCAGCGATTTTGATACTTGCTTTTGTGTAAGATTAACTTCGTAGTAAGTTTTCAATTATTAATATTTAAGAAATAATTGACGGGAAACTGTTGGTTATTGCGGTAATAACCAACTGTTAGGAGTTCCGATGCGTAGGAATTAAACCACGAGGGCGGTAGCCCGAGTGGTTTGGTAACAAGCATCGGAACGACACTCATGAAGATGTTTTTCTATGATCACTCGTGAAATAAAATACCATCTTACACTGAAGTGAACAAATTGTCTTTTTTTTCATAATTTTAGAAAAATAAATAACCAACACTTCGTGAGATGCACTGTCCAATTCTCGCAAGTTTGTGTATTCTGACATCAGAAATGACTTCATCTATGATTCCAAAATTTCACTTATTGTTACCGTGGGGAAATAGGTTACTAAATATCAAAAATCTGTATTTAAATTAATATGTTTAAAAAAATACAAATATTATTTCGATAGAATATATAACATAATTAGTAAATACAATTATTATTTCGATAGAATAACATTATTTGTGTTTTTTATTCGTAATTATTGGTCAGAATATTGGCTATTTTTATAAAAGCATGGTTCAAGTTTCTAGATTTTATTTACAACAAATCCAGAAGGACAAGGCCCATGTGGACCAAATGATGGTACATGTGTGTATATAATCAAAATAGATAAGTGTATAAATAAATGATTAAACAAATACTTGTGTGTGTGTATTTAAAAAGAAATTAGCTGTTAGTAAGAAACGGTGTAATTCAAAAACATGTATTGCACAGCATCGTGTCGTTTATGTCATGGACACTAAACACTGTATTATTTTGGCAAAGCCTTTTTCATTACTGTCCTGTGCGCAGTTACTGAAGTCAGTGTTGATGTTGTTCTTTATGTTGTTAGGTTTTTATGCTTAACATACAGCAGAAACAAACTGTGTTTCCAATAGATAAATTGGTATGTTTCAGTTAAAAGGATAACATCAAACTGTTTTACTAATTTTGAACCAAAGAAATAAAACAAAAAATCTTAACAACGTTGCATTTATTAGTCATGTTGTTTTGTTTACATGTATGAGATCACTTTGTTGCACTTAATTGTTGTGCAAATAATTATGTAGCCTAGACATTTGGTGGTTGACTGTATTACACACGAGGCGTGTCGTGAGAAAAGCGGGCTTAATGCATGTGCATAAAGTGTCGTCCAGAATCAGCCTGTCTGCACAGGCTATTCCAGGACAACACTCGCCGCCTTCAGTGGATTTATGTTTATAATAGAGACTTCCTTGAAACAGAAAGTACCACACAAGCGGAAAGTGTCGTCCTCGATTAGCCTGGGTGGACTGCGCAGCCTAATCCTGGACGACACTGTACGCACATGCATTAAGCCCGGGTCTCCCACAACACGCCTTACATGTTGACGAGTATGATGGACTAATGCTGATATTGATTCCTTTTCATTGTAATGCATTCTTGTGTTCAGTAATTTAATGTGCCTGAATAAAAATAATTGAAACGAATTGAGTGTATGTTGTCATTTTTGTTAGTAATAGTAGCAGTAGTAGTAGTAGCATAGGCAACAGCAATTGTTGTAGTTGTTGCAAATGCTTTTGTTGATTTAGTTGTAATTAGGTAGTTGCAAGTGTGTAATAAAAGACACAGCCTCGTTAAAGTGGTTACGGGTTACATACGAGTGTGTGGGTATCTATCCGTCAGGATTTTCGTTTCCGCTCAGTAACTTAAATACCTGGAAGGATTTAATTCAGATTATTATTCACTATGACCAGATGTCGCGTACATCACCTACGCTTGTCTGTCTAAGGTCAAGGTCAGAATTCGAGGACAAATATCAAAGATTTTTGTTTCCGCTCCATAACTTCTACATGCCTTGAATAATTTTAATATAACTTCAAATTATTAATCCCCATGACCAAATGATGTTTGCAACCCATATTTGTATGTCAATGGTCAAGGTCACAATTCAAGGTACAAAATCAACGATTTTCCTTTCCCGCTACATAACTTCAAATGCCTTGAAGATTTTTCATATTACTTCAGAGTATTATTCCCCATTATGATGATTATCCCCTGTGTCTGTTAAAGGCCAAGGTCACAATTTAAGGTAAACGGTCAAATATTTGTTGGGAGCATATTTTTCTGATACGGAAGGGTTTTAAAATATTAGACTGGAATGATGATCATTGTGAGACGGTCTGTCAAACGCAACAACCAGGTCTGTTGGTCAATGGTCAATGCCACTCTTTAAAGTCAAAATATTTGTCCAGGGCATATATTGTACTCTATTTCTAACATCGTGTTGCCTTCCTCTGACAAGCCAATGCTTTGGGAGTGGGAATTCAAAGCATCACTTCAAATGGTAGCTTGAGACCATCGGCTCTCAAATTGTGGTACATATAGTATTTTTAAACAACTTAAGATGCATGCTAAACAGATAAAATAACAATTAATCTACTTGAAATTGATCATTAAATAAAGAGCACCGAATGACACTATCCTTCAAACTGCACATTGTTCGTCCTAAAAACCCAAATGATATTCTTAACATTATATAATTATGTAAACTTTAAAATGGCCAATCAAACACGATCTTTATCATAAATGGATTTTTACCTCAGAACGCGTACGCTATTTTCCCATTATATATTCTGTTTTAACCGTGACAATATGCCAGTATTAATATCTTAATTAAATATATGTTTTTAGAATTTAACCGCTTGAGGCCATTTTCGATGACATAGTCGCTCTAACGAAATTAATTCCAAATTCAAATATCCATGCCAAACATTATAATTATTTATATATCGTAACACGTGCTTCATTAAATAAAATAATAGATCTATGCAACTTTGATTTGTCAATCAATCAATTTACACGTATCGGGGCTACAGGAGCCACGGCCTGTACCCGGATAATCCTAACACAATGCAACGACCCTAACGCAGTGCCAAAATGGCGGATGGAAAGTCGGGGGTACTTTGTTTTATGCATATTTTTCTTATGTACAGGTATGTTTTCGTCGTTATATCCGTCGTGACAATTGTTAACGTGTATATACATATACAACTTAACCATGGAAACCTGTGTTGAAAATCCCGAGCTTTTGCTGGACGAATATATAGTTGGAAGTATGGGTATCGCTCGAATTTCTGTCCTGATGTGCCAAACGATTTGCAAAGACAGAAAAAAAATCAATATTATTAAAGACGATGTAGTATATATATATAGTTCAAAATAATGAGTTGAACACCCTTATAAATATAAAAGCATAGAACGCATTCATAGTGACCCTCTTGTGAATATATTTGAACGTCCAAAGTTGGTGTGTATAATTGTGATACATCTTCTGACAGTTTAGAGGAAATGATTGAACAAGCACATTAATAACACTAAAATAAATTATTTCATAAATACTGGACGACCCGATATCTTATTTTTCATTTTGATAGGTAATTATCCTTTTTTACGTTCGCACTTATCTACACAAATATAAAAACATGATAATAGCATGAACAATGATAGCACATTCTGTCTCTGTGTCCGCCATTTTGGCACTGCGTTAGGGTCGCTGCACTGCGTTAGGATTATCTGGGTACAGACCGTGGGAGCTAGGCCTATGCTTTACTTGATAACGACTGACACGTGTGTGGCTTCGTTTTATTGCCATAATATTTGAATCTACTCCCAACTCCCGAAAAGTTCATGTTCGGAAGTTAGTGACAAGAAGTATGTTATAATAGTTGCAGCATAGTACATACTTGATTCTTAAAGTAATTTTGGTCTCCATGGCCAACAAAACGGCCCCTTGGAATAAAAATGGTACTTTATCATCGCGTGGTTGACTTGTCATTTATGCATGTACATCCCTCGTAGCCTAACATTAGAGGTAGTAAGCTGTGTAAAACAATAATCGAGGCGTGTCGTGGGAAACCCGTGCTAATTGCATGTGCGTTAAGTGTTGGACTGCACAGGCTAATCCGAGACGACACTTTCCGCCTACAGTGGATTAATGGTTAGAAGAGACTTCCTTGAAACAGAAAATACCTTAAAAGCGGAAAGTGTCGTCATGCATTAAGCCCGGATTTCCCGCCCGGATTTCCCACGACACGTCTCATATATATTTACGTAAAGATTGCTTTACTCGCTATATAATGCTAGAAGTCTACATATTAAATAATATCCAGGGGAGTAAATCCCTCCCCACTGGATTTTTAAATATTGTTAGGTATTACTTTGAACTTACGATAACAGGTGGTCATGTGAGCTGTCACAACATATGAACGAATCGTACTAACTTAAGCTGACATACGTTGCATTTAGTAGATTTATCAAATATTAAATAGCTAACTGATACGTTTGAACACTATTTTTTGTTGTTTGGGTAAACATATACCGATTCACGCAGCACAAACGGAGTACAATGGCCTCAACAGCCAGGACAACATTTTGTGATTTTACGAGGTAAGTAGATTTCTATGTTCTTCAATGCGTAAGTTATAGTTTTTCACAATGAATGCAGTGCACTGCCTACATTGTAAAATTAGTTAATAATACAAAATTATTTAAAAGGGCTGTTCGAAAACAACGTAGTCTGCGCGTATCTTTTAACCACAACGTGTTCGATATTTGATGTTTGAAGGAAAGCTATCAATTGACATGTCAGTGCTAGGAAATATTTATTTTTTGTATACATAACTGTTCAAGCAGATATATTTATAATCATTCTCCTAACTTTTAAAAATGGATTAAAATGCTGATTAGTGATTAATTATTTGAACATGATACTCGGTCATTTTTCTATAGACAAAGAAGAAAATTATCGTAGTTAAACTATCCATAAAAAATGCAAAAAGAAGTCCCAATTCTGAGCGGAGCATAAAAGACAGAAGTTCCAATTACAATTGCAAAAATATATGTCAAATTATGTTAGAATCGAAATACGTTCCGTATTATCTTTGTTTATCGGCCAATAAACAACTCTTTTTCGTTCTGATTCGTGACTATTAAACAACTCGTGCTAACGCCCTCGTGGTTTTATTCCTACGCATCAGAACTACAAATCGTTGTTTATTGGCGGATAAACAACGATAAATCGACAATTATTTCTTAAATATATTGCCCGTTTGCAATTTTAATTCAAAGAGACTGTCGACCAAGTGGAAGGCCGCTGGTGAAAAGTTATTTCCACGGCGTTTGTGTGACGCCCCTCTCTGATGACACGGTTGGTGACGTCATACGCAAAAGGTCACGTGACCAGCCTGATAGGGTAGTGTTCCGGGTTCCTCAGTTTGGACAGGAGCTAACACTCGGGGAACTTAATGCAAAGGTGAACAAAATTTAATGAAATATAATTAATTAAAAATTCTTATCGTTGCACATTTATTTCCACCATTTCTTACAAATAGTCATAAGACATTTTTGGCTTCACTATCATTGATGTTCTACATTTGAGGCGTGTCGTGGGAAACACGGGCTAAATGCATGTGCGTAAAGTTTCGTCCCGGATTAGCCTGTGCAGTATATGCGCATGGAAGTAAATACAAATTGTCCATATATCTATTAAAACAGAGATTAGAAACATATATTCGCGACCATGAGTAATAAATCTTTGAGTCTCGCCGCTCGTAAATTGGCGATATCACGTGACTTAAGTGTGTACTCGGCTATGCAACCCAATTGCAGGGGCGTGGTCAAGTTTTTAATATTGGGGCGGCGGATATCTTAAAGTAGAAGACCTAACAATATATATTTTAGATACTTGTTGTATACATTGTAAAAAGATTCACCAGCCGTATTGATTAGAACCCACTTTGACGAGTTTATATGCAGTTTTAATTTGTAATCCAATATAAATGATATACCGTAGTTATTTCAGAAAAAAACAACAACAACTTTTAATTCAAAGCAAACAAACCAGGCATAGAAAAAGTGCGCTTACTAAATTTTGTGTCATGGTAACTTTCTGAAATCCTGTCAGCGGATAACATAGAAGTGTCAGACTGGAGATGATTTTAATGAGATTGCAATTGAATCAATGCATTGCATATGAACTGTACATAGTTCGATATTGCGTTACACTGAGCACAACTCGTTTTCGTTTCAAATGCTTTTTCGCCAAAGTGATACACGTGTCTAGACATACATATTCAGGGGGTCGCAATAAAAAACAAAAGTAAACATTACAACGCCATGGTTTTACGGCACTAGTATCCACGTGGTTTTTGTCCGCCTGTCCGCCATTTTAATTGACATCATGTTATTTGACTATCATGGTCACTTGACAATTGGTGTCGACAGGGATTTAATACGAGCTATGCTAAATCTCTGTGTGGAGATTGCCCAATTTGGTACCGGCACTTCTTATCTCCCTTGACAGGCCACCCGCGTGTCACGTGCGCTGCTGGGGGCGGGGCTACGGAAAGGGGACATCGTGTTCCACGTGGGACTGATAGACCAGGAGTTCATTATCTGGTACTTTGCCACGCTGCAGATTGGCATCATATTCTTATTTGTGAGCATGAACTATTTTATAATTTTAGTTAACTTCAAATATCAACTGAAAACTTCAGTTTCTATTATTTGTATGACCTTTCTTCAGCAAATGATGTTCGATTATTGTAGAGTTATTCATCGTCGGATACCTCCGGCTGCTGATTACGCTTCCCTCAATCTATCACTAGGAATGGAGAGTCACGCAATTAATTGACCGATTGGTTTTATTTTCAAATATCGGACTCTTGTTCTTGTATATTCTCCTTTAGAATAACGAAAGGATTCCGTGCTAAATATAACATTCATATATTGTCCAATCTGAATCATACATTGAATGTTGGTGTGTGTGTCATGCGCTTACCTATCAACATTCATGAATGCGCCACTTATCAAACAATAGTCATATATCGCTGTCATCTCTCTGATAGCACGTCACTGATTGTATAACTTGAATTACTATATCTATATATGCCGTTTAAGTGTAACAAAGTAGTTTGTTTCTACTTTACCCTACACCCGCCGACCCTTAAAGTTTTTTGCCTATAAATCATTCGCTTTTTGTGATGTTTTGAAAAAAGAGAGCAGTTTTCGCTTATATTACAATTTTCTTACCAGAAATCTCCTTTTCTGTGACCCTATTTATAGTTAAGGTACAGTTTCTTTGTTGGGAGGCATTTAAACATTTTACATGCAGTCCACTGTGTGGTGAATATGCGGCGAAGAAACAAAACATTAAGAAAAAAAAGGTACATTGTACCTCATCTCCTTGATTATTTTTTTTTCGGAAACCAACCATTTATTTTGTTGGGCTTATTTGGTTCATTTCTGTACGGTTTTACTTTTCAGACCGTAATTGAAAATCCCGCTGAATCGGATACGCAGATTTTATGTAATGTAAGTACAGAATGTGCCTTTAAAACTATGTGGCATAGACCGACATGTAAGAAAAATAATTTATTTCGTGGCTACGAGTTATTAAGTCATGACCACGACTTAGTATCTTAGTTAGTATGTCGTGGACACGAGTTACGTAACTGAGGCCACGACTAAGTATCTCGTGGCCACGACTTACTAACTCGTCTTTATTTATGCGGAATACAGTCGATATGCCCCTGTAAGAAAGTAAAAAGTTTCAATTTCTCATTGTTGATCGGCAAATGTGTTGAGATGCGTTGGAATTAAACTACGAGGACCTTGTATTATGTGTCTATATAAAACTTGTGTCATTGAAGAGCAAAACGAATTTGTTTCAAATTCAAAATATATACGTATCAATACCGGTTATCTACAACAACCGTACCATCGTTACATTTGTCAATTTTGTGTAACATAATCATCGTGATACTCCTAACAAGTAGCTTGAACAAAAGAAAAGAAACGCACAAAAGTTCTTAACAACTAATATCGTGTCAATATGTGACACATAAAATAAAGTTTGTTGATCAAAAAGTACAATAATTACATGGTCCATTTTGTTCCAGCTGGGACCCAAACTCGTCTGCGTTGGCCATCAGTTTCTGCCGGGAACAATTTCCGTACTTCGAGAACACAAGAAGTCGGTACTCTTGGTGTAGTTTTATTTTGTTATTGCTAATATTATAAAGTCGTTGAACGTGTGTATGGCTATAACAAAATACTAGTAATATGAGGCGTTTCGTGGGAAACCTGGGGTTAATTGCATCTGCAGTCCGTACAGGCTAATCCAGGACGACACTTTCCGCTTTATGGTATTTTCTGTTTCAAAGAACATCCTCTAAACATAAATCCCCTGTAGGTGGAAAGTGTCGTCGCGTATTAGCCTGTGCGAACTGCATATTCTGAAATTCAAAATAAGAAATAAATGCTTTATGGCGAATTTTAGACCTTCCAATGGCGTACAGAGTATTGTATATAGTACATTTTACCATATGTAGATAAATAGCAAGACCGATATTCACGAAGCTCCAAATTATGATAATGTTATCACGTATTTTGAGAGATTGCGCAATACATGAATTTTGATTCTTGTTTGTAGGTTTTTGTTGCTATCGTTTTTTTAATATACTTAATGAATAAGTGTAGCGTTTTTCACAAAGAAGCAGATTATATATTGTACTATTTACTGTTGTTCATCAGATATTGTCTTAATATTGGTACTGATAGATATCACTTCTTGTAAACACGGTCCCATTCGAACAAAGTGTGTCGTTAATAAAATTTAATTTGATGAATTACATGTAATAGCAGAATAGAAAATGTGACGAAAGTATTGGAATGTTTTAAATGAAATACAGCTAAAACACGATACTTGCTAAGAAAAAATGTAACAGTTTCTCACGCATAATTTGATTGTAGCTGCAATGAACATGAAGATTTTTATTTTAGGAAATACCCTGACATCAAGCTTGTTTCTCTTCATTCGGGACTGAATGATCAGTAAGTATTCGTGTTAACAATAAGGCCGCGTTTCCATATATCCGTATCCGCATAAATATTATTTGGACGCGCTTTTCCATGAATCCGCAAATTAACGTCGAATATTTTTTTTCTTCCTATTTTCAAATAGTTGCAATGTCTGAGTAAGAAGCTTTTTAAATTATTAATTGCGGGATTTTAAACATTATAAAGCATCCAACAATTGTATCTACAGCGTCAGTCATGACTCATTTAAAGGTTACTCGTTATTACCGAGTTATTGTACTGGGTGAGTCTTAGGTTGCGTTATCAATGTGTATCGAGACTACTTATGCTATTTTCCCAATGTTGTATGTAGAACAGCCCTCTGTTTAACATGCAAAGTTAAATACCATGTCGTCCGTATCCGTATAAAAATCGCTCACTTCTTGCGGATGCGCTTTGCGGATACGGACTGCGGACATATGGAAACGGTCCAACTGTTTCCAACTTGTTCGATTTCTTGCGGATGTGGATTTGCGAATTGTCAATAATAAACAGCTAAAACGAAATTAAGGAGAAAGCTAGCTTGACATCTGATAATCTACGTAAACCATAAACAAGCGACTTTAGAAGCTCTGTAGAATCATATGATTTCCCAAATCGTATTTTTCACACTCCGGTGGAGAATAGGACCTCATTTGTCACATTTTAAGTATGACGAATGTGATTGGCCAAAACGGGGTATGCGTGAGGATCACAGACGAATATGATTTCATTGCATATCAAAAACTGGATGCGATCACAAACTTCACAGACTATGTGAAGAATAAGACAATGGTGTGTGAAGAATAAGAAATCAATTCATATCAAAAACTGGATGCGATCACACACTTCACGGAAGATGTGAAGAATAGGAATAAAATGTGTGAATTTTCAACCTGTGAAGAATGAGATCCTAGATGTGAAAAATATGATTTGTGAAAAATATGGTCCTACAAAGCTCCCATGTTATATCATTCAGCGTAGCCCTTTAATTTTGTGAACAATAATGGAGAATGCTCGCATTCAAAGAAAGATGTTTGATGAGTTGGTTTATTTATCGACAGGGAGTTCTGCACGTATGGAGATTTCTTGAAAGACGGGGAGAGTGTAGCAGAGGAAATCCTGCACGAGGCCGTGGACAACGTCTCAATTGACGACGATGCCGTACTGTTCGTGTCTAGCGTACGTGTTTTCACGCTCATTGCAACTACGTAGACATATAGAGGATATTCATTGGTTTCTGTAGAATATCGATGTTAATTCACGAGTGATCATGTAAATTTATGTATTGTCTATAATCACGAGTGAATCAAAAATCGATATTCTACCGAAACCAACATTTGTTTTTATTGTATGCTTAAAAATGTTTTGTTTTGGGATTTTCCGACTTCCCGGTTAAAAAGTTCCATTATCAAAGTGGTAATTTTCACCGTTTTATAACAGCAAATTACCAATTTTATTTTCACTGTTTTAAAACAGTGAATTACCAATTGTATTTAACTGGTATTTCCCTCATGATAGACAACCGGAAAACATAAAATAAATAACACTATGCAATTCATGGAAAAACGGTAGTTACAGTATGCGCTAGTTACGAAAAACACAAGTTGGATATATAAGGCTCGCTAAATATACATTTATTTTCCATCGATTTCTTCTGGAAGTATGGAATGCATTCAGAAAGGAATAGTTGCGTCTATTTATTTCATATGTGTTAAAGAGTAGTAACTATTAACGAATGAAAACCAGATCATTTTATTGTGGTTCGTTTAACTAACCATAAGCGTGCGTTGTCTGCATTTGTTAAAACATGCACACACATAAATGTTTGTTCCATGGAAATCTAGCAACCATATACATGAACAAGTAACTTTCGCATCAGTAGACAAAAGATACCTTTCATGAACATTTGCATTCAGCGACATTCGTGGTCATAGAAAATGTTGTTGTGTTTTCATTCCATTCGTGAGAATATTTTTCTATGACATCTCTGACATCAAATAAAATACAATGTAACACGTGTTTGTTATCTCAGGGCACTTTCTCCGCCGAGCACAAGATCTCGTGCACAACTCAGCAGGTCATGGTCAACATGGCGGTGTTCGCCCACCAACGTTTGCACCCGTACAAGGAACCGGTAGGTACAAGTAGGGATCCAGAGCGCAATAGCAGGAGGTTGCACCATACTCCCTTTGGTACTCCCCCCCACCGGCTGCTGCCCCTCTGGACTAGTCAACATATACCTTTGGTACCCCCCCCCCCCCCGGCTGCTGCCCCTCTGGGCTTATCAAATATACCTTTGAAAATAACATATTTTGCAAATATTAAATGGCAAATGAATGGACTATGAATAAAAACCTTAATTAGATGCATGGTTAAGTGACCAAAATTTACCAATTTAATAGAGAAGTTCACGTTGTCGTAATTGGTTCATTTTCAGAATATTATTTTTCGAATTGTCATGCTAGAATCTGCAATCAATATCACAAGGAGAATAGTCCGAAACTGACGTCATTCGTTCATTTTACCAATGAAAATGACTTGACAATTACTTTTATCACTCAATGACGTTACAGTTGTTACAGAGGGGGGGTCAGTGGAAAATCAAAAACAAGGTATGGCAAGAATAGACCATTCAGACAGTGATTGTCATGTGACTCTGGCTGTTTTGCTCGGAATCTACATGAATGAAATGGTCTATAGTCTACAACGATAGGAATAGTGCGAACATTTATTGCATTCAAAACTGCCTGACTTAGGGATGATACCCTGCCGACCATATACGCTGCCTTTTTCCCCGATTTCACTCAAAAATTTCAGTCAGAAATGTACACATGGACATTGATGTTGACCAAGTGATTAACGTGTGCATCACACAAATGCAGAAAACTTTTTTTAAATTGTTTATAATTTGACGTTGTTCGTACATGCGGCGTTGCTTTTTCATGTGACGTTGGTTGGAAATGCAATTACAACTTGATGTCGCTTGATTTTTCCTCTGTTGATGCCCCCGGCATCTTGATGCGTAAGGCATATAGCGATTATTGTCCGTCCTTCCGTGATTTGGTTAAGTAGATTTTTTCGTCTAGCACCAAAACCGCTTACTACAACACTTGGATACTTACACAGTTGTTGCTTATGACCATTACCAATCCACCCATATTACCCAACCTTACGTTGAGCTTGACCATGACCTAATTTGCACTTAGAATAATTCAAATCAGCTGTTCCTTGGTTAACTAGATTGTACCGTTTCGTCTAGCACCAACACCGCTTACTCCAGCACTTGGATACATACACAGTTGTTGCTTATGACCATTTCCAATCCAACCATATCACCCAGCCATAATTTGACCTTGATCTAATTTGGACTTAGAATAATTCAAATGGGCTGTCCAGCACTAACCGGGGGCATGTGTGTTTATCTTACAGTGTCTTGTTTTATTTGAATTGATCATATATATTTGTTTTTATTTGAAAACCATTTATGAGGTGTACAAAATTAAATGTATAAAATAGCGTTGACAATTCATGGATGCCTGCACCTTCTAACAATTGCCTGAATTTTACTTTGAAATATACTGAAATATGGTGGTTATTCTAAATTGAAATACAATTGTTTCAATAGAACTTCCGATATACTACACTATAGTATGTCGTTATCACTTGATGTTAACATACATTTTGCCATACATTAATTTAAATTTAATTTTTATTAAATCACGACAAAAATGTCAAAATAACGTTTTAAAGGTATTTCACTCAAGTGCAGGCGGTCCTTTAACGTACACGATGTACTCGAGGATCATGGCATTTCTCTACAACTAAACTGTCTTGTATTTTGTAAGACTTGAGGAAAAACAAGTGTATATATTTGATAATTAAACAATGAATGTTAATGCAGAAAACAAATAAACCATCAAGCACAAAATGCACGGTAGGCATTCCGGTGTATACAGTGCGGGTTTTAATAGCCATCAAATAGTGTATTTATGGACAATGTTGAATTGCTGTCAAGATACATTCATTCAAGTAAATTGTAATGATATTAATGGTTTAAGAACATATTTAATTCTTCTAAATATACGCCCAAACGCACGTCAGACACTCTAGGACCAAAAAGCAATTCTGGGGGAGCATTCGGCCTACACATTTATTTAAACCAAGCTACGCCCCAGATTTGTCAGACAATGTTAGAAACGAAATACATTTAGTTTTGCAATCTCATTGTTTATCGGCCGATGAACACATTTTGAATTTCTGATTTGCTGATAAACAAATGTTACAAATGCTATGACAATCTGTTCGCTGGTGTCTTCTTGCAGGACGTCATCGGTCTGACGTCACCAGTCAACGACGACACTGTTTGCGTGTCATTGGTTGGCCTCGTTCTGAATGGTGACGTAGGCGTCCTTGCTCCACCGGAAATGACGCCAACACCTGATTCGGTGGAAATATTCATGAAATTTGTACAAGAAAACAGGTAACCATATATGAAAATCATATTTGTAACAAAATAATTATAAAACTGACTATAGCAAATATTTAGAACCTACGCCATATTCGTTTTACGTCACTAGTATACTACTTAAAATACCTTTGATGTTTTCTTATTAAATAATCCTTTATCGTGGACATTATTTATAAAACTTCAGTGGCATAGAGGTGACGTGTGTGTTTTCCTTTTAATTTGTGACCACTACATAATATCTTGCGGCCGCTACTGAATAACTCGCGACCATGACTTAATACCTTAATTGGCCGCGAAATATCAAGTCGTGGACACGAGATATTATGTCGTGACCACGATTTAAATAAACAACACCCATGTCATCGTATACAACTTAAAATTCAAATATTTCAAATGTACACATTGTCTCTATTCCAAAGGATCACGTGGCACTCGGGGATGCCGTCGGAGTTCATAAACGCAGTGCAGTCGCCGGAGCGACACAAGTACGACCTGGCCTCGCTCAGAGGGGGTGGGTATCGGTCGTGTTGACATACACTTAACTGAACGTCCATTAAAAAACTTGAATAAGGAGAGGCAGTTGGGAGACTCGGCTCTTTTACGCATGTTTTATATTCTACAAAAATTAATGCCATAGGGACTACGTCATTTTTATTTTTGCAGCGCATATTTGTCTGTAGTTGTTCATTGGATTGGCTTGGTACCAATTCCCACTTGCTATAGTATCAGATGTTCCGCTAATGTTTGCCCCATTAAGAAATTTTATAAAAATGAAATCACATAGTACTGCGCATGTTTTATTGTATTTAAAGATAAGTTGTAATGCAATAAATGTTTTATAAAATACAGGCAACCTGGTTGGACAGATAATTACAGAACCTATGAAACGGAAGTTACTGGGCGAGTTCCCGGAAATGGTGGTACGTACACACTATAAAGAGGCGTGCCGTGGGGAAACCGGGCTTAATGGCGTTAATGCAGTCCGCACAGGCTAATCCGGGACGGCACTTTCCGCCTACAGCGGATGTATATTTAGCGAATCTATGCCATAAAAGCGGAAAGTGTCGTCCCGGATCAGCCTGTGCGCACAGGCTGATCCGGGACGGCACTTTACGCAAATGTATTAAGCCCGGTTTTCCCACGACACCTCAATTATATTTAACGCATGTCATATCCCTTACTTTTTATGACACGATACAACCTCAGTCACATCCAGTTAAAATAGATGCATGATAACAAGATTTAATTAACTTACAGCGTATGATTTTTCATAACGGTATTGTGTTCGCAGACGCTGTTTGGATCTACGGAGTGCCTGATGGGCCTAGGTTGCTCGGTCAGATGGTCATCCCCTGAGCAGAGAATGCACTCGCTCGGCTACCCGTATGCGAATTGTGAGGTATAGTGGGCACTGCAGTGTTTTTAAGGCCAATTTGGGGCCGAAATTCCGCCCCACTCCCCTGATTGAAAAGTATAATTATATTTTCCCCTTTATTTAACTTAAAACTGCTCTCAAAATGTAAGCTTTTATTTTGAAAAACAAAAGACCAAAATTTGAAAAAAATTGGCTAAGATAGAGGAGTTTTCGTGAACAATCAATTTTTTTCATCAAACCAAGTTAATCTAAGTTATCATTTGTAGCAAAACAATTCATAAATGTTTTATAACAAAGTAGAAGATAAACATGTAATGATTTTTTTAAATCCTCTGTTGCCGTTAAATTCCCCATCTGAAGGGCCCCGCCACCTTTCCCCCAAAGGTGAAACAAACTGCACTGAATGTTACTTGTTCGCTTTAAATTACAAAAAATATTATATTAACTCTATGTATACTTACTAAAACGAAAAAAAAAATCGCACTGAAATCAGAATGTTAGTAGGTCATTTTATGAAAGGGGGAATATTCCTCTGCGACTAAGACAAAGACTTAGTTTAGGCGAGGCTTTCGTGTAAATAAATTACCAACGAAAATAAACAAGACTTACCGCTATAGTTAAATATTTAAACGTGTGTTTTATTAACATAAATCACACAGGTAAAATTGGTAAACGAGCGGGACGAAATTGTACCTATCGGTAGCCAAGGCGAGGTGTGTATACGGGGTTGGCCTGTGTTCAAGCGTTACCAGGACAACGTAGACCTTACATTGAAAGCAAAGCACCACGACCTAAACGGCTGGTACCACTATGGGTAATGCAAATTTCTTTGATATACACAAGTTGTAACTATTCACTAATGTTATAATCTTAATGAAAGCATGATGATAGTACAGAGACAGTACTAAATATGCAATATTATTTGTGAATACGAGGTCAAACAAATATATCCGCTTCTGACGAATTGTGCGTTGTACCCACCTATTGAAAATTTTAATGGAATAATAAAACGTATGGTTGTACATAGTAACCTTTTAGGCAGAAGTTTAAGTCGAGTTAATGCTAGTAAAGAACTTACATTAGGTCATGTCTGCGTTTCAGCGACATAGGAATCATGGACGAGACCGGTCATGTGCGATACATTGGACGGAAAGCTGAATGTGTCCGGTTCAAGCACTATTCGGACACCATATACCCCAGTGTGATCCTGGACGCAGTGAAAAAAGACACCAGGGTCATTAACGCCAAGGTAGGTGGCAATTACAACACCTTTAGATGTCAATGTTATTTACGAATCACATTTCAAGCTGCAGTCTTTACATGTCGGCAAGAGAAATTAGTGCATTGAGAACGAACATGCAATAAGCAGATACGAAAATGTCTCATTGTTACGTATCAACAAAACTAAATAAATCTAAAAAATATGCACTTTCAAAGAAAGGATGTTATAGGGCTTGGATTTTTATATTAAACAAGCCACTGAACTAAAATTACCCCCCCCCCCCAGAAAAAAAGTATGCGAAAGTCGTTGATTTGATGATAGTATGTTATTTTTTATAATGTTTCATACGTAGAGCTGTATGTTATACTCCTTTACTCAAGCCAATTTCTTGTTTCAGGTTGTAGGAATTCACAATGACGTCATAGGTGACGACATCTGTCTTTGCGTCGAGTAAGTGACCTCGGAGAAGTACACATACCGACCGAATCACCCCTTATTACGAATATCGACTATTGTTGGAAATCATAAGAAATGCAATAATACATCTGTATATTTGAAACACTAAGCTGTTTTATTTTTTTGCGCGTTCTTACAGGGTCGGCCAAAACTCTGACATGACAGAAGACCAGTTAAGGACTCTGATGAAACATGAGGTGAGAAAACGTATTAACATTTTCACTTATTTTTGTATAAACTGTTTTTGTTTAATTTCAATAAAAAGCTTACATATTTATTCGCAACAAAATTTTGTTATATTGGACTAAAATCGACATTACTCTACAATGTGTAAATTTAATAGTTTTACATGAATTATATTTGTAGGTAAAGGAATTCTCGAGGCCTGATTTTCATTTCATCTTTGAGAAGTTCCCCAGGACAGGTTCAAGGCAAAAGGTACGTTGCATTATCTTTTTATGGGCGCTTTAAAAGAGATAAAGAAAATAACTCGTTTAACCACAAGATAAAACAAATCTAAATTATCGATTTTCGTTCCAGATCGCATACCAGGCTTTAAAGGAGATAGTAACTGAAAAACTTGCAGAACGGAAGGTACAGTGACATAATGGAACCTCCACAACATTTGTTGTTTTAAAATACGACCTTAACACGGAACAGGAAGTGTGACAAAGAATGTTGACCAGTGTCACATCGTGACATGTATGAAACTAATTTTTCTACTAAGTAACATGTTGAATGACGTATAGTCATGCTACGCAGAGATCTATTAACAAACTGTTTATTGAAAGATGTTTGTCCTATGTCACTCCTCCATTCTTGATGCGAGGGAGCAGTATCTCAACAGGCTGCTATGGAACGTCTCCATCCTCTTGTCGTTCTGAAACACAAGAAAATCAGGAAATGTGATACAGTTTAAATACACTTTAACTAAGATATAATTTTCGATTTATCGTTGTTTAGTGGCCAATAAACAATGATTTGGTGTTCTGATGCGTAGGAATTAAACCACGCGGTCGTTAGCCCGAGTTGTTTAACAACGATAATGCGAAAATTATTTCGATTCTAACATGATTTTACTTAAATTTTTGCAACTGCAATTGGAACTACTTTTTAAATTAGCGAGTATTATGTTAGAATGTATTTTTACAATATTTATTGATTACGCATGGCAAAATATGTTGTATAACTATGGTGTATATTGTATAGATCAGACAAATTAACATGACAATGAACTTTATGAATGCATTATATTAAAATCAATTACTATGAATATATTTGTTTCCATACTGGAGTCGATCTAAAACGATTTAAGAATATCCCACTCAAAATACAGTTATGGTATCAATAAACACGTGAAACACGCACACCAACAAAACCGACTATAAATATAGGAAATGGATCATGCGCATAATTATGCTAAAGAACGCGTGTCATTGTACACGTTTAAACCCAATGAATCTAGAATAGACTCTTGAAGAATGGATCATCAGATGTAGCTCTTAAATTCACAAGTTCACACGTGTCAGGTTAATGTGTCCGAGCTATACTTTATACTTAACTATACTAGCAACTCGAGATGAGACAAGTTTAAACCTACATGGACATGGACAAAATACATGCAACACATTCACGATATGTTTCACCTCTGGTCCCAGACAACAGCTGAGGAGATCTGCAGTCACATGTGGTAGTGGCTGCACGTTCAGAGTAGAATAACCTGCAAAAAGTAAAACCCAATGTTGCGTGTTGAAAGCGGGTGAATTTATTACACTGTCTGCTATCTACACTGGGTGGAACCAATACCTGCTGTATTATTGTAATGTGTTCACAAGATTGTTTAGCAATCTAAATTACATTATAATAACTACATGAATTCCTTCATTTGTACATTTATTGACATTTGGACACAAGCCTCAAATAAAGGACATTTAGACATTAATGGCAAACTGTTTACTGTAGATGCAAACAGAGATTCATTGCATTCAATATTGGTCTGAGATTATGTACATGTAGCTGGCATCTGAAACCATCAAATGAACAGTGTAAAATGCCAATTAAAATCCAGGAGACCTGTCATGCATTTCAAACAGTAAAAGTCTTGCAACTAATTTTTCCTCTTTTTACGCTGATGCCCATATGGTACAAACACACACCAACGTCAATAAGAAATTGTACCAAATCTGACTGTGAGGTAGTCTTCATAGATATGTATGGCCATCAGTGCATCCTCCAGGGTAACTTCATTCCTCAGGGCCAGTTTTGCATGGCTGTATGCCAGGGAGAGGCTGAAAATTACAAACATGTTCTGGCTTGGGTTTCAATATATATATATATTGTAACGCAAAGTTGAGGTTAAAAATTCAAACAAAGAACATAAATTAACTTTACAAAAAGTCTTAGTAATAACATATATTTAATAATTTCGTGTCTTGTTAACCTTGGGTATTTGAAAATAACATTAAACATGCAAAACATAACAATGAACAGGTCAGTGAAAAATCTACTACCTAAACAATACCTACCGGTATTCAGTAAAATACCGGATTCCTTTTGGAAGATTGAAGATCCTTCTAATCTAAATCAACACCTTTTCTTTACCATTTAAATATTAAAGATCTATTAAAACATTGTTTAAGCTAAGTATGCTATAACTATGTCTTGAGCACAGAAGGTAAACTGCACTCATTTCAATGTTTACATTGTTTGGTCTGCATTCACAGGCACATCTGTACCATCCATTCCTGTAGATCTGGACTTCCGACTGGAAAGGTAGAAACTGTGTATGAGAGTCTCTGCATCACGAGTGAATTTTGGTCGCAACCTGCTGGCAAACTTAATGAACTGAAAATATAATAACAATAACTAAAAATATGTTTCAACAAGACTTGTCACAGGATGTGACATATGCCCCCGAAGCATATGTTTTTCAGAGGAAGGGAACGCAATGTCAGTTACATGTTGGCAAAAATAACGCTTCCTACAAAAAGAGCTATGGTCCGTGCACTCTGCACATCATCTCAACTTCCTGTATCAATATAATTTAAAATATATGGTTTTATTTTAAATCACTGCAGAACTAATGGAGTTATGCACTGCACTAGAAAATTAACTGAAGGGCAATAACTCCAGAAATATTGAAGAAAGAGATATGCTCCCACAAGAAACGTGACAAACAAAAAGACAGATGGATGCTGCGATTACAATATGCCCCCGAAGTTCTCTTCGGGGGGCATAACAAAATATGTCAAATAACATGAAATATCAATGATCAGAGTTCTTTAATATTCCCAATTAATTGATGAATAAATAAGTTACTCATTCAATTCTTATGATTCTTAAAAGCAACCAAACAGACTAACAACACAATCAGTAACTACAACATTTGTCAGCACTAAAGATAATTTTTTAAATTTAAGCAAAATCCCATTTTATCTAAACACAAAATGTTCTTATCATAACCATGCATGCATTTTGCAATTACAATGCAGTTTATGTTGAACAATACACACAGCACCTGTATAAAGTCCTGGGCAGAGATGGGCAGGCTGGTCTCTGATTCACAGATCATTGCACCTACAAGAATATGCTCAAGGATCTGATCTTCAACTTTCTCCCTGCTGCTCAAGTCACCACTGTCTGGGAAACTCACCAGGCTGAAAGACCTGAAGTACCGGTAGCAGGATATTCCATCTACTAACACAGTAACAATACAACTATGCAACAAGGCTTGTCACAGTATGTGATGTATGCTTAAAAACATATGCTTGTCAATGGAAGGCATTAAAATGTCAGAAAATAGTACAACATATGCCCTGGGCCCAAGTCCACAAAGCTCGTAAGGAAACTCTTAACTTATGTTCGACTTGAGTCAAAATTTCAAATACCATTTTCTAGGTGAAATCATTCTTTTATATTTTAAAAATGGTACATTAGAAGCATCTGTTGATTATTAACCAAACTAAAACAGTTTGATAAAAAATACAATTTGAATTAAACAACCCGATACTTAAGGAATTTTATGATTTTAAGAAATTTACTTAGGTTTTCCCTAAGGAGCTTTGTAAATTCGTTTGAAAAATTTGATTTTCATGGAATTTCCATGTTTATTGTTCTGAAGTCTGAGGTCTAAGAAGGAATGGTAAATAAGGGTCAAGAGTGGCCTTGACCTGGTTGTTGTGTGTGACACACCATCTCATAATAATGATCATTCCAGCCAAGTGACTATAAAATCCTTTCATTGTTGCAAAAAATATGCTGCCTACAAAAAACTCATTCTAATAATTATTTGACAATTAAGTGTGAAATTGGACCCACAGATCTTGTTCTTGCCTGGGACACATCATCTCAAGATGGTGATCAATTTGTTAAAAGCAGATCCGTCTCTGCTTAATGAATGACAAATTATGGCCCAGACACAAATATTTAATCTTATAATTTAGCTTTGACCTCTAAGTGTGAGCTTGCTGTCTAAACTAAAGGCTTGTTTTTTCCGCATGAAATACCTCTCTCATGAAGGTGATCATTTCTATTTCCAAGTTATTTCCAAATCTATCCATATAAAAAAAAATAAAAAATTATGCTCCTGACACTGACATATATTCAATATTTGAGCTTGAAATCGTGACCTTGAAACAAGAATGTGTTATGTATGCAATACATCACCTGGTCATGGGGAATAATAATCTGAAGTAATATTAAAATCCTTCCAGGCCTTTAAACATCATGGAGCAGAAACAAAATCCTTGACCTTTAATTGTGACCTTGACCTTTGACAGATTAGCATGGGTTATATACATGACACATTGTCTGGTCAAGGGGAATAGTAATCTGAAGTAATATGAAAATCCTTCTAGGCATTTGTGAGTAATGAGCGGAAACAAAAATGCTTGACATTTGATTGTGATCTTGACCTTTGACAGATTTACATGGGTGATATACATGACACATTGTCTGGTCATGGGGAAGAATAATCTGAAGTAGTATTAAAATCCTTCCAGGCATTTGTAAGTTTTCCACTGGAAATGAAATCCTTGACCTGTGACAGAAGAGCATGTGTGATGCATGTGACACATCGTCTGATCATGGTGAATAATAACCAGAAGTTATATTAAATCCTTCAAGGCATTAAAAAGTTACAGAGCGGAAATGAAATCTGGACAGAAGGATCAATCCAAACCCCACACATCCAAACCCTACAGACAACCAAACAAATAATATACCCAGTAATACTGACAGACAACCAAACAAATAATATACCCAGTAATACTGACAGACAACCAAACAAATAATATACCCAGTAATACTGACAGACAACCAAACAAATAATATACCCAGTAATACTGACAGACAACCAAACAAATAATATACCCAGTAATACTGACAGACAACCAAACAAATAATATACCCAGTAATACTGACAGACAACCAAACAAATAATATACCCAGTAATACTGAAAGGCTGTGGTTGACCTAATATTACAGCTTATTAGCTGGTACACATATAACACCTTCAACAACTGTAATTATTAAGTATTATTGTAACTGTTAAAGGCTAAGACTAAAAAGTGCAATGAAATGCAAATCATATAAATTTTATCTAAGACAACTATTGTACAAGTATAAACAAGTTTTAAATATAGAACAAACTTGAGGTCTAGCACATACTCCAGTAACGTTATAGGTATATCGCCTGTCTGACAGCTTCCAAAGACTGCATCCTTGGTTTCTGATGCGTCCCTCTTGGACGGGGTTGAGTCTCCGTAAGCCCACACCCTGCCTTGAAGGGCCTGCTCCAGGTGGTGGGGTAGCCCTCCCATGAACTTTGACCCCACATCTGTCACCACCTTACTGCCACTCAGGGCTGCAAAAGTGGTCAGTAGGTTACATTTTGAATAGCCAATAAATTGAAGGAATAAGAAAGTGTTGCTCCATTACAAAAGAAAACCTACACAAGAATACTCAGTTGAAAATAAAATACATTTCACAATTCACTTTTCAGATTTGAACCATTATTCAGTATTATAGGATATTAAACATCACCGAGTTACCAAATAAGCACATAAAATAATTCGGCAACAGTGACAGTGTGTGTTTCTGTGTTGGATTTTGATGACAAAACTTACTAGACAAAATAGCTGAAAACTCACACTTATATGCACTTAAAATCTAACAAGTAACTGTATCAATATACTGTAAGCTGTGTTGTTAACAGAGGCATAAGGGTGTGACAATTATTCTGATTGAATTACAATGAACCATTTGTTGATTTCACTCATTCAACAATTTACCTGACTGCAATTGCTGTTTGTGTGTCTTCTTCAGCCTGTTCACATCCCCCACATAGCAGACACCACCTTGAGAGAGGTGTAACACACCACCTGGGTACACAAGATATTTTTGAGAATTATTTGTTCTATAAGCAACAAATAATGCATGCTTAACATATCATAACACAAAATATCAGTATTTTAATTATTCTGAGGAGACGTTTTCTTCAAATGTATAAAAATATGTATGTCAAAATCAAATTCTGGTACTGGTTGTGATGATCAAAAATGATTAAATTGGCAAACTGACAGGATTCATTCATATCATTATACTGTAAGCTGTGATTACCATCCACGAAGTATGGTGCACTGTTGTATTTATCCAGTGTGACATGCCCAGTCAGGGACTGGCCAGCTGTGAAGGTGGTGGTGTTCTCACAGAAACGCAGCCCGTATTGCAGAAGTCTGGATATCATCTCCACATCGCGGCCCAATGCTAGCACATGCAGAGGTCGGCTCTGCAAACAATTACATAGAAACATTGCTATTGACAGCATTAATTATTAATTATGAATATACCAGTACTTGTATGTACCTATTTCTGGAAAGGATTTAGTGTTTACTTTATTATTTAATGTTTGTTTGTTTGTTGGGATTTTTTGCCGTTTTTAACAGTATTTCAGTCATATCACGGTGGTCAGTTAACCTATTCACACTTTTCCTGGGCAAGCTTAGCCGATCTAAGCGGTTTACCAGTACTAAGTGCACAGACCTATGCAGGTAACTGCCCTACTTGAATCAGAGGTAGGGGAGGAATGGCATTAGAAATTATTTCATAATAAATCTCCATACAATGAGGCCGGGCTGGGGTTCGATCCCCGGATTGACAGTCTAGCGCTTTACCAACTGAGCTATCCTGGACTGGCTTACTACATAAAAAATAAAATTATATGCGGACCCAGCAAATACATAACGTCATTGTAATGTTATGATTTGGTTGTATTCTGGTCAGGTTGTGAAATAATCTTAGACGGACGTTGTGGCAACGTTACGATCACAACTTTGTGATCATCAGGTGTATAGTTGGTATGTGAAAAAGATTGAATTTCAATGATATTGTTGAATATAGATAACTGGTATTTCATGTTTAATTGTGAATGTTATTACGAGGCCCGGACGTCATATATACATTATATGTACCTTACGTGACAACGTTAATTTTAAACCTTCACACAACGTTATGGCAACGTGCTTTGGGTTTGCATGTCATTGTTTTATTAATACAAATATTTAATTTAAACGTTTGGCAAACAAATTTTCATAAAATGGAATCGTTAAGGAATGTTTTAAATAAAATTTATGTGAAAACAGTATTTTTTTATAAGATCAATCGTTAATAAATTTCTGTTTTGATAAAGATGCAGAGCTAGCTTTATGTTTCGAATTTCACAACATCAAACAGACGTGTTATAGATTAAAACACGAAATTATGATACAATATGTAGGTGTATATTGATATGTTATTATGCTAAATTGTGCGTAAATAGACATGCCAACAAATCAAATTTGATTATTTTATGAATACAAATTTGCGGCTATTCATTTACGTGCCCGTACACAAGGGAAAGGAATAACAAACAAAAAAAAGATGTGCATACAGAAAATCGAAGATTTAATGGATTAATTCATTGTTCTGCATAATTCTGCATATGTTGGATTTTAATGTATATGTTTTATGTCATAATAAAATAATAATAATAAAAAAAAATTGTGTTTTAATTATGTACAACAAACGTAGTTTGGTTGTATAACGGTTGTATTTTGGTCACTTTATAACGTCATTTCATAACGTTGTCACAACGTTTTTTGGAGTCTACCTTTTTACGTTATATGTACGTTGTAATTTAAAGTTATTACAACGTTAGCCGTTACGTTAATACAACGTTCATACAACGTTATTGTGTTAGCTGGGGATATACTTTGTTCTTTATCTAGTTTATGCTTTTAACAGTACTGTTACCTTTTGATCCCATTTGGACATTAAACTCAGCAGAATGGCAAGTTTCAGCTGGAAATATGATCCAGGTGGGCAGATTTCACCTGCAATATACTAGTGTTATTAATCCGTGTCCAAAATTTGAGTAGATTAATCAGCAACAAGTTCTTACTAAATAACTGATTAATCAGGATTATTGAAAGTTAAGGAAATACACCCTAGACTGCAACATTTGAATTATTTACATTATTTTATTTAGTATGACAATAAATATGTGTCTGATTTATATAGCCATAATGAATGAAATAGGTATAAAACCTGCTTTTGTAAATACAGTTTGTGAACTGCAACATCCAACTAACGCGCTGGACTATTGACATATTGATTTGTTTAGCCTTTTATTAACTTTTTTTTTTTGGTGAGCAATTGGCATAGGGACCTATTATGCGTCGTCTTTCTTCCGTCGTCTTGAAAACTCGGATGGAATCCATAATGGGCCAAATCGGGGCAAGAAACATTTTATTAGTTAGAGTTATTTTGCTTTTTTAAGGAAAATGCAAGAACTGCCTTTTTTTAAACAGAGAGACTTCATTTTTCATATGACATAAAATTATGCCGACGCTAAAAATCTTAACAAAACTTCCATAATTTATATGTGGCCATACGTTATGACCCCTTGTTTGTGAAAGAAAATGCAAAAACTATAAGACATTGACTTAATATTTCATCAAATCTTGATCAAATTTACACAGTTTGTGTTGGACCACATATAATGTCACAGCAGAGTCTTAAAATCGACCAGATCAGGAAATAACACCAAGGTTATTGCTGAGGTGAAAATAAATGGAAAAAATAGACTTACTGCAGGATGGACATTTTATTCTATTGAACAATGTATTAAATTATATGTGCATGTGTGTTATTTAATTATACTATTTGGTCATTGAAACATATACATGAACCAGATCACTCATTCAAGTTAAATGAAAGGGATTGTAAATGAAAGGGATTGAAATTTTTTCAAGAAAGAAAACTAATGCTTAGATATCTTCAATTAATCGGTGAATCCCAATCTTAAGCGACCAATTAATCATTACCTATTAGTCATTGATTAATCGACAACATGATTAATAGACCCAACACTACAATATATATACTGTTAAATGAATTACTGGTTACAGTTTGACAGATTCAAGGAAATTAATGCTAGTGTGACATAAACTGTACATACAAGTATTATTTTTATGGTTTCAGATGTATTTTAAATTTCAGAAAAATGACTTGTGTGTCAACATTACCATTATTGGCTGAATCTCCGATTCATTTCCAGAAATGTTCCTGATAGTGCTATATATTCAAATATATGTTCATAATTTTAATAAATCATACCAAAGTAAATACAATGTAGGTAATAAATACAATTAAGGAATTATGACTCTCCTTTTAAGACAGTTAATAAGAGTCTATTAAGAGATAAAATATATACAGGCTATTTTGTTCTCAATAATTGTAAGGTACACAAGATATCAACTTAACACTATATATACATTACCTGCAAAAAGATAAGCAAATGTCAACGGAAAGCTATAAGGAGACGTCTTCCTGTCTGCAAAATAAACACATGCAATTCCAATAATACTACATGACAGCTTGCTTTGATCTCAATTAATTGCTAAGGAAAATAAAGACAACGACAACATTTGTTACAACACAAATGTTTACCTTGACAACAATAGCAGATCTGAACTGAATTTGTCACTGGGCAAGACTATTGTGTAGCCACTTTATGACTCAAACATGCACTCTTGTTGAAAAACAGTGAGTACTCTGCCAACTGATCTAACTGTATCTGTTTTTGTTTCATTTGATTGCCAAAGTTCATTCTTACCACTGTACAGCTGTAGAACATTTCTGGGTATTTCCTTGAGCAGTTTCCGAGAGGACACTTCCGTAGAAACCTGACAATGTTCAACAAAGTGACTCTCCAGTTGTATAAGCAGTAGAACATTACTTCAAATTTCCCATTTGGTCAACCATTGAAATATTATCAAACATACGTCATACCTATCCATCACATTTTTACAATTGGTAATACTAGAAACATATATAGTAATCCATATCAAGAAGAAAAGAACATGCAATAGCATTAGTTGATATATGTAGTGTTATATGAAAGCAACTATATAAACTTATATGATAACTGACGGCTTACCTTCTTAACATTATTGGCCTGAAAAATACAACACTAAATTTAAATAAGATTTGTGCAAACACAGCCGAAGTAAGCTAACTTTAGAACATAAACAAGAGGGTCATGATGGCCCACTGCACTCACCTGAGTAATGGCAAAGCTGAAGACCATACTATTGATGATAAACGATGTTAATGCAGGCTTTGAAGCCATCAACGTTGCATGTACAGATAATCGCATGCAAGGTTTGCAATTGTTTGAAATCCACTTCCATTAGTTTTCAACCAAATAAGCAAATTTAAGTCTTTAATTGGCAATGACATTCAAAACTTTGTGATAGTATCTGGTTTATTATCAACGTCAATAGTCACTCATTATGCATGAGCCTTATAATTAACAGGATTGGATGACAATGACGTCTGTATTTTAGTAAAAGGCATTTTTGCATCGTTTTTTATTTTTTCAATGAATAAGGGGCAATAACTCTAGCATTTATGGTGCAATCTCTCCTATTACCATTGAATCCCTAAGATTTTATGGTCAAACTGTCAAACACAAACTGCACTTTTGGTCATCACTGAATACCAAGAGCTGTCAGGGGACAGTGCGCTAAACTTTTCCTGTACTTGTCAGAGTTACTGGCGTTTGTTCTACAACAAACTCTTTGGACAGTAGGGAACAATTAAACAAAGTTAATTTAATTCTCGAGTTACTGAGTGGAAAGCATTTTTCTAATTTTCAAAAAAGTGACCTTGACCTTGACCCCACCCACACCATACGCAATCTCATGCAATGTCTCGCTATACGGCATCTATAAATTGAGTTTCATTAAAATATTTCAATTTGTTCTCGAGTTATTGAGCAGAATCTTTTTTTTCTATATTTAGTAACAGTGACGTTTACCTTGACACCATAAACCCAACCCATATGCAATCCCAAGTAAAGTTTTGCTTTAGGTCATCTTAGTATGAAGATTCACTCTTGTTTCACTCTCAAGTCGAAGATGGGTTCATTTTTATATAGCGAATAAGTGTTTTGATTTTGAATGAATTCCCTCCTGAGAAACTAGCTTACCGAAAAACTTGAACCTATCCTAATTAGCTTATATGTAAAATGTCTAAGTTTAAAAAGGCCCATAATTTTGACAAATTTCAAACTCGAGTTACCAAACTTGGCCTATAGGTTCATTTTAATATGGGAAATAAATATTTTAAGTGTGAATGAAATCCCTCAAGCCATTCCTGAGAAACTAGCTTACCGAAAAACTTAAACCTAGCTCAGTGGTTAATTATAAAATATCAATGTCAACTGGCATAAGAGATTTAATATGTGACCCAATCAGTATTTTACCTCAAGAGTAAGCGAAATCCCATCCTGTATTATGTCCTTCCTGGTCACTCCAACAATATCATAGGTTTCTCCTATTTCAACAAGTTTAGTCAGGTCATCTGTTAAAATTAATTTTGGTTATTGTAAGTACTCTAAACAGATTATTTAGTACATGTATATATTTTCTCTGAGTATTAGTGTCAAGATATCTGGCTAAATATGTACGTAAAGCTCATAATATTATGCTTCTTCCAAGTACATACTTTATTACTTAAGAAATTATTCTCGATCTACTGTTGTTTATCGGCCATTAAAGAACGATTTGGAGTTCTGATGCCTAGAAATTAAAGCATGAGGGCGTCAGCCTGAGTTGTTTAATAGCTACGCATCAGAACAACCAATAGTTGTTTATTGGCCGATAAGAAACAATAATTATTTCAATTCTAACATGATTTGATATATATTTTTGCAATAGCAATTGGAACTAGTTTTTACTATGCTCCGCTCAGAAATCGGAATTTCTATTTTGCGTTGTTTATTGGGTAGTTTAACAATAATTTTGTTCTTTGTCTATAGAAAAATTAGCGAGCATCAAGTTAGAATAATCTGTAATCAACAGCTTCTTATAAAATGCAAATACAAGCAGTTAGAAAATCTTTTAAGCAGTTCATTCAATACTTCTCTAGCCTGATATATATGACTGAAGAATTTAATTTAACAAAACATTCAAATAATATCTATATCAGCAAAAACAGTTTTTGGAATTTTGTTTTAATTAGAAACTAGTACCTCTGATGTAAACCGACACTGACTGCATGCGGGATTTGGTCATGTCATGGCACTGTATGGATATGATTTGCTCTGGAATAACCTCAGCTACCACACGCTCTAAATATGACCACATTTGCATACAAATTTAACTATCTAGGCAATGGAACCATAATAGAAGCAAATATGTTTTCATGGATTTAATATTATTGGTTGTATAGCGCATCAAAATAAATTCAAATTTTGTCAAACCTTCAAACAACATATCTACCGGTACACACTTTATCTAAGTTACATACAGGATTACTACTAGAGATTCATTCACCAGGAAATTGTATGCCACGATGTACCACCAGAAAAATGACCATACCATTTTCACATAAAAGACTGGTATATGTCTATGTTAACATTGGTCCTCACCAGACAAAGTGCGACTAGACTTGTCCTCTTGCAATGTACACAGACATGAGGCACACTTGAAGTCTTTCCTGAAAATGTACAAACATCTTACTGATAACTCTGCAATTTGTATAAACCTGTAATATCCCAAACTACTTCCATATTTATTCAATGTTTTGGACACTATGTTTTCTTTCAACTTCAAAATCTGCCAAAATAAATTTTGTCACTATGTTTTTGGACACTTTCAGAAAAAGGGAATACATTGTTATCTATGTTTATGGACAGATACAAATTTTGTGCATTCTTTTAACACTGCAGATGCTATGCTTTCGGACAGATTTCGAACAATTATTTTTTTTACTCTAAATATTCAGAACATTTTACATGTCTGAAAACATTAAATACTATGTCAGGCTTTCAGTGGGTGTGTGTATAGAGCCTCAGTTAATAAACAATTACAAACACAATACGTTGATCAGGGTCCTCAGAAAACAAGTGTTCAATTACTCTGGGTGATTAACTATTCCATACTTCTGCAAATTCTTACATATTGTTGTTTCTATTATTTAGGTAGTACAACTGTAATGGGCAATATTCCAAACCTAATTTTAAATATTATTTCCATTATCTGTATCAAAAATCATAACTCAATTATAGTTGCAAATATATCCAAAATGTTGGTGTCTTTTATACAAGTAATGATTGAAGATTATAAATTAAGGCAACATAAGGCGTTAAAGACGATAAAAGTATTTATCAATTTTCTATGGAAACTCAGCATAAACTTGAAGCTGACAGAATAGACAAAATAATATGTTGTCTTAAAGATTTTGGTTTTCCTGGACTGGTGTTTTTTTTTTACTTAAATCTTTTTTTTAATTTTTCATCTATGACATAAATTTGACTAAAATAAAAAGTTAGAAACAAATTTACCGTGTACTTTTTAAAAAAGTGAAGAAAAACTATCATACCCTTAAAAAATAGACAGCTTTATTTAGGCAATTCCACAACAATAATTATCAAATTGGACATAAATTATGCATTTTAAGTTTAATACACCATTTATACCAGTTAAACTTAATATATTAACAATTAAATGTTATTATTTCAGTTAAACAAACTTTTTTTCAAACTTCAGTTCACTAGAGGTACACAAAATGCCACCCACACCCTGTAACGTTTTCAACTCTGGGACAACACACCGTACATCAACAAAAAGTGTCTTATTTATTATCTTCGTGTCCATGTCAACAATGTTTATGCTGGTAATTGAGGCTGTATATGCTGGTAATTTAGGCTGCATCTTTACCAACTGGCACTGTCAGAAAAATATGTGTACTGTGTTGAGCACCAGGTTTGACCCCCAGGGAAGCATTTCGAGTGATTTGTGGAAATTCTCTTCCTTCAGCTGCAAAAATATTTTAAAACAATCCAATAACTGATTATTTTCCACGACATATTAAACAATATACATACACAACTTTCCAGTATATGTGCAACCCAACCTAGTAAGCCATACTTTTCAGTGTTAGGTAAAATTAATGTCAAAACTGTGTAATTACTGAATGGATCCTTATTAGTATGTTGATCATGAAGAAACACTGGTGCACACATTCATAATCAAAATGGCACACATATTAAGTATAAGTACTCAACTATTAAAGTGTCTTGAGGCTTCAAAACTAAGGGACTGAGACATCATACATGTACTTCATGACTTGTATGTTCATTTACTTATATGTATACTGTAAGTTAATATAGAAATATGGACAAACACAAATACATGTAAATAATATTACTTATACTAATATATTAATTGTACATTTAAGCAATACAATTTCGTAGTTCAAGCATTGAAATGAAAAGCTGCACATTATCCTCTAATGAATTAAATTCTGATTCTATAGACAAATATTAATATATTCAGAAATGTCAGCATAAAAATACAATTCTGTCACTTTCTTGTTTTACTTACATGTGTTTCATCTCCGTATTATCAGGATTCAAGCTGGTTCATCATATGTACGATCTGGTGACAGTTAGTTATATGGCTCCGATTTTCTGTTAGTAAGCATTCCCTTTTTGCTCGTATTTATAATTTTCTTTTGACAGTTGTTTTTGTTTACACCACGAAAAATATGTGACTTTTAGTTTTGATTTCTATCAATATTTCATTATGTCAAAATATTTATCTGTTTGCATTTTGTCAGAAGTATATATATGATACTAACATGTATAAAATAATGTGATTATATAAAAGAATGCACTTATATTAAAAATATCATGTTTTCGACAAGAATCGGAACCAAACGGGCATATCACGAACTGGGTAACGAAACTTTCCGAAAGTCACCGATATAGGCTGATCTTAGAAAACAAACTCAGTAAAATATATAAAGAGGCAAAAGGCCACTGGGTGAATACATTACCACTCAAAATTAACAACTGAGTTATACCCCTGTCACATTATACTGCGTTGGCACTGCGTTGTTTAATTTTCAAGAGCCCCGTAAAATCGCAAGAAAAATCATATATTTTTTGTGAAGATGGAGATGTCACGGCATCCTCACAGTGAACAAGGCGTTGCTATGGAGCTCCCATGGCGTTCTACCATATTCCTATGGAGTTCTTGTTGGCGATTGTCTGCACTCTCACGGTGCTTCGACTGCGTGCACTGCGCTTTCACGGCGCTCACATTGCGCTGACGGTGTGTTAAAGACGTTTTTGTTCTTTTTTGTCATGCAAACGCCAATGAATGCGGTAGAAGCGCTTTGGGAGCGCAATGATCGCCGTGACAGCTCCGTACAGTCCTTGAAAGAGCGCAGTAAAATAAATAACACTCTGTATAAGCACGGTAGAGACGCAGTGACATCTCAGAGAACGCCATACAATCTCCGTGCAATCGCAACTGACCTTCACACTGCGACCTCTGTGCGCGCCCGCGGATCTCCTGTGGCGTTGTAGGAGAACTTACTGCGCTGCTATGGCGACCTTACGGCAACCCCACTGTGCTCATATCAGAATGCAGAGCGACGGCGTTTGTTTTGTGCATGCTCAAAGTGCGCGCCGTCGCTTGGCGTTCTATGTGATCCCAACGGGTCTACTGGCAATGCCACTGCAGGTAATGCACGTAACTCGGTGTTCTGCATTTTTCTTGGATGCCATGGGATCGCCGTGAGAATGCGGTCCTAGTGTGACAGCGGTTTTAATAAACAATTAACAATTTCCAACATGGTACATCCCACGATACCTGACAGTCTGTGCCTCTGATGCCCCTGGAACATGGACCCTGATGTACTGGTTGCCATGGTAACCTTCACAGTCTGGATCCGGGCAGTAGTATCGAACACTCAACCTATGAAAGTCATGGTCACTTAGTTAATATTTTACATTTATAAAGTGAAATCAGCTGAAGCCTGCAAGCCCTCCACTGGTAAATTCTGGGCATATGTCAGTTATAAAAAGCCAGGCTTGAAAAATTGTGTGCCCAAAGTACTAATTTCAATGACTGTTTATGTGAGTGTCAATTATTGTACATGTAAGAGTTTGTAATTAAATAATTAGCCTTTCGCTAAAACATTTGTTGGAATAAAAAAGGCCATATACACAAACATACACAGCTGCATGGTACTGGAATGAAAGTGCTGTTTTTACTCAGTTCAATTTCAGAGAACTTCATTTGCTCTTATTGGCATATTAAAAGCACCACATTCATATATCACATGTCAAATGTGCCCAGAAAAATCACTTGCACCCCAAATATATATCATTTGCGCCCCTTGATTTTTTTTTCTTTAAATGCTTTTGACCTCTGCCATTAACCAGTGGACGAAATTATTTCCCACAACTTTTGAATGTCCCATTAATAAAACTTTCCTGTACAGAGCAGAGACACTGAAGGTTGCTGGTACAGGAAAATATGATGATCCCCTTTGCGTCTGCTGTTTATAGCCAAAGAATTGAAGATTGAAGATTTTACCACCTGTAATTCTGATCGTATTAGCTTTGAATGTCTAGATTTTATGCCCCAACCGCCTTACATTTGACCGATACTCTGAGCTGCTGTCTCTCAATTTTTTTCTCAACACAAAACGGCATGAAAACAAGTTGCGCATACAATTTTGAAAACCCAATAATTGTTTGTACCGTTAGGATTCGGTGCGCATTTGATATGCGCTTTTGTGGCGCAAAATATACTACCCTTGATCCGACAATTAGCACAAACGAATAACGACCTTCAATTTCATATATTTTTTAAGATATACCGGGTTGTTTGCTTGTAGTTGATATTTCTAAATCTGTCACAGTTGAATCATTATGTAATGAATTGTAAGCCATTTCAGTTTTTAAAATTCAGTATCAAAATTAAATATCAATATGGTTCTCATTTGACAAGAAAGACAGTAATGCAAGAAGAAATTAGTCACATAATTGTATACCTACCTATTTTGAATGTTAGTGCAAATCAATATAGAAATCAATAATACAAAATGTACAGTAATACTGAAATAGTACATGGATTCAATTGATATATATTTAAAAACAACTTGCGTGTATTTAGTAATGGCAGATATGCCAGTCACCACTCCTTGAAGTCTACAAAAGATGCCCAGGTCGTGAATGTTTGTGAGGGAACTCACATGTCGTACAGTGTTACTAAAAATAGAACAAGAGGGCCATGATCGCCCAAAGCCATCACCTGAGCACTGGCAATGACAGAGACAAGCTTTGACATCAGATAAATGTCATTGCCTACAAAATGAACTACATCAGACAGATATCTTAATGTTGATGACCTGGCAATCGACAGGTGCAATACAGATGCCTGTCTGGCCTACTTCTGTAGCTAACCTGGCAATTGACAGGTGCAATACAGATGCCTGTCTGGCCTACTTCTGTAGCTAACCTGGCAATAGACAGGCGCTGTACAGATGCCTGTTCAGCTTACTTCTGTTATTCACCTGGCAATCGACAAGTGCAATACAGATGCATTTACGGTGGAATCTTTTGGGACCAAGAGCAACAAGCAATTTCAGATATGTTTACAATGCCCAATCACACTTACATTACAATAAAGTTAATCCAATCTCTGCAATCACATAGGGTTCAAACATCCAGCTGAATTGCACAACAATAATTAAAACTCTCACAAGTGACAGCAATAAAGATGCCTGTCAGCATTATGTATATCATTGATTAGGACTAGTCAATCAAACAGACCATCATACTGGATATTTGCATTTTAAGATTTTATAAATGATATTTAGCTTACCGGTTAACAGCTTAAATACCCAAACCAATTAACCAGTTACTGAAATACTATTTGTTGTAATCCCTTGTGAAAAATGAAGTCTATATCCTGAACATAGTCTATTTTTATTGTTGTTTATTTCACAAACAAGAGCCAAAAACTCTGTTGTTTCTACCCCTATCTGGGCAATTATTTGGTTTTTATGAGATCTTATAGTCATACACAATCTGTGAATTTTGATCAGAATTAGATGAAAAATGAAGTTTTTATGTTGAACAAAGTCCTTTTTAGCTCGACTATTCGAAGAATAGGTGAGCTTTCCTACTACCCCCGGCATCTGCGTCCGCGTCTGAATTTGTCTAAAGAGTTTTTATTCAAAAGTATTGTAACTTCAAAACTACACAAGTTATTCATTTGAAACTTGGAATATACCTTTGTCATCAACTCCAGTGTCAGGGGCAACATTCCCCAAAACTCTGTTTTGCATTTTGACACAGTTATGCCCCTTTTTCACTTAGATTTTCTGGTTAAAGTTTATATTCATAAGTTTTGTAACTTCAATACTACAAAAGCTATTCACTTGAAACTTGGAATATACCCTTGTCATCAATTCCAGTATCAGGGTGAACATTTCCCATAACTCTTTTTTTGTATTTTGACAGTTATACCCCTTTTTAACATAGCTTTTCTGGTAAAAGTTTATATTCAAATGTTTTGTAAATTCAAAACAACATAAGTTATTCACTTGAAACTTGGAACTAACCTTTGTCATCAACTCTAGTATCAGGGGCAACATAACACATAACTGTATTTTGTATATTGACAGAGTTATTCCCCCTTTTCACTTAGATTTTCTGTTTAAAGTTTATATTCAAAAGTTTTGTAACTTCAAAACTACACAAGTTATTCACTTGAAACTTGGAACTAACCTTTGTAATCAACTCTAGTATCAGGGGCAACATTACCCATAACTCTGTTTTGTATTTTTACAGAGTTATGCCCCTTTTTCACATAGATTTTCTGGTTAAAGTTTATCTTCAACAGTTTTGTAACTTCAAAACTACACAAGTTATTCACTTGAAACTTGGAACTAACCTTTGTAATCAACTCTAGTATCAGGAGCAACATTACCCATAACTCATGTTTTGTATTTTGACAGAGTTAGCCCACTTTTTACATAGACTTTGTGGTTAAAGTTTTTGTTTCAAAAATTTATAAACTATACAAGGTTTCACTTACAAGTTTTGTATTTTAACAAAATAATGCCCATTCCACTATCCAAAATATGTACCAACTGAAATACTTCTAATAGTGGAGCGCGCTGTCCTAAGACAGCTCTTGTTTGTGAAGGTTTTCTCATAAAAAAGGGAAATAACTATAGTGTTCCTAGGGTTCTATCTGTCCAATCATGGCACCCAGATGAGATCTTATGGCCATACACAAACTGTGCAAGTTAAAGGGACTTGTTCACAGATTTTTTCATTTTTTGAATTATGCCATTGAATGTCTTTACTTGACAGATTTAAGCATCGGAACTAAAAAGCTTAAGTATAATAACAAGAAAAGTATTTAGAAAAAAATAAAATAAAAAATTGGTCCCACCGGGGTGTGAACCCGAGACCTCCGGATTAAAAGGCTATCGCCTTAACCACTGGGCCAATCCGACTTCTGTATTGTACCCTGCATTATGTACTTTATGTAAGTGTTCCACGTGATGTCAACAGTTTCAACGAAAACAACAGAAACACTCCAAATAAATCCATTGTTTAGCGTTACAAACACTTTATAATTTTATCAATTTCAACTGATGATTACTCATAAACGAAATGGTTTTTACAGTATATTTCTAGGTCTGTAGTGTTATTTTGCTCCCTTGTATACACTGTTCAATATTTTTGGAATCAGTGACAAAAAGTTGAAAATTTGTCAATTCGTCAATCTGTGAACAGGTCCCTTTAAGTCAACTTGGAATGAAAAGTTAATTCTCTATGGAGACTGAAAGCCAACTGTGACTAATAATGGATTTTTTCACAAACAAGGGGCCATAACTCTGGTCTTATTAGTCTGACCATTCCCATATTTGACTTTAACTGAGACCTTATGGCTATATACAAACAGTGCAAGTTTGGTCAAGATTAGGCAAAAAATGAAGTCTCTGTCCTCCGCATCGTTGATTTTTTGCAGTGTTTCGAACAAACAAGGGGCAATGTTTGTTTACCCAATCTAGGCCATTTGTGTACTATTTTGAAATCTTATGCTCATAAAAAAAGCTGTGCCAGTTTGGTCAAGATCAGATGAAAAATGAAGTCTGCATGTTGCACAAAGTCCATGTTAAAGTTTTCTCATTAAAAAAGGGGCAATAACTCTAGTGTTAATAGTCTGTTCAAACTTTGCCAAGATTTTATGGTCATACACAAACTGCACAAGTTTGGTCAAGATTGAATGAAAAGTGAAGTCTCTGTCGCATCCATGTGCCCAATTCTAGATGAATTACGGATGCAGGACAGTTCCCCTATACCAATAGTTCACCAAGCACTTTGTGCTCAGTTGAGTTACAAATATGCTGGAAAAATGAAATATGTGTTAAATTGTCATAAATGCACTACAATTCCATTGATAGAGACAGTGCTACCAGTATCAAATATTCACAACAAATAGGATAATCTTCAGAATACACACATGCAACAAACAGATTCCAACTGTGATTACATGTATATACAATTGCCTGAAATCATTGAAATGTACTTTTCTCTTCCCAATATATATGCTAGGTACTAATATAGTGATATAGTAATTAATTAGGTTGTTTTTTTTTGCTGGCATTAGTTTGTTTGTTTATAGTTGGCTGTTTATTATTTACCGTAAGCTATTTCATTAAAAAAGGTTTTCAACAGATTTGAATGAAATATTCTGGGAAGACTGGAAATGGGCCAATAAACAAATGAATAGATTTTGGTAGTGATCTGGATTACCGTCCGGATTTAGCCCAAAGCCCGGGGCTAGTGTTTTTGAATTGGGGCTAGTGGAAATTTGAAGACACTAGCCAATCAAGCTGTTTTCTTTTTTCTTTTATTTTAATCAAATTATCATGACACAATTTTATGAACAATATAAAAATAAAAAATAATAATCAATATTAAGAATTAATTGATAACAATTACAGTCTTCCTGGAGTGCATTGTGATCAAAGTTAACCGAATAGAGGTATTACATTTACATCACCCACATTTAAAGAATGAAATGATAATTGATTACAGGGCCTTCCCCAGACTGTTTTTGTGCCCCGGTCCCAGGGCGCTTTAATATTAACATGAATATATCTGGTGCGCTTAAAATTAATGTTGTGCTCAAAAACATCGCCCGGGGCAATTGTATTTTACCAATAAATTAGCTGTGTTGAGTGCAGCAGATCCTGCTGTGAAAGGTAATGTCTTACGTCACAATGGCCGTTTTTCATTCGAGAAACCTGTACACCCCACTCAATTGTCAGCAAATGATCAAAGCGAGCGTCATTTTGCCAAAAATTTCAACAATTAAAAGTTATTTATAAGCTGTATCAATAACCGTGAAGCACCGCCCTGTAGGCGGAGTTTCATCATGCCGTAAAATCGATATGAGCCAATAGAAACTATCAGTTTATTCGCTTTAGAATGACGGTTATGACTGACAAATATGTGCAATTGGTATGTTTTCACAAAAAAGTAACCGTATACGCGCATCAATGTGTATTACCGACCTAAAAGCTCATCCCTTTCGTATTTTATAACATCAACACGAGCCTATTAGGCGCAACTGCTGTAGTTTCGTAAACACTAGCTGTCTTGTTTATGTACATAAATGCCATGTAAAACCCGTGTTTTTTTACAAAAGAGTGCGAAATGTCTGCTGACAACAACGATGTCACATTCCAAGCATGGAAAGTGTGCGTGTACCGATCATGTGCTTTACTAAATACAGGTCTTTAACATTTGACATGCGTAGGCATGACGTGCACGAGGAAATTTTCCCGCCGTTTATGCAAGAACAAAGCATGTATAGGATCTCTCCTAAAGATTCGAGAACGTCGAGATTGGTGGGTTTGGACATGACCTCATTGCGCGAATGTGATGCGCACTTGACATAAACCTCCGGAAAAATAATTACTTTCAGTTTCGCAACAAAAATGACGCGTTTGCTTTTAAAAGGCTTAAAGGTAATAGCGATGTTTTGTTTATTTCATTTTGTTTTAAACGTTTACAGAAAATTGAAAACGTCTTATGCTAGGTTCCCACTATCACGATTCGCGCCACGATTGAAATCGTGGTCTTAATCGTAGACCAATCGTATTGATCCTATCAGATCTTATCAAATCTTGAAGTCAGTCGTGGCAGTCGTGTTTATCATAGAAAATTTTTGAACGGTTCAAAAATTCTCTACGATTAAAGCGATCAACTGCGATAAACTGTCCATCAGGATCATCGTATCAGATCTTATTGCGAACTCAAGAAACAATGAAGTCGGGCTATATTTATATCAATCGGGTCCAGTTGTAGCTCAAATTGTGATCACCATCAATCATGATCGTGAAAGACATCGTGACCACAATCGTATCCTATCGTAACGGAGTGCATAGTGCATGGATTCGTTATAACCGTATCGGACCTCATCTGTACGTACTAGAATGTCCTTATTTGGGGAACCCGGTCGTGATGATCGTGTCAGATCGAGACCCGATCATGGACAAGGTCGAAACAAACCCAACGGAACGTATGTAATTGTATCTAAACTAGAGATCAGATTGTGGCAGATGGTGACACCTGTAATTGACAAATCGTGACCAGATCGCAACAGAGCGCTAAACACCGTATCAAAGCGTATGGACTCGCATCACATCGTATCCAAGCCTGACATCTTAGAGAAATACCACGATCAGCTGCGACTGCCCAATAGTGAAGGATCGCACGATAGTGGGAACCTAGCATTAGCCTTAATTTTCAGAGCTAAAACGCATCGGATAACGTCTTTTGACACATGCCGAAATATTTTTTTTCGAACCACCCTTCTCTGGACTGGGGCGCCTGAAAACAATCCCGGAAAAGGCACTGGATTACTGTTAAATACAACTTAATTCAGTGTATTTTACTGCATTTTCACACTGCTTTGTTGCAATACTTCGGGCTAGTAAAAGAGTTCTCAGGCTAGTGATTTTACTACGCAACTAGCCATATGGGCTAGTGTTCTGGAATAATGAAGGAAGACTGCTTACACATTGGTGAAGGTTGGTAGGTGAGCCAGTCTCAAGACAACAGCCACTTGTGATGGCGTCAGCTCCACTGGTAGCAGCTCCAAGACAGCAATGGCCTTGTACACAACCTGTTTTGTTGTAAATGTTAATAATTATTGATTGTGAGGGAGTTATTTAGGTCATAAAACAAATTAAGTACAGATGAACAACGTGGGAAACTATGTCAACAATACACATTTGATGACAGACCGTTGCAATTTGACACAACATCTCCTTTTTTAAACACATGGGAAAAATATATTGGCACCTTTGCCTGGCCTGTTGTCATAGTAGCGTGTGTTGCCCATAGGTTTCATTTTTTGTTGATATGAATGTTGGTGCGTTGTTTAGAATTTCATTTCTTTCATTGTTTCGAACATTTTATTTCATACCAGATTTGTTTAATAGAGAAAAGTTAATCATCACAACAAAACATTAAATATACTACTAAAGTAAATAAATAAATACAAACTTGCTGAAAAATACCAGCTGTTGTTACTGGATCACTGAGAAGTAAGTTGCCAAGGTATGCTGAAATATATTACACAATAAAATATTGTTAGACAGTGTCTTCGAACATAAAAATTTACATTATACAATATTTCAGAGAGTTTTCATTGTTTTTCGGTATTTAATAACTGCAATACTATGGAATCACTAATTTTTGTGCAGGTCTAATTTTCGCGCTTTTCGTGCTCCGTCCATTGTGCGAATTTAGGACCACCGCGAATCTGTACCGATTGCATAATTTAGCAACGCAACGGGAGTTTCCACGTTTGTTCAAATGTTCGAGGGTAAACGTTCATAAATATACGCAGGTATAAGTGAGTGTCGTGATCCGAATATTATGAATAAAAGCTGAACCGTATTTGTCTTTGTTTAAGTATTAAGATATAAATTGTATATTGTCTCTCCTAAATATGCGGCCCCTATTCTACAGCAATTACTCACTGTTATCAATTAACAGCCTAATATGGTACTGATACACGTTTATTGCAATCAACATGCACAACAGGACCCTTTGCTGGCCTTCTGTTAAAATTGGCACACATTTTTTGACAAAAATATCTCACATATTTGTTAAAAGTTTCTTTAAAATCGGATTTGCGCAAATTTAAGACCACGCAAATATTTCTGTAAGTGTGCGAAATTTGTACCCCGCGAATATAAGTGATTCCACAGTATCATAACAGTAACTTGTGGGCGAAGCCTAACATGCAAGCTTATTGTGCAATAAGTATTGTTTGGTATATTGAAATTTAGTTGTAATTTATACATACGCTACTTATTGCACTGTAAGCTTGCACATTTGGATCGCATCTCGTGTCTTTGTGACAGCGTTAACTTTGTAAACGACACAGATACAAAGCATGTCAGACATCCCGTGACGTCTAGGAACTGCCCATTGGGATCGACATTGTGATTGGTATATTTGGGGCTCGTTAAATAACTAACATATATTGGTCAAAGTATGCTACAATTGTTACATTGTCGAACTTACTGTATAGGGAAGGTTAATGTATGTATTTAAAATCTGTGTCAACACAACTGATAAGAAAATGTGTCATACCGTCAGCTTCACACAACTCTGTTGGATTTACTAGCAACTTAAACATGTACACCAAGTTCTGAAAAAGATTGCTATTGCTATAAAAAAGGCTTAGAACTATAATCACACATGGTTGAACATTGAATGTTATAATGTTATTGTATTTATTGGGTAAGGGCAGACTGAATCTGGTGAGGACCTTAAATTATGTAGCGTTTTTCCTCTATATAAAGTCGGTACCGGAAAACGGTACCATTCCCAATCCGATTTTCTGATCATTTTTCCCAATTTGAAGTTAAAAAATAACCAAATGTAAGAAAAAAAATCGAAAAAGACCCTGAAAGATCGACGATGTTCCTGTATTTTATTTTTGTTTTACCCAAACGTTTTGTTTTGCCAGGCCGTTTTAGCGCTCCGGTGCCCGGGCGCATACATTTTTAACTTAAACATATCCGGGGCACCTAAAATTATTGTTGCGCTTATAAACATCGCCCGGGGTACGTATATTTGATCAATTAATTAGCTGTGTTGACTGCAGTAATTCCTCCTGTGAAAGCTAATCTCTTACGTCACAATGGTCGTTTTTCACTCGAGAAGCATGTACTTCCACTCTATTAAGTCAGTGAATGATGAAAGCGAGTGTCATTTCGCAGAAAATTTTAATAATTTACAGTTATTGCTAAGCTGCAATAAATCACCGTATAGCATCGCCCTGTAGGCGTAGTTTCAACGTGCAGTAAAATTGATACGAGCCAATAGAAACGATTAGTTTATCTTCCCTTTGGAATGACGTTATGACTGACCAATCGGCGCAGTTGGCATGTGTCCAAACACAAGTAAATATGCGCGTCAAGCGTAATATCGACCTAAAAAGTAAATGAGCTTTCGTATTTTATAATATGCACACTTATTTATTTAATACATTTCATAACTTAAAAAGATAAACTGCGAAAAATCAGTCTCAAATACGCGAATCTGAAATCGTAATCGGAAAAGCCTATCCAGTTCTGCTCATTGTTGAAGTTTCGTAAACACAAGCGGTCTTGATTATGTACTTGTATGCTTTGTATAACCCGTGTTTTCTGCAAGAGCGTGAAATGTCTTCTGTCAACCACGACGTCATGTTCCACGCATGGAAAGCGTATGTGTACCGACCATGTACTTTCTAAATACAGGTCTTAATCATTTGACGCGCGTAGGCACAACGTGCACGGGGAAATTCTCCCGCAGTTTTTGCAAGAACAAAGCATGTATACTATACATGTATTTTAATCTTGATTGTTACAATGACGCTTTTGCTTTTAAAAGGCCAGGAGGTATTCCGTTGAAACGGTGATGTTTCGTTTATTTCATTTCGTTTAAACATTTACAAAAACTTGAAAACGTGTTAGCCTTAATTTTAAGAGCTAAAACGCACCAGATAACATCATATGACACATGTCGCAAAAAAAAATTTCGACGTAGGGACCTGGGGGCCTGAGAAAAATCCTGGGTTACTGTTAACGGCTAGGGGAAGTAACTTACTGTTTTTACATTTTAATGACATTTTTTTCATGAAAGTGATAACATTCCCAACTTGGCAGAAAACGACGCTAATTTTCCCAATTAATTTTCCCAACTTGACCGGTACCGGTACCATTCCCAAAGTGGTGAGGAAAAACGCTGTTATGTTTTAATACAATTTACCATTACCATTATCAAAATGTTCTAAATATTGTGGGTCTTAATAGTAAATTAATAACAAACCTTATAACAGTCTTACATATTAAAGTTAGATTTCAAGGTTGCAAATCTTTATTCTTAACATAAAACTATACTGGAAATGGTACAATAGATGATACCTTGTTCTTTTTATGTTTCTCGCACTGTGCCTTGACAAGTTTCAGATTGCCACTCTGATCCAGGTATTCTAAAACTTTTTCATAAAGATGAAGCTGAGATTCCATACAATCAATGGCGGACATGTAAAAGTTTGGGCAAGCTCTCAAACCTAAAGGCTGGACTAAGTCTGTGTTTTCGTGTTTTTCAGCGCTGCGAAAGAGGTGTAATGATGCATTTTAAGCAATCTCTCTCTGTCTATTCTAAGCAATTTTCTAGGAGCAGCTTGAAATTCAAGCAATTTCAAGGATCCTGTGAACCCTGACTGGCTGACAATTTCAACTTGCCTGAATCCACCTAAACTTGTCCGAAATTAGGAAATAAAACCTAAAGATTATGATAGTGATGATTTTCATATAGTAAGTCATTCAGAAAGAAATTTAGGTGATAAGGATATATTTAGAGAAAAAAACCTAGACATTATTACAAGTACTTTTTTGGTACATGATTCTTTAAATTTAATGATTTTGAATATTTCTTGTACTTGCCCGTTTGGGCAGACAAATAAAAGTTTTAATGAGCCCGAATAGATTTGTACTTGTCCTGGGCTTCAGGCAAGTGGGTTATTTCGAAGACTGTTCTAAGTAGATCATGAGATGCATTCCCTAGGTATAAGCAATAAAAGGTTCAAATCACTACAGTATAGATGAGGACCAAGTTCTTAAAGGGTCCCTATCCAAAGATTGGCAAAATTGACCATTTAATTTTTTTTTGTCATAGATTCCAAAAAGAAAAGTACACACATATATAAACAAGCGAAATAACACTCCTGACACAGAAATATGTTGGAAATATAGCATCGTCTTGTATTCGTTAATGCAATCAGATAATCATCAATTGAAATGGATAAAATATAATGTATTTGTAACCCTTTTCGTCAGTATTTTGCCGGAAAACACATGCATCCTCTAGCGTTAAAAATACACTAATCACTACCATATATTTGTAAATCTGAATTGCCGAGTGGTTGCCAAGACAGTTGATCCTGAAGGTAGCTAGTTCGAATCCCAGTCAAGGCAAATCCAATTACTTTAACAGTTTCAATTTATCCATACTTTAATAATTTCTGTAGAAGTCGTTTATTTCATGCTGGTGTAATGTCCCCTAAAAGGCTAAATGAAACTTGTGAACTTAACCCTGTTTAGAACGAGATGTATTGAAAATACAGAAATATATAGGATGACTGTAGGAAGTAGAAGGAAATGGAATTATTAACATTTCATAAAATTGCTTGACACAAACTTTACTTTCACCAGTTTCTGACGATTTTTGTGTAGCCGACGATTTCTAAAAGGCTAAATAAAACTTCACTAAGCTTCTTTACAATATCGAAATTTGCTTATCAATATCTTCCCCCGGGCAGGGGGGCAGCGGGCATACACAGGACTTTTTTAGACTGAAAGCAATCTCCTACAGGCGGGAATTTGACAAGTCGAATGATTCCAGGTGTGGGAAATAGATTTTGTTCAGATTTTAGATCCCAGTAATATTGGCCCCCCGGGGCCATTTGCTACACCAATTAAGCATACCCCATTGAGGGGATTTAGACAGAAATGCTTGGTTCTAGGGAGGGTAATTAGACCCAGGGCCTGACGCAGACCAGGCTTGGCCGGGGGGGGGGGGGGGGGGGCGGCTGTGGACTAAGATGATGCAGAATTGGTATTGACAGTAATTTTAGTAGCAGTTGCAACAGCAGCAGCAGTAGTTGTAGTGGTGGTGGTAGCAGTTGTAGCAATAACATCAGCAGCAGCAGTAGTAGTTGTAGTAGTCGCAGTAGTAGTAGTAGTAGCAGTAGTAGTACTTAGTAGTAGAAGTGGAAGTAGTAGTAGTAGTAGAAGTAGAAGTAGTAGTAGCAGCAGTAGTAGTAGTAGTAGTAGTTGTAGTAGTAGTAGAAGTAGTAGTAGTAGTAACAGCAGCAGCAGCAATAGTTGCGGTGTGGTATGAGTATATTTTTTAAATACCAGTCACTGATTATAAAACAAGAGCACCGCCTACGGATGCTGGACGCTCGACTTTCTCGTATTTGATAGTATTTTTAATAGAATGGGTTCATCACTGTGATGAAGTGTGTTGAATTTCAAGTCAATACGTCTTCCAGATATTGAGAAATTTGACCTAAATTTTAAGTTAAAAAAAGGGCAATAACTCCACAAAAAATCCTTGATATAGTTACCTCATTTGTCTACAGAATGGGTACATAACTGTGATCAAGTATTTTGAGTTTCAAATCAATACCTCTTATAGATGTTGTGAAATTTAACCTAGAGAGAAGAAAATTGAAAAAAGAGCAATAACTCCAATAAAATCTTTGAATGAGTTACCTCCTCATGACTGCAGAATGGGGTCAGCACCATAAACAAGTATCTTGAGTTTCAATTTAATGTCTTTGATTGTTATTTGGCAATTTTATATTTAAAACATGTCAATATATAAAGTTTTAAGTCCAAACAAGGGCAGATAACTGGAATTACAAATCACAGGGTTTCCTGCCTTGTTGTAATGAATTACTCTTTTGCTAGTGTACAAGTATTGAAAGTTTCAAATGGATATCTTTCATAGTTTTTGAGAAAAGGACACTGACAAAAAACTTAACCAAAAAGCTTAACCAAAGCAAACGCAGACAACAGAGCGACGACAATTGTTATGCCATGGGGCCAGAACCACCACATAAAGTAAAAACCAGAAGTACCTATCGTTCGACCTTTTATTGTACTGCATGGTAATTACTGAAAATACACAAAATATCCTAGCTAGCAAAATACTCACAATGCATTGTCAGATACAAGCATTTATGATTAAATACAAGTATTTATAAAAAAGATACTGAAATCTGTATAATAAATCGTTATAACTAATTCTGGCTGTAAGTCTTGTAAGCAGCAAACGTTCATGGTGCGAACCATCAAGTACGAAACTTAAGTGAATGAAACAAATAATAGTCTTTCTGTAGAAATTCTCTATGTATGATGTATAAAAATCTTTAAAAGTTTGTAAATGTTAGATTATAAGATAATCATATAATTTACGTCATGGGGCATCTTTAAATCACAGAAACAAACTCAGAATACAGATTCTAAGTAAAAACGTGTTGTGCGAACATTGGAAAATGGACGAATGATGCAAGGGAGCTAACTTTTACAAGAACAAATGAACATGTCTAAAACCCGGACTTTACGGGCAACACAAGTGTACCTTTTTTCTTCGAAAATCGTACTAAAAATTACACAATTATGGACCTTGAAAGACCTTGCAAATTTTAAAAAAAGCGGAAAAAACAACAAGATGTTTTTGGCTACCAGTTTATAATATATTGGGAATGGTCATTTTTGATGGCTTTAACTAGTTTTGTTCGTTGTTTTTCATTTTATGTTAATAGAACTGTTTCAACTGTCATGCATAAAATTCGACAAATTGCATATTTTTTGACCCAACAGATTGCAATATATGTGTGATTTATTATACCTAGCTATAACAAAAGGTTATATACCGTACAGCAGGGACCATATATTTGCAAATTTGAAACCACAAACCTTTCACCCTAAATTGAATTTCACATGGATTGTTTCCATATCTACGAGCGTATTCGTATTATTTGAGATTCAGTCCTATCATCAGTCTTAAAAACTGTTAGAAAAAAATCGTTATGAAATATGTATCATACCTCTACTTAAACCAGATAGTTTGAATAAACTAAACTCTTTCACTTACAATTAAGGTGCTTCCACCGTGGTTAATTAACAACGTTGTCGAGCCCGTGTCAAATATTATTCTACCAATTAATATGTTTCCTGCCATTCAAACACCATGGTTGGTGTATGCTCAGCAAGGTACCACCAGCTCCCAGATAAAGTGATAGATAAGGCAATATACGGTACACAAAGTGACACGCCAGCTGTTTACTGCTTGTGTAAGATCAAAGCTCATTCCCGACAGTCAGAAAATAAGGCAATATATGGTACACAAAGTGACATGTCAGTTCTTTTCTATGTGTGTAAGATAAAAGCCCTGCCCAAAAAAGATATTGCCGGGCTCAGTTGGGGGGGCTGGAGCCCTAAAGCCCGGGCCTAAACCCGTGCCTGAGACCCCCCAAAATACAACACAAAATACAATTAGTGAATTAGTCAAACCCCTCGGGTTTGCCCGCCGCTCCCCTCTTGCATTCTTGGGAGAAAATATTGACAGGTGCAAAAGAAACGTATGGAAAATACAGAAATTACACAGAAAATATTTATTTTTACTGAATGAAGTAGAAGGAAGTGGAATTATTAACATTTTATAAAATTGCTTGACAATTTCTGACGATTTTTGTGTGGCAGACGATTTTCTATAACACTCCTAGCTTTTTATTGTTTTAGTTTCGAATGGAGAAGCAATGAAAATATTTTTATTGTGTCCATTTCCCTTACGCAAATAAATGAAATTAACAAAATATATTTAAGTCTCAAAATAAATGTTTGATTACAATGTTCATTTTATAGATTAAATTTATTAAATAAAATTCGAATATTCTGAATTTAGCCATCTACGGTCACACCGTTCGTCGAGAGTGATTTCCCTTACCGGCGTTGGCTGTGCAGAATCTAGAAATTTCTAACAGATTAGTAATGTTTGAGCATTCAGAGATGGCGGAAGAAAGTTCTCCAGTTCAAGAAGCGATGTCGACTGAAGAGATAATAAACCCACGCGTGTTTTTCGACATAGAAGTTGGTGGTGATCGAGGTATGGTCGCGACTTTCGTCTCGAGTTTCGTTGAATACGGTTTAGCAAGCCAATATTAATACACATTATTTTATTTAATGCTAAGTAGTGAAATATAGAATAATATCAGTTAGATATATCCCTATATCACTCACAGTGATGGACCACTTTTTTTAATTTTATTTGATTTGAACAATATTTAATTGTGGGTGTTGTCACCATTTATCATACAGAATTACCAAAACTGAAAAGTAGTGAAGATTAATAATATTAAGAATACCTCTCTGATATATTGAAGTGTCTTTCCTCATATTTTCTGTTGGATTTTTCTCAGTCGTACTGAGCCAAGGAGACAAGAACAGACGATGCCTAGGGGGTACAAGTTTTACCCACAAGGCATTGGAGCTCGTCATCTTGGTCTACATTTAATTTTAGCATCCAAAGTATTTATTTTATCCTTTGCAATTTATTCATCCCAGCATATTACACTTCAGCTTGTTGTTTACTGTTGCTATGAACAGTAGTCTCCCTTTGTTTACATATTTGCTGTATTGCCGGTTCTCCAAATCCAACACGAATCCAACGTAGTAATAACTTGTGTTCATAAAGCAAGCACATATTTATATATTAGTTTGTGTGTATTAAGTCTGTGTATCTAGTAATCACGCTTAAGTATTTAAGTATTATTATGTGCTTTAACCCAATTGTGTTGTTATAGAAAACTCTTTATACATATAAGTAGTAATCCATGTCAGAACACTCTTTCACATTTTAACGCGCATCTACGAGTTTAATCATCTTGAGTTGCTTTCGAAAACACATAGTGAGTTTGAATATGACATTTGAATATCACAGTCATGACGACTGTGTTAACTATTGTTTACATAATAAAACCTATGCCTACGCTATTTTTAGAAAACTGAATTTCGGAGAACTGAACATACTTTCACTTTCAATATGTACTTTTATCATAAATATATTTAAAGCTAGATCTAATCCACGGCACATTTGATCGTAATCCAAGATGGCGCTGGAATGTTTATTACTAATCCTGATTACTACGCATTATAGAGAAAATAGTGTGGACGTAATATTGTAAATATCGTGTTGAAAATCCCCTAAATAAAAATAAAACGTAAAGAATATTAAAAAGCATTTAAATAAAAAGATTTTTTTTGTGTTTTTGGTGTGATAACGCATGATATCGTCACCGGAAAGGGAGACAATATACATATTTTCACTCATGCAAGCGCTCGTGAAAATATTAATAGTCTCCCTTTCCGGTGATGATATCACGCGTTATCACACCAAAAACAAACAAATATCCTCTATATACCAGACACCGCGAAATGTGTCAGACTGTCAGACATGTCTGACACAATTTGAAAATGTCTGTCAGATCCAAGGCGCTTGCCAAACATTTTGTCTGACAGAAATGTTTCAAGTTCTACTCATTTCACATCGTGCGTCTGACTTAATCTGATTGTCTGACATAAAGTTGAAGGCTGTCAGACAACGTGTCTGATGAACCCCTCTTAAGTTTCGCGATGTCTGTTATACTATAGAATAACAGGCCTGGACAAATATTGAGCTACTTTTTTAAGCAGACCTATAAACTGGCAAAAACTTTCGTCTGACAACCTCTAGAGTTTAGACTTTCTGGACTGAAATAAAATTTGTCGGAACGAGCAAGTTTGTTTGTTTGTTTTGTTTGCTTGCTTGGTAACAAAAAATTGATGAACACAAAATGTTTTTGACAGGGTCTGACAATGCTAAATTGACATTTGTTGCATTGTTTTGTAATAGTACATGCACCTTAACTAAAAGAAATTTGTAATAATTAAGGTATTTAAGATATGTGCATTAATATAACTTTCTGATGGCAACATCCCAGATACAATCTGACTAAAACGTCTGAAGCAACACATTGTCCAATATACATTTTTTCACACCATTCACATTTCACTAGAATGCTATTGCACTTGTGCTCTATTGACAGAACTCGGCAGTATTCAGGTAAAATAGCATTGATCAATTGATGTATGTCAACACTGTCCATGTGCCAAGCAAACTGTTACCCATAGTATTTTCAACATATGTCATTATTCTTCGAACTAAACCACTTGCCCTAAGCCAGAAACAAGTAAAAATAATTTTGGACAAGTTCAAATTCTAATCTGTTTGCCCAATAAGGCAAGTGAAAATAACGGATCACCGAGCCTGACTTGTGAGAAATTGGGTAAAATTTCTTTAAATGACATTTTTTGTAGACTGTTTTAGACTGTTATAATAAAGTTTAATGTCTTTTGATGAAACAGCATCAGTCTTTCCAATGATCATAATTAAGAAAAAGTTGCTACTGAAGATCTTAAAACATTGAAACAAGACCTTTCTTTTTCAGGCAAGTTAAAATTAATACAGACAAGCAGAACTATTTTGGTGTCTGCCAGAATGGGCAGGTGCCTCAGAAAAATTATTGTGAAGACTGTGTCATTATAAATGTCTCTTGTTTGTAACAAATTATTATTTAATAAGAATTCAGTGTTAATTAATTAAACAGAAAATTATGAATTAATAACTATCAATCTTTTATAAATTAACAACCACAATCTTTTAAAACAAAAAAAGACTGAAACGGTCAGTTTATACATATGCATCCTGTTTTTGTAGCTAACTAGCGTAATGCATAGTCATTCTTTTCGGAAAAGGCTTGAGGCTAAAGCACACAATACAAATAAGTCAATTGCTCCAAATGGGAATTTTAGTGTCAGTTCACCTGAAACTAGGAAAAATTATAGTTTGATTAATTAAATTTGAATAATTATAGAAAAACTACATAAAATAGAATGTTCTGAATGGAATCAAATCAGTTAAACAGTTATTACAACGTCAACTGTCTTTATTTCTACACTGAACACCTCTTATTTATAAATATCTGATGTCAAACCATCCATTTGGGATTTTGGGAATGTATTTTTGGAATATGACCTATACCCATGAAATTGGGAATTTAAGCGTCAATTCACCTGAAACTAGGAAAAATTATAGTTGTTTGATTAATAAAATTTGAATAAAAAACTACATAAAATAGAATGTTCTGAGCAGAAACAAATCAGTAAAACAGTTATGACAACTTCAACAGTCTTTATTCCTACACTAAACACCTCTTATTTCTAAATATCTGAATGTCAAACCATCAATTGGGAATTTTGGGAACGGATTTGGGAAAAAAGATACCTTTTGCCATTGTGAATATGACCCAATAACGGCTATAAAATTGGCCAAAAAAAAGCCCTGAGGTCCGTCAGTTTTCTTGAAGTCTGTTTTATCTCTGCAATGTTTCACTCCATAGTTATGATTTATGAAGTGGAATATTTTCCTATTGAATTTGGATGTTGTCTTGTGCTTTGGTAAAAACTAGATGTACTGGGATAATTTGCCCAGATTGATGTTATGCGCTGGGTTGTTTCACCCTGAAAAACGTTTTGCCCCGTTTTATAAATCAAATAGTGTTGCTAATATTACAGCTGGATTCTTTGAGTTCAAAGATTACGATAGTTAAATACTTTTTGTTGCAAATATTTTGTTTTAAATACATGATAACTAATTTATTTTTAGTATGGTGTGTTAACAAAACACTAATTATTATAGAGGTGTACGAATTGTGGTAACAATAACATCGTCTCTTGTCACCAAACTGTGAAAACAATCCCACCCTGTATGATTTTTAGCTCGAGTCGACTATTCACAGAATAGTTCGATCTATACTACTCACCCGTTAGTCGGATAACAGCTTCAGATATTCAGTTAAAACTTCACACATGTCTTCAATGTCATTATATACAGTCACTGGCAAAGGCACATAACTGTGACCAGCATTTTAGCGGAATAATGCCCCTGTTTTGTAATGATAAAGGCCAGTAACTCTGACAAAGCTGTTGAATAGTCCTGAGACAGCTCTTGTTATTACACCAAAGACGGATCAATGCATATCCTACATGCTCCAGACCAATAATATATGTCAATAAAGTGATATAAACAGAAAATTGTATGATTTGATAATGACACAATGACACATTACCTTATAATTTGTCAAAAGTTCTTGACGTGATACAATTTTTTCTTAAATTCTTATTTTCAGCCTTCTTGTACTTGCCCTTGCGGGCAGACAGGTCATAATTTTAACTTGTTTGGATAGATACTTACTTGTCCTGGTTTTTGGTTATTGGATTATTTATAAAACTGCGCTTGTGAGAAAAAAGTGAACAAACCTTACGCAGTTTGCTGTTACTGGTACAGTGGCACTGTGCCTTCATACTCGAGCTCAAAACTTGCTGTTGATTGTATTGTTGCCGTTAGTTTTAGCATAATAAGAACCATATAAGCAATGATAAATAACTAATATTTTTCAAACAAGTGTTCTGGTTATGATGTTCATTTTTCCGCCATGATAAGTATCCATGTTTCCTTTCAGTTGGTAGAATTGTGTTTGAGCTGTTCAAGAATGTGGTGCCGAAGACTGTTGAAAACTTCCGAGCTCTGTGCACAGGCGAGAAAGGGATTGGACAGAGTGGCAAACCATTGCATTACAAGGGCTGCACGTTTCACAGAAGTAAGTCTCACATATAAATAAATTACTATAATGCTGAGATTCTCATGTATGTCATGATAAGTAACTGTATGTATCTTTTTGTTGAAGATTTGCGAAAAAAAAATCTTTGTTTAAACTTGGAATTGTGTATGTTCCAGTTGGCAACAGAGATGCCTAAATTCTGTTTTGCAGCAAATTTTGGCATAATTTTATACTTGTAAGATAGATGGGAAAAGTTATAACTCTTGTATAAGTACACTTTCTAGCTAATTCATCGAAAACGTTTCTGATCTTGTAACTTACCAATTATTTATATAACATACACTATACTAATTTACAGTTGAAGTTTGTTTGATTATAAATATACACTGTGGCGCGTCGTGAGAAAACCGGTCTTAATGCATGTGCGTAAAGTGTTGTCCCGGATTAGCCTGTACAGTCCGCACAGGCTAATCCAGGATGGCACTTTTGCCTACCGTGGATTTTTGTTTAGAAGAGACTTCCTTGAAATAGAAAATATCATTAAAACGGAAAGTGCCATCCTGGATTAGCCTGTGCGGACTGCACAGGCTAATCCGGGATGACACTTTACGCACATGCATTAAGCCCGGTTTTCCCACTACGCACCTCACACTACATTTACTTTTCTCTTTCAGTCATTAAAGGCTTCATGATCCAGGGAGGTGACTTCACCAATGGAGATGGGACTGGAGGTGAAAGCATTTATGGAGAGAAGTTTGAAGATGAAGCATTTACTTACAAGGTATGCAACAGCTCCACACACACACATGCACACAAACAAACACTTGACTGACAAATACATGATTGGTTTTGTGTTGTCTCTGCATTATAGATGCCTCATATTATTGTTTCTGCCAACTGAAAAACTCCTGAATCTTTTAAAATATACCTCATATTTGAAGGGCTGTCAGGGATTTTATCTGCATATTTCACATGCCGAAATCAGCCTGCTTCCGTTAGAAAAAATTAGTGTTACCGCACAAACGTAAAGAAATCCCTCAATCATTGAAAACAGTGCCTATATACAAACAAACTTGTCTAAGATATTAATGATTTAAAAACTAAAGATCTTTGGTACAAATAGAATATAATATACTTGGAAATTCATAACAATGCAAAATTGTTACGTTTTAAATAAGGACCTTCGTCACATAATCCCTTATAACAGTCAGATATCGTTTATTCCCATTCATATGAAAAACTAAGTGACATTTTTTGTCTTTAAATGTATACCCTGAATTTATTTTCTTTGTGTAATTGTGGATTTTCCATGCATTTTTTACCCCCTATATCTGGTTCTGTTTCCAGCATGACCAGCCTGGATTGCTCAGTATGGCGAATACCGGGCACAATACCAACGGTTCCCAGTTTTTCATTACGACTGTGGACACGCCGCACCTGAATGACAAACATGTCGTGTTTGGAAAGGTGCTCAAGGGAATGTCAATAGTCAAGATGCTGGAGGACGTGGAGAAAAAAGGCGAGAAACCTGTGAAGGCAAGTAGCAATGGAAATACCTTATTCAAGGTCGCTTCTGACTCAGGAAAACAAGAATCAGGGATTTTTTTTCAAAAAATAAGAAAATTCAGGGCATTTGACCAAAAGTGAAAGAACAATTCTGAGTGAAAAAGCGAAATAAAGAATCTTAAGAATAATTCAACCATAAAACAATAAAAAAAAGAGTATATTTGTCTATAATGAAAAGTTAACTAAAGTCAAAATGGCTAAAAGGAAGATGGTGGTCAAATATTATGTACACTGTCACCATTAGGCACCAATATGCCAGTAATTTGACAATAAATGACTGGGAAAATCACATTCTTGTCAGGGTAACAGGGTATTTATCTGCAAAATTTCAGTGGCCACCCTGCTTATTTTTATTTCTGTTATTAGTACATAGGTAAATAAGTAAGTGTTCACTATGAATAATTTGATATTGTTTTAATGCTATCATATTCCATATTAATTAAAATAACCAGTGATTTGTGATTTAATTATTGTTATTAGGTGAAATGAACATGACACTGACCTATTAGTACTTCAAATTGACATTGAATAATTTGGAAAAGTTTTTAGTTGAAAAAGTAGTGAATTAGAGATCACAAGAAGTATCATTAGTATACCAAACTTTCTAGTATCTGTCTCTATTCCGATATAGGGTCACATAAACCATGTGATATTGTTTTGATGCTTACATTGTGTTGTAGATCTTAGAATATAACCATTGTTTTGTGTGCCTAGGCAAACTTATTTCAAATTAACATTTTAAAAATTGTTGAATTTTCTTTGACAAAGTGCTTGTGAGTTACAAAACACAGCTTGAATCATTACTTCACTTCTAAGTAACAGCCTCTGTTCTGCTGCAGGTTTGCCGTATTGTTGAGTGCGGGGAGCTGGCTCCAGCTCAAGACGACGGTTACAACATGGACGATGGCACGGGTGACAAGTACGCAGACTGGCCGGAAGATTCAGAGATTGACTTTGAAAATGTGTGTACAAGGGCGTCTGAAGGCTGACACTGACAGTCATAGATGCTCCATTTTTCACAGGCTCATAAATTTATGATATAACCTTGTCAATATTGACTATATTTTCATGTTTCAATGTTATAGTAAAGGCAAAGGCCATGTACATGGCAAAGGCCATGTACATAATATTGCTTGTTTTTGTCGGTCACAATGGCGGTGCAGTGTATGTGTGTGAGTGCGTCCGTCCGATCTTGTCCGGACTGTTAATTCATGAGAGAATTTTAATATAACATAAATGTTCACCATGTGGAGACAGCTTGTCACACGTGTCTTTAGCTCAACGGTTAAGGTCATATATTGGCATTGTACTGTCACACTTAGAGGTCAAATGTCAAATATGGACCAGATGTTCTTCATTTGTGGGTTGAGTTTTACATAGTTTTGCACAAATGTTAACCATTTTCTTGACAGCAGGCTCGACATGTTGCCAACAGGCATCTAATTTTGTGAAGTTATAAATGTGAATTCACTTAAGCATACAAAACACACAAAAACCTCAAACAGGATAATAGGAGTGACAAAATGGTAAAAGCATTGCAGAACTTTTGATTCTGAACAAATACTGTTCTGAATCTCTTTTAGGCTTGCAGGATGTAGTAATTTTCTGAGTTTTTCATGTCGTGTGGTGTTTTGCAGGATGAAAATGTAGAAAAAGTAATAACCATTGTCAGCGAAATTAAAGACATTGGAAATAAGCTTTATAAAGAAAAGGACTACGAAAAGGCCAAGCAGAAATACATAAAGGCCTTAAGGTATGATCTTATATGTTGTTCAATTTGGATTTGGATGGATGGTTTTCTGTGCAGTGAGATAATATTTCAGACCGTTATGACTTTTTAACTAGATTTCAGTGAATCAATTCAAAGCTTAAACTGTGTTTTTGCACCTGAATTGGGCGGCTTCTAATAACATAAACAGTGGTGTTTGCACTGTAAAATGCCAAAATTCCCCATTCTCATTATCATTGAAAACAGAAACAGTTCTAAAAAGGAAGTATTTACAAACTGTTCTAAAGTCTTACCATTAAAATAAATTGAAAAACTTAAAAGATTAAAAAAAAATCAAGTATTTTTAAAATGTCCCTGTAGAAATGCCACTTTCTGAGGGCTAAACCACTTCGACCCCAAAAATGTAGCGGGCCCTGGAGTTTAAATGCTTTCCCATCTACCATTCAGATATATTGAGAGGCCCTGGAGTTTAAATGCTTTCCCATCTACCATTCAGATACATTGAGAAGCTGGAAGATGATGCTGATATGGATGATGACCAAGAAAAGGAAGTCAGAGAGAAACATAAGCTTGCTGTTCATTCAAATCTGTAAGTTTATAGTTTTTATGCCCCCACTTTAGTGGTGGGGGGGGGCATATAGATTTGCCCTTGTCCGTCAGTCCGTCGGATTTTTGTGTTACGCATAGCTCAAAAAGTATAACTGCTAGAGTGATGAAACTTTATAAGCATATTCATCGGCATCGGGGCTTGTGCACCTGTGTATTTTGGTGCAGTTTTTTTCACATCAGCAGAGTTATGGCCCTATTTAAGAGAAAGTGACATTTTTGGACTTGTGTCGTGCGTTACTCAAGTATTGCTGCTAGAGTGATGAAACTTTATAGACATATTAATCAGCATATGAACTTGTGCACCTGGGTATTTTGGTGCAGTTTTTTCCTACATCAGCAGAGTTATGGCCCTTTTTTTTGCAAAAAATGACATTTTTGAACTTGTGTAGCATGTAGCTCAAAAAGTATTGTTGCTAGAGTGATGAAACTTTATAAACATATTAATCAACATGTGAACTTGTGCACCTGGGTATTTTGGTGCGTTTTTTCAGCCGTCAGTGGACTTATGGCCCTTTTTTGCAAAAAATAACATTTTTGGATTTAGGTCGCGTGTAACTAAAAAAGTTTAACTGCTCGACTGATGACACTTTATAAACATATTCATCAGCATGTGAACTTGTGCACCTGGGTATTTTGGTGCATTTTTTCTGACATCAGCAGAGTTTTGTGACAACCAGCTGAATATGGGGGCATAATTATCCTACGGACACCTTTTCTGCACCAATCACGTTTACAACCAACTTATATTTTATCAGATTTTGCTGTTACGGTTATGAATACAGCCAGTGGATAGACTAACAGTTTGTTTTCAGAAAAGGCCGACAGTCCATACACAGAAATTACAAATATCACATTCATAAAACAATACAAGTACATAGCTAAAATACAAGCTGTAAGTACACATAAATATATAATGGTATATACCGTTTTAAGCTTGACTAATCGAAGAATAGGTGAGCTATCCTACTACCCCCGCCGTCCGCATCCGCATCTGAATTGGTTTACTTTTTTATTCAAAAGTCTTGTAACTTCATAACTACATAATTTATTCTCTTGAAACTTGGGATATAATTTTGTCATCAACTTCAGTATCAGGGGCAACATTCCCCATAACTCAGTTTTGTATTTTGACAGAGTTATGCCCCTTTTTCACTTAGATTTTCTGGTTAAAGTTTATATTCAAAAGTTTTGTAACTTCAAAAACTACATAAGTTATTCACTTGAAACTTGGAACTAACCTATATCATCAACTCATGTATCAGGTACAACATTCCCCATAACTCTGTTTGTATTTTGACAGAGTTATGCCCCTTTTTCACACAGATTTTCTGGTTAAAGTTTATGTTAAAAAGTTTTGTAACTTCAATCAATACTACATAAGCTTTTCACTTGAAACTTGGAACTAACCTTTGTCATCAACTCTAGTATCAGGAGCAACATTACCCATAACAATATCTTGTATTTTGACAGAGTTATGCCCCCTTTTCACTTAGATTTTCTGTTAAAAGTTTATATTTCAAAGTTTGGTAACTTCAAAACTACGTAAATAATTCACCTGAAACTTGGAACTAACCTTTGTTATCAACTCTAGTATCAGGGGCAACATTACCCATAACTCTGTTTTGTATTTTGACAGAGTTATGCCCCTTTTTCACATAGATTTTCTGTTTTAAGTTTTAACTTCAAAACTACACAAGTTATTCACTTGAAACTTGGAACTTGCCTTTGTCATCAAGTCCAGCATCAGAGGAAACATTACCCATAACTCTGTTTTGTATTTTGACAAAGTTATGCACTCTTTTTACATAAATTTTGTGGTTAAAGTTTTTGTTCCAAAAATATATGAACTATACAAGGCTTCACTTAAAAGTTTTGTATTTTAACAAATTTATGCCCCTTCCACTATCCAAAATATGTACCAACTGAAATACATTAAATAGTCAAGCGCCTTGTCCTCTGACAGCTCTTGTTAAAGACATGCTTGTGTATAAATATAAACTTTGAATTTAATGATACAGGGCAAGATAAGTGTCTTGCTATATGTCTCATAAAAGTACATAGCCAAGTTACATGTAATAGGCACACATTCTGAAGATATTAAGTTTGTTTTGTTTGTTTTGTTGGGTTTTTTCGCAGTTTTTAACAGTATTTCAGTCGTATCACGGCGGTCAGTTAACCTACTCACACTTTTCCTGGGCAAGCTTAGCCGATCTAAGCCGTTTACCAGTACTAACTGCACATACCTATGCCAGTAACTGACAACTGCCCTACTTGAATCAGAGGTAGCGGGAGAATGGCCGTAGAAATAATTTCATGACCAATCCCCACACAAGTTATGTGGCTGGGCTGGGGGTTCGAACTCATAATCCCCGGATTGACAGTCTAGCGCTCTACAAACTTAGCTAGCCGGACCCGGCGAAGATATTGAGTAACATCAGGTTGAATTCAGAATTGCAGTCAAAGAAACTAGGCTTTGGAATTTACTTTCCAAGTGTAGTAGCCATTCCTATAGATTCGGCCACCCCCAGATAATGGAAATTAACTATTATTTCTTATAAAACCTGTGTTAGCTATCTGTAATGAGACAATTCTATCACATTTATATTGTTTTTGGTTTTAACAATTATGAATTTTAGATTTTGTCTGAGAAATTTCCAAAAATTAAAAAAAATTCCCCAAAATTGCTACACACTTTGTGCACATGCCTAGAATTGTGTAAACATTTATTTTTAAACACTATGCTAGTGTGTGTTAGTCTCATAAAGGATGCTTCTAATGAATTGTATCAAAATTGTAACAAAATTTTAGTGTTTTCTGAACAAAATGAAGACTGAACCAAATGATAGGAAACATATGACAAATTCATGGTTGCTATGGTGCCTTCCAAGAATTGTTCAGTAACTAAGAGAATGGCTGATCTCTGTTTTTATCTGGCATTTATGTAGTAGGAGAGACCTTAAATTTATGGATAAAAGTCTCACTGGTGTTGAAATTGTGCTCATTTAGGGTATAAAAGCATTTTAGCTCTTAAGTGGCCAATTACACAGGAAAAGAGGCTATTTTAAAAATATTTTATGTTCGTGTACACTGCAGAACTGACTGCAGAATAGCAGTGGACACTGAAACTATGATCAGCACTATAACTTGGACGATTGGAGTTTTGTTCATTCTCCTTGTTTTGGGTAGATGTTGCAGCAATGACATCCCCACTGTTTCACTACCCTTTGTGGTTTCTTGCAGGGCTGCATGTAAGCTGCCATTGAAAGAGTATGACGGGACAGTAGAAGAATGTGACAAGGTACACGAAGAATAAAACACAAATGAGATATTTTTTATTTAACCTACACTTTGTTTATTTGCTATGACAGGTTAAGATATTTTTAGAATGGTTCTAATATCCAATTGCAATCTCAGTGATTAAAGCAGTTTGTTTCAGTTTTACATTAAAAATATTTGACATTTATTAATAACACAAAATGTATATTTTGAAAATATGTTTTGTAAGTAATGTAAGCAAATTTTTTTTGTTTTCTAACATTGAACACAATGGTAATGCATAGGTCTTTTGACAGACAAATGTTAAAACATGTCTTATATTGTTTTGCTTTCACTTGCTTTGGTGTAATAGTTATATGTATGTGATAATTTATACCTTTCTTAGCATGTTTTAGTTTCTTTATCCAAAAACTAAATCTTCATTTACAGGTACTGGATATAGCACCTGAGAATATCAAAGCCCTGTTCAGGAAAGGTCAGGCACAAGTTCATCTCAAGGCATGGGAAAAGGCTCAGGTAAATTTAATAGGGCTTTGATGAATACCTGGACATTCTGTATTTGTTGATTTGATGGAAAGAAAGTTCATTTAATCTGTTTCAATATATATTTTTGATTGTGTGTATTTAGAATGTTAGAACTCCTTGTTTGTTGGCAATGTATTGTTAAACAACTGTGTTCAGTATTCATGCTTGTCATTCATTAAATGTACAGCAAATCGTCCTGTTAATGTGAGAGACATATATGTAACCAAAGATATTTTGGATATTCACCGTATTTCACATTTTGAATGAAGTTGACATTATTGCCAATATATAAAAATTGTAAAAATGTGTAAATGGGAAAAATTAGAATAAATGGCCAATTATATTACTTGATGTTAAAAGACTAGATGGTACATTTACTATGCGTTAAGATTCTGAAAGGGAAATGCAACATTTAATTACTCTTATTTAATTTTCGTCCTCAGGAAACATTGACTAAAGCTGCCAATTTGGATCCTAATGATAAAGGTATGTACTCTGAAATAATGTGTTGATCAGATTTTTTTTATCCAATCAATTATCTTGACTGCATAAATCACTGAGTATTTTGTTATGATGGCCCCCATCGAAGATGGCGGGGTTAATTTCAGTCCCTCAGTGATTCTGTAAACCACTTTTGTTTCCGATTTCTAAGGCCAACAGTTTTAATCCGATCTTCACCAAACTTCATGAAAATGTTTGTGGGTATAATTTCTTGGCCAAGTTTGATTATCAGCCAAATCACCCCAGGTAGTGTGGAGTTATGGCCCTTGAATTATCTAACATTGAATTTCTTTAGCTATTTGCGCTATCCAAGTCCACAGTTTTTATCTGATCTTCACCAGACTTCATGAAAATGTTTGTGGGCCTAGTATCCTGGCCAAGTTTGATAATCACCCCAAATTGCCCCAAGAACTGTGGAGTTAATCGATCTTGAATTTTCTAAAATGGGCGTGTTTAGCTGTTCAACAGTTTTTATTTGACCCTCAACAAACTTGATGCAAAACTTTGTGGGCATACTATCTCAGCCAAGTTTGATAATAAACCATTCGTACCAGGAACTGTGGAGTTAAAATTAGCCTTTTTAACCTTTTCCGCTCTTTAAGTCCAACTGTTTTCATCTGATCTGCACTGAGGGTGTCCGAAAACATAAATTAAATGGAGTATCCTCACTCCTCTTCAGTGATACAGAAAGAGCTGGTGAAAGTCAAGGCGGCCATGGAGCAAGACAAGAAGAAAGAGAAGCAGTTGTACCAACGGATGTTTGCCTCATGACGAGAATGCCTGATTTATGCATAAATATTCACATCATAACGCTATCACCTGTCACACACTTGCATTTTTGTAATTGACCAACTTGATGTAGGTATGACCATACTCATTTAAGTAAGAGTGTTCATATTATAATGCTACCTACCTTTGTACACTTAAGCATTTCTGTAATTGACTAATGTTGATGTAGCTATTAGAACATTTTCGCAAGAATGTTCACACCTTAATGATTTCACCCATCTAGCAGTTTCCTATCACACACTAGCATTTTTGTAATTGACCAACACGTGGTTATGAATGATTTGTTTTGCAAGATTTTGATCATGTAACATCACATAGTAAATAGATCTATTTCTGAGTGATCATATTGTGCGAAAGATTTTTCAGTTACCATAGACAGAAAATCCTCAAGGGGTCATTTTAAACTCGACTTTTCGAAGAAAAAAAGTCTAGCTATTGTCGTTGTCCTGTCATCTGCGTCGGCGTTAGTTCAGTTTTTCGGTCAGAGTCCATTTCTAAGAAACTGTCAAAGTTATCCATTTGAAACTTCCAACACTCGTTCACTATCAAAAGGGTATGCCATTACAACAAGGCAGGTAACACTGTGAATGGTATTTCCAGAGTTATCTGCCCATGTTTGGACTTGCAACGTAGCATATTTTGACAATTTTTTGGTAAATATAAAATTTCTCAATAACTATCAATGACATTAAATTGAGACTCAAGGTACTTATTTATAGTGCTGAACTTATTCTGTAGACAAAAGGAGGTAGCTATATCAAGGAGTTTGGTGGAGTTATTGCCCTTTTTTTGCTCTAGGTCAAATTTCTCCGTATATTTAAGAGGTATTGACTTGAACTTCATGACAGTGATAAACTTATTCTATAAACAAAAGCGTAGAGTACTATCAAATATGAGAAGGTTGAGCGTCCAGCACCCGTAGGCGGTGCTCTTATTTACTCTGTTGCATTCCATATTCAGGCCATTTCTGTGTGTCATTCAATATGTATAAACTTTGTGATTGATTTTTCATTTGACTTGTATCATTTTACCATTTGTACTGTGAACAAAATGTGCATATGTGTACTTGCATTAATAGGTTTGTATAGACGGTGTTTTGTTCCAATATGGCTTACATGTATAACACATCATTTGCTGTTTAATGTTGTGGATCAAATGATTTTTGTATTGTATATTAAATGACTTGCATGAATTTGTTTTGTGTTGTGTTTTTTAAATGAATAACGCGGCATTCAGCTATTACTCCGTATAAATTATGTACTGCCTTCTTGCTGGGGAAACTTCTAGTAGACCTGTTTCAGTTTTATAAGTCATGTTTTAATGGTCCAGACACCCAGATAAGACGCGTACTGGTGTAATTCACGCGCGGAAATTCACGTGATGCGCTCATCAAATAATATCAAGGTGTACAATTACGCATGGAGTTTGTAACCTTTTGAGTACATATGGAAATGAAAAGGAGATCCATACATTTGATCAGACTGTGGAAGTGTTAATATGTAAAAATTCTTTATTTAAATCATTGTTCCTTTCTTCATAAATGTATACTACATTATTTAAGTATTTCTGTTGTACTTTAAAGCTAACTATTCCGACTGAAAGTACATTTACCCCATGTACATTTTAGACTGAGTGTCCCATATACATTTTAGATCCAGTGTCCCATGTACATTTTAGACCGAGTGTCCCATATACATTTTACACCCGAGAGTGTCTCGTATACATTTTAGACCGAGTGTCCAAAAATACACTAGACCCAGTGTCTCGTGTACATTTAAAACCGAGTGTCCCATTTACATTTTAGACCGAGTGTCCCATGTACATTTTAGACCGTGTCCTATATACATTTTAGACCGTGTCCCATGTACATTTTAGACCGAATGTCCCATATACATTTAAGACCGAGTGTCCTATATACATTTTAGACCGAGTGTGGCATATACATTTAAGACCGAGTGTCCCATATACATTCTAGACCGAGTGTCCCATATACATTTTAGACCGAGTGTCCCATATACATTTTAGACCGAGTGTCCCATATACATTTTAGACCGAGTGTCCATATACATTTTAGACCGAGTGTGGCATATACATTTAAGACCGAGTGTCCCATATACATTTTAGACCGAGTGTGGCATATACATTTAAGACCGAATGTCCCATATACATTTTAGACCGAGTGTGGCATATACATTGAAGACCGAGTGTCCCATATACATTTTAGACCGAGTGTCCCATATACATTTTAGACCGAGTGTCCCATATACATTTTAGACCGAGTGTCCCATATACATTTTAGACCGAGTGTACACTTACCCCTTAAGTTGTGGTTTAAGCGTACATTTACCCTCTGCTTAAAAACTTGTCTGGAGCTCTGATGGACCTAGGTCAGTATGCGTGTTTCAAATATTGTTTTCCAATAAAAAAATAACGTGACCACCAAGACGGTCAAGATGGTCCTATATCTTTCACCTGGTTCAATGTGATGAGATACGATACAAGAGAGTAGAACAATTTAAACAGTCGGTCAATGTGCATTTATGTCATGTGACCTTATTTTTATTACGGATATTTTATTCTTTATTTTACCTAGTGAGCAAGCTTTTCAATCGACCTCGCCCATTTCGAACTGTAACCATGTTTCATCGAGTGTAACATTCTGACAAGTTTGAACTGTGACAAAAGGAAGCTGCTAGGTTGTAAACCTCACTTATGAAGGGACCTGTGAACAGATTGACGGATTGACAATTGTTCCACTTTTTGTCACCGATTCCAAAAATAACAGTGTATACAAGGGAGCAAAATAACACTACGGACCTAAAAATATACTGTAATCAAAAGGCTGACAGCGTAGAAAGACTGTTGGCTACAAAAGAAACTACGAGCAAAAGTATTTTTATTATTTATTTTTTTTGTAATTCGTGGGAGGCAAATATTTGTGTGCAAACTATTTAAAAAGCAAACAGAGTTATATGCATACAAGTCAGTCTACAACTGGTAAAAATAGTTGAAGCAACCGCATGAGTTCGAAATCAATATTTAGTGCTTATTATCACAAGCGCTATGTTCGGTAAATACCAATTTAAATACATATAAGTTAAAACTCTCTTAAGAAGTACAATTCTTTTCCATAATTCTTATGCATACGTCAAAAACAATAGTAATCGTCAATCGAGTGGTTTCGATCGCTCCGCTATATGTACTGACTCAATGCACTGTTGTTAAACTTATGCAATATTATGTAATACGCAGTTAACCAGTCAACAACACAAACAGATACGCTATCATACCTATGTGAATAGACATAGCCTGAATTCACTTGTAGATGTGGACTAAAAGGATTATTATTATTGTTTATTAGTGTTTTAAATCGGATTTATTTATTGTCATCTATTCATAGAAAGTAGCATCGATAACAGGAAGCCTCACTGCTCAGGGAGCGAAGCGCAGTAATTTATCGATTTACTGACTCGTAGCCTGCAAAGTAAAGAAGTGGTTCCCTCAAGGTTACGCATGCGCAAATAAATTCCTTCTTTGTTACATATAACATATTCAAAATTTGATCTCACTTTTCACCACGACCAAGCTACTTTCCAATATATCACCATACATTGTTCGAAAGATGGGGACATAACCTTTTAAAAAAACAGCATGTCAAAAAATTCTCTGTGTTGTAACTCTAAATATTTACCTTAGAAAAAACACACCGGTTTTGACGGGCATGGAGGCTGCCATTTTGCGCATGAATACATGGGCCAAAAGTTATGAAGCTGGGAACCACTAGACAAAAAGCAGTGCACAAAAACAGCCTTTTTCTTATTGCTTACATATATACCTTTAAAATGATACCAAAACATATCATTTAAACTGTATTTTACAAATTATATGCATTTTACAAATTATATGCATCCTGCACTCAACCATATGTGCTTATTATCTAACTGACAACTGTAACCTTGAGGATGTGACTTCCGTTTTGGGGTAATAAGACCTCAAGACTGATTTCTGATCCATCTACTACATCCTGTTGGCTTGCGCCAACAGCCTAAAAACCGTTTCGTTTATGAGTAATCATCAGTTGAAATTGGTAAAATTATAAAGCGTTTGTAACGCTAAACGATGTAATAATTTGGAATGTGTCTGTTGTTTTCGTTGAAACTGTTGACATCACGTGGAACACTTAAATACAGTAAATAATGCGGTGAGAAATATATCAGTCGCAATGCCCACGTGGTTTAAGCGGTAGCTTTTTAATCCGGAGGTCCCGGGTTCGAACCCGGGTGGGTACATTTTTTTATGTTCTTTTTTTTCTAAATACTCGTCTTGTTATTATACTTGAGCTTTTTAGTTCCGATGCTGAAATCTGTCGAGTTTAGACATTTAATGGCATACTTCACAAATGCGAAAATCTGTGAACAAGTCAAAAATATGCAATACTGACAACTGAACTAGTGACCTAGTTTTTGACCGCATGTGACGCATATTTTAACAGAGCTTCTGGCCAAGTTTAAACCTGAT